>CAXHWN010002763.1:157510-209809 GCA_964020975.1 Hermodice carunculata | reverse complement strand
TTGCTGCTCTCTCTCTCTCTCTCTCTCTCTCTCTCTCTCTCTCTCTCTCTCTCTCTCTCTCTCTCTCTCTCTCTCTGCGCGTTTCCTCTATGATCTCTCTGTACTTCTAATCTGTGAAAATGTGAGGCCCCGGGGAATTTTAACACACAGTAGTATTTTTTTTTTTATGAATTTTTGAAGTATTAAACTGTGCCCGCCCAACCCCACCAGCTCATTAATCTGCGCTTCTCTTTTTTCCAAGATGTGTTAAAGTCTTTCCTTCATGTCTGATCAATGATCACTACGAATGTTGTCGCATATCAATCATAATGGAGTTACTTCTGCATAACGTGTCAGCAATCTCTGTCTTCATCGACCCTCCTCTGGTTAAATTTGTTGTTGCATCACGAGTGCCAGGATTTTTGATGTTTATGTGCCTCTAATATTGAGAGACCACCAGCTTTACGAGACCACCTTTGGACCTGTCGTAAGGGGTGGTGCGTGCAGCTCAAAGGACGGGCAGTTTACCTGTATAACCCATGTACCAAATTTCACACTCCATCTGCAACCCCTCCCCCAAACCCCAAAACACCGCCTTCCATTTCAACGCTGCATCAGTATCAGAGTGGTGCCCCCCAGGGCATCACCAGAGTCCACCTCCGAAGTGAAGTGAAAATGTGTAGCGCTGGAGACCGGCGGGCCCTGTAGGCTCCGTAACACATGTATCGCTATCTGTCTTCCTCCACACAGTCTCGGCTCCCTTCCCCGTAGCTGCTGTCAGCATATGTACATGATTATTCATATGTTCCCTGGGTCGGTCCCCGCACTGCCTGGACATTTGAGAGTCTATATATAACTGTGACAAAATTAGGTACGAATATGACGCTCTACCTTGGAAGCCAAATCCTCGAGTGCCCTGATGGATGGATAGATTCAGTGTTCAACGTGGGAAGAGCATCATATTCAGGGCTTGGTGCCAAAACAGATGAAGTGGAAGCATCTGCAATTGAGAGTGTCAAGTCCTTCGTTTTGCTCTCCAGTCATGTTGACCTTCCACGCTGTTGAAATGAGTATATCTGGGCAGGTGTGAAGGGGTGAGGCAGGGACGGTGCGGTGGGAATGTCCTTTGGGGGAGAGGGGAAGGGGGGAGGGGGCAGGAGGATGGAGAGTGCCCGTTTTGAAATGTACACCTGGTATGAAATTGTGATGGACCATATTGCACTTTGCCCTCTTCCTACCATTTCAATACCCTCTACATCTAGCGTATGACTCAGACTCAGAATTAGTTTATTTGACAAAGAAAACCAAAAAAAAAAAAAAAACAAACAAACAAAAACAAAAAACAAGCAAACATAAAAAAACAAAAACAAACTAACAAACAAACAAAAAACAAAAACAAAAAAAGCACACACACAGTGTATGGGATTCTCAAGATAAATATAAAATGATTGAATTAAAAGCTACATGTGGAACCCAGGTAATGTCAGGAGACAATCCTTTAACGCAGAAAAGACTGCCGCTATCATGGGTGCCACCTAATAATTACAGAGGTTAAATATAATTGTGCAGGTTAGAACAAACGAATAGCCTCGAACTGCTTACACATTGAGACATCATGTAGTACACACGAAAAATGAAAGAAAATGTACAATTGGCGAAATTATCTCCATTGTAACACCACTCAAATATCAGGTTTACAAATATAACAACCACCCAAGAATCATGTTCACAAATATAACAATTTGGGATTGTACAATGTAATCCACGCTGCGAAATATACCATTTTTTCACATAATCTGAGAAGCCTTTATAACTGCGAGTACTAATTTTGTTTGAAATACATACATTTGTTTCGTTAACAAGTTTGATAGCATAACTTCTAATACAATTTTCAGTAAATTTCCGACTAACTCGATTTGGATACAGGCAATTCCGGTTTCTTGTATCATACTTGTGAATTTGGATGCTTTACTGAGTTGGATAGTTTGGAAATAAATAGGAACAGATTTGTTTTGGTGACTGAAAAAGTATTGCGAGACACGGCGTTCAAATATATCTTCTGTTTCAAGTAGTTTTAATTCCTTGAATAAGGGTTCGGCATGAGAGTTGCATTTGCCATTCGAAATGATGCGTATTGCTTTCTCTTGTAATCTGGAAAGACGAGAATGTTGGAATCCCCATCCAAGAATGGAAAAATAAAAATGACATAAGAGACATAGTATATTACTTCTAAATTGATTTGGGTAAAACAAGAATAAAGTTTATTCAGGATTCCCGTTTATCTAGTTATCTTATTAGACGTTTATCAGTGTGAACTTTCCAGGTTAGATTTTCTAGGGTAACACTAAGGAAATCAAATGAACAAACCTTTTCTATTACGGTACTGTTGCTGACAATATTAAGTATTTTGTTTGCCAGTTTCTTTTGGGGTGTATGAAAAATCATGCATTTAGTTTCGTCTACATTTAATGAGATTTTGTTAACATATAATTAACCAGTCGTGGATTTTTAAAATTAATTATCTAGTGCTATAGACCTTTGTTTATTATTGAAACTTCGAGTTGAGTTGAAATATTCCAAAGTGCTTTCCAAATTTGTATCATCTGCATATAAAGTTATGTGAAAAAGGTTGGATGTAGATGATTGTTAATTACTGTTTCAACATTCAAGGCATTTGCCTGCATGAATTGGAACCTATATTTGGAATTCTGTGTGAGAAAAAAATAAAAATTTGGTAAATATTGAGTAACCATTTTTCTGGCAAGATTTATTCCTATCTTTGTAAAAAAAAAAAAAAAAAAGAAAAAGCAAAAAAAAGAAAAAAGAAAGAAAAAAAGAAAAAGAAAAAAGAAGAAAAAAAAAGAAAAATCGTGACAATTTCCAATGTCTCACTTATATGTGTGTCATTTATGTCAAAATAATCGGGAAAATCTTTCTTAATATTATTATACATATTTAAAATATTTTTAATTGAATCCCACCTTTTCGTTAGCTTGAATCTATATCTGTCAAATTCCTCATGATAAAACACACATTGCCGAATATTTCTGTTAAGGATACAGTTATATGTAGCGAAGAGACAGCACTGATTACATAAACATACAATAATTACTGGAATGAAAATCAGATAGATACACAAAAAAATTTCTTAGAGTGAATCCAAATACATGTCAGTTATTGTTGATCCAAAACTAAAAAAAATAAGGTGCTTTTTGGACAGATGTGTTAAGGTAACATTTTTAATATGAATAAACACAGATTTTCATATATACGGTCCAATAGGTATTATCAAAAACTTCCCTACGTTGGTCCTAACTTGCTGCATATAAAAGTCACGTGTTTGTCTTTATTATATATATGAACACTTGATACTTCAGGAAAAAGGATTCTAAACACGGCAGGAACAAGATAACATTTAACTTTATGCATGAGCAAGCTTGTAAGATAGGAATCCAAACTTTGAAATTTCAATAATTTAAATTTGTGGAATAGAGGATCAGTATGTGAATTAAAACCTGAAAATGTAATTTTCCATAAAATCTGTTTTTTAAGGTTTGGTAATCTTATCTATTGTACTGGGATATGTGATGATCCATGAAGTGTAAGAGTATGTGAAAAATGGATACGCCAAAGCATAAATACAATTTAATTAATACATTTATTCCAAATTATGAATATATATTCAATACGATAGATTTTATTCGTTAGAAACATGTTGTTTGGAGATAATAGTAGCTGCAGGAGAGCTAAAAAAATTGGAGTCTGGGGAAGTATCATAAGTAATAAGTGTGGAACAAAAGTAGTTTTTTCTTGATATGGTGTTTTGCAGAAAAAACCGGTAAGATTATCAAGATATGTTGCGGGTATAACTATACTGCGTGCTGTCAGATTTGTTTATATAGAGGTGTTATAATGATTGAGTTTTCAATTAAACTAGGGAACGAGGGAAAGAAAAGGTACACATGGTTTAGATGATTTATAAATGCTAAGTGCAAGGAAGTGACTGCTAAATTTGTGTTGAGCGGCTACAAGAAATTACCCTTGACTCGGTTATGGTAAACAGAACTGTTGTCCAAGGCAATCGGGTATGGTGATATTATTAACATAGGTATTGTTTGGACTCAAATGACAATATACATAGATCATTTATCGATGAGAAGATTATAATAAATGACCCTGATGACTGCCTTAGGGGGGAATTTGTCAAAGTTAGGACTCTTCCAATTGCATACCTTTGTTGTATTGAGGTATACAATAGTCAGGACTGGAGCCTCTTGTATAGTCAATCTCTGAGCAACTCACAGATACACAAGTCAAACATAATTATACACAAGTACCATGAGCGGTTTACATAGACAACATTATGCTTATGTGACTACTAATGTTCAGTGATATCACACCATTTTCTTACTAAGTGAAAGTACCCTTTTGGAGTATAAGCATATCAAAGGACCGAAGGAGGACCAACATAAAAGCATTTAGTTTCTAGCCACAAGTTACTTCTCCTGTATCTTCAAAACTATTCTAAATGAGGGTGCCATTCCCAGTTCAATATGGGCTTGTGTCGTGGATAACTGAATTGAATTGAATATTTCTGTTTTCAATTAGAAACACACAATGATGTTTGAGACAAAAGGTGAAGCGGGCTCCCAGAAAAGCAAAACTCGTCGCAACATTTATCCATAACCCTCCCCCCCCCGCGCAAAAGAACTGTCATATATACCACTCTTACCATATTATTACTGATATATAAAAAATAAGTATTACATTTCTTACTGTACTTGGGCTAACTTAAGAATTGGCCTGTGTTACCTTTATTTCATGTAGCATGCACCTAAGAAGTGTACATATGTATCCTGCACGAAAAATGACATACAAAACCTCAAGTATTTGTTTCCACTGCATTGAAAAGCTATATTGCAATAATAATGGTGATATACAAAATTGGTAGTAATTGTATTTGCCAGTAAGTTTCCTGATGATTCTGTAATTTTATCTGGCATCACAATTAGGGTTGCGTGCAAATAACATATTAATCATATCGTAGCTATATGTATGTCCTGGAATTTGAAAAAAAGTAAATGTAGAACTGCATGTACGGGTATTTGCATTTACCAATGTGCCTTTCAATTAATTGTTTCAGTGCCACGTTTTTTGACTGAGTCAAGAGGTTTCCTCGGCTCATTTTTGGCGCAATGGTCCAAAAGCACGCAACGAGGAAAGCTGTTGACCTGGACCATCACATTCTATCTAAATAAAGGCAAGCCGGTACTTGAGTAAACGGTCTTTTTACGGAGAACATGAATCTAGCACCCTTATTATAATTCAGAGTGAGTTCTTCGTTGTAATTTGACTTTAGTCGCAGTTGGCACTGAAAGAGTTCAAACTGCATATCAATGAAAAATTTAGTTCTTTCACAGATTGTCCATGTACATATTTAAATTAATGTGTACAAAGCCCTCAATTCATATTGTACAACAACTGGGAACTACTTAACCAGCAAATTCCCAAACATGTATCAGTGATCACTTTGGATTTCAATGATCGCCAGTGTCATAGGTTTGAATGCAATATTTTTTAGTTGCCTCCTAAAAACCAAAGAGCTGTTTATATGCTTAAGATTATTTTATATTTTGTTTCATGGGCGGCGACCCATGAATCTGTTCGCATTGCATCCATACTGTTTTTTGCCTGTGGTAGGCGGAGATCTGCATGGCATGCAAACAGAAGTTGAGAAATTTCAATTTATGATAAATTCAATGTTTTCCCAAGAATACACCCCTTCTGTTGCAACATGTACCAGCAGCTCACTGTTGCCTACCTGTATGCTGTTATGCAACCATTTTGCATGCATAATAAATTAGCTTGGACTGTCACAACCTGTCTCCTAGGCAACATGCTAGCCATAATACTGTTGACTGTCTGCTTTGCAAGACTTAACCGGCAAATGAGGAGAAAAAGACAAACTCAAAACAACTGTGTAATAACTTCGGTTCTCAATAGAATACAGAGAATCTCTTACTGTTCATGTGCAACAAATCTCTGAGGCCTATATAACTGAATAGCCCCATCACAATGCTGCAAGCTTCATATCTAAAGTGGGAAAAAACATTGTGTCTGCATGGGGCTAAAGGAGCCAGCAATATGAGATATGCATATTAATTTCACAACACAGAGCACCGAGTTCACGTCTGTCAATCACGGAGGACACGCGGGCATATCACTGTCACTGACTGGGCTAGACTCCCCTTTCTCATAAAATAAGTGTCATTTAGAGAAATTGAAGTTCACAAGTACCAACGTCATATTCATTTAGTGCTTCTGAAGTTCGTTACAAGAATAAATTTCCATTTGCCTGTACTAAGTGTTCTTTATTTCCAAAAAAAAAAAAAAATAATAAATAAATAAAATAATTGTAATAACCTGCTTCCCCGCACAGGCAGCGGCCCGTATCTCGCCAGGCGAGACCACGGTTACTAAGACAAGTGGATATGCAATTGTGGCGAGAAATTAATATGCATATGCCTCAGATAGATCCCAAGAGACCACATACTGGATCTCTGGGTAGAAGCCTGCAATGTGATACTGTAGATCTTGAAATCTTCGCGCGTGGTTAATTTCGCGCAAGCTTGTTTTCCGTAAATTAGAAAATATTTACGTATTTTAATTTGGCGCATAATGGCTTGTTTATATATAACCTTTCATTATGTCAATTAATTATGGCGCATCTTATTTTCGCGCATGAAGACCCAGCGCGAAAAGCGTGAAATTAAGTCGAGCGCGAAAATTTCTAAAACTATAGTATCCCCAATCACAAAACAGAGACTGGCGATGATAGTTGACTTCACCACCCAAAGTATAACAGTCTTCCAGTCAAAAATGATTGTTTTGACAAATTTATGGATTTCATAACCACGGAACTGGGGTGTGGAACAATTAAGTGTGTGGATCAGTGTCATCCAAGTGATTTGTTCAAGCCTGCACTGGCATATCTTTTTTTCCCCTCCCTTTTCTTGTAACCCGGGAGATGAAACCTTGTTTTCTTGGGTTGTCCCATCTGATCAGTTCTTGTATTTATGGGTTTTTTTTCATACAAAGAAACAATCACTGTTATGTTTTACATGTACAGTTACTTCCCCTTGCATTATATTATGTGTACATTGTATATGTAAACGGATGTGCAAATAACGTTTATCCATGAATGTACATACTCATCCATACTTAAAGGGCCGACCCTCTCTGAAGTGAACACCTCCCAATGGTAAGCACTTTTCAACAGTCCTAAAGCTGCCCTCTATAGAGAGTTCCTGCTTTACAAATGAATATAATTGTGTGTATATCTGAGTGTAACTTTTGATGACATTAAAGTTATAAAATGTCAAATGCCACCAATAAGCATGATTTTAAGTGCTACTACCAGTTGGCAAATGCACCATACTGACTATATATGTACCAATAGCAGCTGGGATTACACTTCTCTCTGTTACAGCTTTGAAGATGAAATATTCTCAGTTCTCAATGAAGTCAATGTCTGATTAACAGTAATATCGTACCTTTATGGAACACATACTGATTTGCTTTTTTTTTCACAATTACAATAGAGGTGTCAATCCAGCTTCATTTTAGGTCCACGGTAAAGGTGTATCCAATGAAATGAAAGTAAAAAGATGTAAAATTTTAATTTATGCTAATAAGGCATATTTCCGAACTTTAAATGTTGACTTATCACCAAATGTATTGCAGAGAGGTCTCAACAGCTACATTAATTCTTTGGTTTGTGGTACAAGTGCATCCAATGAAAATGAAAGTTGTCATTTTTGGGGGGTGGTGGTGATAATTTGGCACACTTACAAGATTTTAATGCTCACTACTTTAACCTGTAAAAGATGAAGAAAAATTTTCAATTCAAAAGATTGTGTTCAAGCTACGGATTAGGTTGCCTGCGTAGACAGACTCAGTATTGCTATTCTGAAAGTGATGTTGGCGCTCTGTGGCGGGGTGTAATAATCAATTGGAGCCACAGTCTATCTACGCAGGCAACATATTAGGTACCACATGGTTGATCATATATCGGCTCTTGGACCATAGACAGGCCGATATATGATCTACCATAACTGATATATCACCGATATGAAGTAAATAAATCAACAAACACAAATATTGATTTGCGCTAAAACAAATTTAATAGATTAGCTGGAGTTAGTAGTGGTATATACCTAGAACTAGTGAGTAACGCCTGGGGTGTTGCAAGAGAAGAAAGTGAAGTAGCCCAATGTGCACACGTCATTACACTTTGCCAATTACCGGTGCAGCGAGTTGCGGGCACGCGCATGCACGAGATCCATCTAGCTATTGTAGTAGGCCTACTACGTTATGCCAGTCATCTGTCGGCCTGCTAAATTTATGACGCCTGCTTTTTCATCAACCATCCCGCTTTTGCAATCTATCAGCCCGCTTGCTGGTCATCTATAGCCCTGGTTTGTCAGCATCAGCAAGGCAGTTTTCAACGTACCCAGGCTATTAATATATATATATATATATATATATATATATATATATATATATATATATATATATATATATATATATATATATATATATATATATATATATATATATATATATATATATATATATATATATATATAGGGTGATATATTTGGTTATCATGAACAGAATTTTCAAACCTTTTAAATTTTACTAATTTTAAGGCATAAGGATTCGTTCTGGAAAAGTGTTTTTCTGTTTATTTGTTTTGTTTGTTTATTTTTTTGAAGTTTTTATCAATTTTTATGTTCTTTTCTATGCCTATGACCCCAATTTCACATTTTATGTCAGCTTGAAACAAGCAAAGTATGATTTAAGTTACTGTGGTACATATCATCTGCATTCAGTTATGAGATAGTATTTTTAATTTACTCAAGGTCATAAGCAGCACTCAGTGTTGGATGACGGCGCCATGATCAATGTAGCATATATTGCCAGTACACACAATACAGCTGTTTTGCATTTTGCCTTGATAACGTCACTTATTATTTTACTGGTGTCTGCCTTCCAGCTCCCAGAATCAGCCATGCATGGTCACAACCATGTGACTAACACCTCTAGTGATCAGTTGCACCACCAGGTGGCACTTCCTGATAGGCCGCTATTATTTATGCTAATTTAGCGTACTTGTCAAGTTGAAAAGTGGGTGCAATCAAACCCAAATATCTTTGAAACATCAATTATTGTATGTGTCCAGACACGCACAACAAAATATGGTCGTTTGATTTCAGGGATTAAACTTCCATGACGACGTTAGAGATGAGTTTTCTAAATGTTGTATTTCCCTATTGTAATATGGTTTATCAAAAACGTAACAATGATCTCAAGATGTATCTGCGACTGTAAGGGTAGTTGAATTACACTAAATGATTGGCAGGCTTTGTTTCAGTTCACTGAGTGCCAATTGTTTTGTAAACAAACACACACTGACTGTAGAGTTGGTAAATCCTACTTATATTTTCTTCCTTTTAGTATTTTACAACTTAGATAGCAGTTCCAAATTTAAAAAATGGATAGATAATGTATCAAATGAACTAATGCCACAAAAATTCCCGATAATGAGCCAAAAAAAGAAGATCAATTAGAATTCCCAATACCGTAAAAGTTTAGCGTCTTCAAAACCATTGCAGATAAAATTGTCAGTTCAACATCAGTTTCCATGTAATGTTTTTTTCTTCAAGTTCATGTTGTGTGTGAGAATTTAACATATAGAAGGCCCCTGATGACGTCACCAAGTTCTCTTATATTTGCTGCAGTCACAGCCGGTCAACAGAAAGTCAGTATTGCAAGATTTCAAATATATGAACTGCAAGGGAATGTAACTTCGGCAAGCTTTGAAAACACAGATTTCCTTTGAAGCAAATTTTCTTTTTTAGTTTTATTTAAGAGAGAGAGTGATTTGGTGTTTTAATGTTACGTTTAATCAAAATTAGCCATGAAAAAATGATTAATTGTCCGTGTAATACGCCAAATGTGTCTTATGAGTTCCCACTGGAGATATACATGTAAATAGAAAACAAAGATCTGCGTGACAGCAAATCTGTCTGTACCGTGTGAAATTTTGCACAGCTACATAAAGCACAAAGGTATAAATTTATGTTGATATCAAACATTTATCTAAAATAGTCCTGTAGATACCCACCATTAAAATCTTGTGTATTGGCCTAATTGGCATAACACTGTTCATTGAATACATGTATAACACAAACACACACATTCAAGTTTGAATGACATCTCATCCTGTGATAATTTAAAAGATATTCATCATTTTTATGCACTGTAATTAAATGCTTTGGTTGAAATGTGCATCAATTAAAAATCTGACAATTTTCAGGCACTGTTTATTGGAGGCACCCCTGTGACCCATAGCTCAAATATCAACTGAAATTGGAATGACACTCTACATGTATCCATAATAGTTTTGAAGATATTTATCATTTTGCACACTGCAATTTTGTGTATTGGCTGCAGTTAGCATTAATTAAAAATTTGACAGTTGTCAGTCAATGCTCACTAAATGCACCCATAGCACGAACATAACTAGATGGCTGCGTGAACAACCCATGCTCAGCTGACCTAAGCTTGTCCCACAAAATCAAGGTTGCACCTGAATCTAGATACGTGTTGAGGTTTACCGGAGCGCATATGACATTTGGAAGTATTTCTAAGACGGACGACTGAGCCTCCTAAAAGCGCAGCCTGACTAGCCAGTCAGCTGAGCTAAAAATCGCAGCACCACCTGGTAAACAAATTAAGAACTAGGACACCATAGGGGTGTTCCTGTGTGATAGCAAAGTGAGCAGTTTCGGAGAAAAGGATATTTTAAGATTCCCCCCTCCCCCCCCAAAAAAAATCATATTTAAAAAAAAAAAATCAATGGAGCACGACCCTTTGAACAAACTTGGTGGAGACCCACCCAAGGTACATTGCTATCAAGTTTGAAGTGAATCTGGTTGACGGTTTTAGAGAGGAAGTTGAAAATGTGAATTAGCATTAGAATGCCCATTGACTTACATGTACATTGTAATCGATAGGAAAGGTGCAATTTAAAAAAAAAATTGCTAAAAATCAGGAATTCACAGCAGTGTCACTTAGTGAACATCTTTGTTTGACCCTTTCACAAGAAACATATCCACCAAGTTTCAGCCTAATGTGAGTGACGGTTCTGGAGTAGAAGTCGAAAATAGCAAAAACACACAAAAATAAAAAAATAGAAAAAGAAACTGGTGAACAAATTAGTAGCTAGAAGTCCATAGGAATGTTACTGTGTGATATCAAAGCAATTAGGTGAACGGTTTCGGAGAAGGAGATTTTTTAAGATTCCCCCTCCCCCCCCCCCCCCCCCAAAAAAAAAAAACAAGAAAAATCGAAATTCACTACAGCGTGACCATTTGAGCAAATTTGATAGAGACCCACTCAAGGTACGTTGCAACTAGGTTTTGAAGTGAATCTGGCTCACGGATTTGGAGAAGTGGAAAATGTTATTGTGAACGGAGGGACGGACGACAGACGGAAAGATGATGGACAACTCAATCTCCTTAAAGCTAAGCATGACTAGTAAGTCAGCTGGGTTAAAAAATGAAGTTGGAAGGAGATTTCTTTCTTTAATAATTTTGAAGGTTTATTCATCATCATTCAACACCTCAATTCTCAATTTTTGTCGGACAAAATTTGCATAAATTAAAATCTGACAGCTTCTAGTAACTATTTATTGGATGTTGCGACAGCGCAAAAATATAAATTAAAGTTAAAATGGCACCTTTATCTGCAAAAATTTTAAAGATATTCAACAGTTCGATTTCGTGTATTGGCCAAAATTTCCATTAACTGACAGTTCTCAGTACTTGACTGTTTGTTGGATGCGCCCATAGCACCAACATATACATCAAAGTTGGAGAGGCACCTATATTAAGAAAGCTTTGAAGACATTCATAATTATTCAACACTTCTGTTTTGTGTATTGGCCAAAATTTGTGCATAATTTTCAACCTGTCGACCATTTGCAACGATATGCAAAATTTTATCATGAATGGTACACCCCTGCAAAATTTCAAGTTTTTGCCTTGCATGGTGTCTAGGTTTAAGCAGACACAAAAATAAAATAGAGAGATAGAAAGAAAGAAAGTAAGAAAGGAAGGAAGAAAGAAAGAAAGAAAGAAAGAAAGAAAGAAAAAAAGAAGGAAGGAAAGAAAGAAAGAAAGAAAGAAAGAAGGAAGGAAGGAAGGAAGGAAAGGAAGAAAGAAAGAAAGAAAGAAAGAAAGAAAGAAAGAAAGAAAGAAAGAAAGAAAGAAAGAAACAAACAAACAAACAAAGAAAAAAAAGAAAATTAGGAGAACAATTTGTCTGTGTTCACACGCTGACATAATGAAGGCTATATGGCCTTTTTGATTGAAATGTACTAGTGTGAGCATGATATGTTTATCATTATATATGACCTATATTTCTCACTTTATATGTAGCACATATGGACTTGCAGAAATATGCACTGCATGGGCATTAAAAGAGTCGACTTAGAATATGTTTGGTGACAATTTGTTCAGTCAACTCTTTCAGCAGCAGTTTTGACTGAGTCAACAGCTTTCCTTGGCACACTTTGGATGGAATACAAAGTGTGCCAATCTGAGGGTGGGGGGTACTCCCACTAGTGATGATACTGGGTCTGTGCCACTCTGAAGGCCCCTCTTTTCAGCGCAATTTCCCTAACAAAAGTCCAGTATTTGGCAAAAAATTCCCTAAAAAGGGTAAATTTTCTCTTATATGGCCTGCAATTCGGGACAATTGTCCTAAATATGGTCAGAAAGTTCTTCCTCGGGCACTTTTCAAGCCAGTTTGGCACCATATTTTTTACAATTTCAGTGAAAAAATATCTTTAAAAAGGTTTCATTTTTGTGAAAAAGTGCCCTAACATAGGGTGGGTTTTTGAAAGTTCCATCCGCACACCCTCACCAAAAATTGGCGGAAGTACCCCCCACCCCTGCCTCCCCGCCCCGCCCGGGTGTGTCAAGCAAAATCTGTGGGTCTGGGCCATGTTCATGGCCTCTGATCCCTTATGGTGTCTGTAGGCATTGGCTGGTGTTGGGATAATGGGTTGGTTCACAAGAATGCAAATCTAACATTGTTAAGTCAACCAATTAACAGCACATCAGCTTTTATGGAGATTGGCACGGAAAGAGCTGAATAAATGTACTGAATACAATGTCACTATGTTGAATTAAAAAAAAAGGGAAATACTGTAAATTGCTTTATTTTCGCCTGTTTAAATTTTCATGGGCTTTGTATTTTTGAAATTTCACTGTTTTAATTTCAATATTTTGAATATAATTCCAATGCAAACAGTGTTAAAATGCTGCTTCCCTGTTTGTGTTTTCACTGTTTTGTGACATCAGCGAAAAAAGCAAAAATAATAGATAGACAGACGGACAGACGGAGGACAGACAGACAGACAGACAGACAGACAGACAGACAGACAGACAGACAGACAGACAGACAGACAGACAGATAGATAGATAGATAGATAGATAGATAGATAGATAGATAGATAGATAGATAGATAGATAGATAGATAGATAGATACTAAAGTCAAAATTTTCTTTCAATAACTCCCGTTAATAATACAGAAAAATGGAGGCATCTTACAGCAGGTAAATTATAATGATTTCAGATAACGCGAGGAGATAAGTGGGCCAGAAAGTGTCATGAGACACTTAAGAGGCATTACTAATTGAATAATTAGAGAAGAATTCTTAGCCACATAAAACCATCATCAGAAAGACACATCCATATGGTTAGGACTGTTCACATCGATTTCATATTGCAATGTGTACTGCTCTTAAAAGATTGGACTGGAAACCCTCCCGGCACTCTTAATGAACAGGACTAATTAACTGATTAAAGGAGACTAAGAAGTGACACAAAACGGGAAAGAGGCCTCTCTGTATGGTAAGGGCTTACATAACATGGAAATTTAGAATAGCCAAGTGTAACTGTTTTGGGGAAGGGGACCGAAACCCTTCAGTCGTTTAAGCAATCACTAATTAACTAATAAAGGAGAATTATAGTCACACAAAATCAAGAAAAGCCATGCTGAGCCGGTAATGACTAAAGACCACAGATATTGCAGACTGCTTTGCATAATAGTTTTGGAGAGTTATGGGCCACAAACCTCTCTGGAACCATTAACCTTTACCCCCTTGAAATAAGAAAGAGTCACCAGCTGTCCTTGGCATGGGTTGGGCACTCGGCGCCCAACCCATGCCAAGGATAGCTGATGACATGGGGCATGTGATCTTGATAGGTCTCATCTGCAATTCTCACTAAAATTGTTTGTCATTACCATTGAAATTAGTTGAAAAGACAGACGACATTGACCACCAGTCAGTTTTGGCCGGTTTAAGAGAGAGAGGGTTAACTAACATCGCCAATTAACTTACCTAGCTGGTCAGCCGTTGTAATTTTTCAGAAACAGGCCAAAATAGGTCCGAAAGTGCTTAATGAACTTTGCTTATTAAGTAATGAAGGAGGGTGATTGGCCACTCATAACATATTTAAGCATAGGAATTCCTATATTTATCATGCAAGGGCTCTCTGCCATGGCAATTTCACATCACTAACTGTTGTAGTTCTCCTGGAAACAGCCCAAAACGATGGCTCTTTGGGAATTTTGCTAATCAAGCCTTTCATATTCCCCTAGCCCAAACGTGCCTATAGGTGTAAATTGTCATCTGCTTCAACGCTTTTACTTTAATTCCATGTGAATAGAAATATTTTCACTGAGTACTCCGGAAACGACCTGTCCTGATGGGTCAAAAGCTTTCTTTTGCATGGTTTGGACACAAGAAAAGCTCTCGGCTCCGTCATATTTTGACCAGGAAAAGGCTTGTGAAGCACAATATAGTAACGCAAGATGATCAAAAAGTAAACTTCCTCTATTAGGTCGATAAACCACCAGAAAAGATATGACTATATAGGTATCATAATATCAAGAAATAACCAAGACAAAATTGCCTGAAGGAAGAATTGACAGATGAACCAACAGAAGCCACACATATAGCCCAGAGCCCCAGAGCCAAGAGCCCCAGACCCCACTTCATCTTTAACAAGGGATTTTGCAACATCCTACCTAGAAACCCTGGAATCCGTGTTTATTTGATCATGGTGGGCAGAAAAATGGGGGAAAAGGTCAATTATAGTTGTCCTTTTGTTGGGATGGCTTGACAAAAAAATGTACCTGAAGGAGTATAGAAGTGCTTCAAACAAGAGAACCGTGACAGTCCTGTGCTCAGATGATCTTGCACGTGCAAAATGACTTAAAGATGTGATCTTTAAAATTAGGTCACAGTTACTTTTTTGAAGACTGTCCAAGTATCAAAGTGCTGCCTCAATAATCAAAGTTTTGGCTCATATAGTTCTCAAATTATCAAGTGAGCAGTACATTTCATGAAAGTGGCCCTGTGACCTTGAGAATGTAGTCAAAATAGCCCATGTACTGTGTAAATCTAGCTCACATAGATGACCACCAGCACCGAAGTCCTAGATCAAGTAGTCCTCAAGTTATCAAGGGAACAGAAAAAACTCGGTAAGTACCCCTCTTATCTTTGAGATGTGGTCAACGTCACCTATAGAGAAGCGCCACCGTGACGTTTCACAGCTATTGGCCATGTGGTTCCAGAGAAAAGATTTAGATTAAGAAATAATAATAATTATGATAATGATAATAATAATAATAATAATAATAATAATAATAATAATAATAATAATAATAATATTAATAATAATAACTAGAAATTTGCTTCACAGCTAATCTGTATTGGTGCTTTTATCATTTGAGTAATTGGAATTGGGTATTCATGTAATTGGCATAGATTAAAATGCTACAATTTTGGTTTGGTTTAAACATATTTGATTAAAGAACAATTGGCCAACAGGGTCACAAGACTATATTAGGACCTCTTGTATGGCCAAGTCTACAATTTTGGTTTATAGTTCATTGGATACAGTGGGATCACCAAAAAAATAAATCGGAAAGAAAAATGCATCTATCATGGTTTGAAAATAATCAATGATTTATATTTTTCAAGTGCCCCTAATTACCATAAATTTAAATGCCACAACTTTGATTTACTATTTATTGGATTCATCACTGGCGCAAACCTATAATTTGAAATTAGAATGGGACTTCTATCTACAACAGACTTGAAGATATTCAAGATTTAAAGTTTCCAAGTGCCCCTACTTAACAAAAAATAAAATCCTACAACTTTGTTTGACTCATCATTTGACTTCACCACTGGCACAAACCAATGAACTGAAAATGGAGTTTCACCTCTATCATAATCAATTTGAAGATATTCAATGATTATATTTTTCAAGTACCCGATTAGTATATATTTACATGCCACAACTTTGTTTTACTGTTCATTGGATTCATCACTGGCACAAACCTACAAATTGAAATTGGAATAGCACCTCTATGTATAATAGTTTTGAATATATTCAGGATTAAATTTTTTTTCAAGTGCCCTTAATCAACATAAATTGTAATACTAAAACCATTGGATTGGCCTTATAGGCACAAACCTATAATTTGAAATTGGAATGACCTTTCTGTCTATAATTATTTTAAAAATGAAGATTTAAATTTCTCTGGTGCCCCTTATTAGCATAATTTGAAACGCTGCAACTTTTTTTCAAATTCCATTTGATTTGCGAGTGTCACAAATCCGCGTGTGCAAGGTAGAATGTTGTGTATATCTACAATAGTCTTGACGATATTATTTCAAAATTTCAATTGCCCTTAGTATGCGTAATTTTGAACATCATGACAATTCCAAGCAACACGCTCAACTTTGTGGGTCACCTTGCCAAGTTTTGTGGTTTTCGAGATGATTGTGTCCAAGACAGGCTCCGAGCAAAATTTGGGTTTAAAGAAAAGAAAGAAACAAAGCAAGGAAGGAAGGAAGGAAAGAAAGAAAGTGAGATAGGAAGAACGAAAGAATTATTTTCAAAACGAAATGCCTGGGTTCACATCCAGACAAAACGAGCCACCCCGAAAGAATCATACAATTCAAAAATTCACTGGAGCATGAGCGTTTGTGCAGATTTGGTAGATACGCACCCAACGTACATCGAGCCTCACCCAACGTACATTGAGCCACCAACTTTGAAGTGAATCTGGCTGAAAATGTTTGAGAGTAGACCTCGCTTGGTCATACAATTTTATTTAATTTACCAGTGGACTGCCAAACTGCAAGTCTGTCTTGATTTCGAGGTTAGTTCCAGCTGTTGTCGGTAGATGGAATTTATCCAGATGAGCCCTGGTCAAAATTTCACTGGGACAGTTGTCACTGGATGCAGTGTGTGGATCTGTAAGGGGCAGCCCTTTATTTAGGGATTGCTCAACTGGATAGTGCATGGTCAGACTGCACTTAACTTTTCCAGTGAATTTAGACAAGACTCTCAAAGAAATAAACATAGTTTGACAACAATGAAGTTAAAAAAAAATACAGAACCTCAATTGAAAATGTAAAATAGAAAACAAATAATAAAAAATTAATCAAAACAACAAAATCCCAACCTGTACCAGGTGAAACTTTGGAGAATCAGCTGAAGATGTGAATTACCATTGCATTCTCCAAAGACTTAAATGCTTTGTAATCAATACAATGTATGCAGTAACCTTTAACCAAAGAAAATTAATAAATAAAAGAATCAAGAAAAAAATCATTGGACCATGACCATTTGAACACATATGATACATTGCTACCAAGTGTGAAATGGACGTGGTTTTGGAGAAGTCAAAAAATGTGAATTGCGCATGG
Organism: Hermodice carunculata; assembly: GCA_964020975.1. NCBI lineage: Eukaryota > Metazoa > Annelida > Polychaeta > Eunicida > Amphinomidae > Hermodice > Hermodice carunculata. The sequence continues at coordinate 191,966 of CAXHWN010002763.1, read as the reverse complement.
ACAGATAATGGACGACGAATGGTGGACAACGGATGACTGATGATCTCTAACTGGCAGGTCAGCTGGGCTAAAAAAAATGGCTGTCCCTCCCAGGGTCAGAAAATTTTGGGAACAACCCTTATTGATTTACTGCAAGGAAGAGTATGACGGTGCTAGGGCCTCGAACCTGTATTATCCGGTAACTCTATTAATAACCAAGTAATGGCAATTTGATTCCCTGGCCTGAACTTGAAGTTACCTGATTTCAGCGCACACATACTTAGTACACTTGATTATATAACTTTTCTGTAGGATAGGCCCGTCCATGACAGGGAAGGGGGGCGGGGGGCTCTAGATAAGCCCGCGTTGTTATTTACAATTTTTATATTTTTGGTTATGATGCACAGTCAGAATTACCAAGAAAAAATTAGTTGACCTAAGTTTAAATATATTTGGTGCCCTCCAATTTCACCAAAGTTTCTTATGTCTTCTTTCCCTTCCCCGGCACCCCCCCCCCCCCCCCGTCATACTTCAGGCAACCAGCAGTGCTATCAAAACGTTGATTGCTGCCTGGGAAATGCAGACAGAAACAATTTACAAATACAATGTAAGAGTAAACAGATGGCCGGAGTCGGACTCCCTAACTGCCCTCTTAAAGTTCAAATCACGTTTTTCTCTCGTGACGCCAAACCAAATAGTTCACCCATTCATTCCATGAGATCCACACTGCCACCTGATGGATAAAGTCAGCATTAACTTCCACATGACCCCATGCATGGATAATCTGAAGTGTTAACACTTTCCAGTCTGAGTCCGCATATATGCGGACTCACAGAGTTTATAAAATATGTATATTACGATTTCATATTTGAATTCCTCATGGAAAGACGTTTCCAACGAATACCAACATGTCATATCTACCATTAGCGGGTAGTCAACAGCTTTCCTCGGGGCACTTTCCGCGCATTGCGCGGAAAGTGCCCCGAGGAAAGCTGTTGACTCAGACTGGAAAGTGTTAATGAAGGGTTAGGGGGGTTCTTCACTGGTGTACTCAGTATTTTATTTCATGTACAATTAATATACTTGAGTATTGGAAGCTCCTAATATTCCATTCTTCATACCAGCCATTATTTCTAATTTTGCTCGTTTTACATTCCTGAAACTAGGGAAAAATTACCATTCAAAATAGTATAATGAGCCCCCCCCCCCCCCAAGCAATTACAGTGTGCGTGACATCTGAAGGGGCTAGAATCTTGACCCATTAACCCTTCAGTGACTTTACACTACAATTTCTCATGTCATTTCTCTCCTTATGACAGACATTTCGCATGTGATCTTCATCTACAATCCTTTGTCAAACTGTTTTTCATTTCTGTTGAAATTAGTTGAAAACATCGAGAAGCAGACGACATTCGACCACCAGCCGGCTTTGGCCAGTTTTAGGGCGAAAGGGTTAAGCCAAGGTTATTGAACTGATTTGGTTGCATGAAGTAACATTTCTCTCTCCAAGTATTTGACTGATTTATTTATTTATTTGTTTGTTTGTTTGTTTGTTTGTTTGTTTGTTTATTTATTTTTTATTTATTTACTTATTTATTTATTTATTTATTTATTTGGGGAGGGGGGTGCAGTTTACAGCTCAAATTGTGAGAAAGGACGGAAGTCAAAACACATACACCTGTATGGCCATTAGACCAAAACAGGTGTTAACTCAGTTTGATATGATGATAATAATAACGGCAATGTAGATCTTGCATCGGCGATTTTTACAAGACTAGCTAGACAGCAGGACTGGTGGTAGACCAGGCATGCTTCTACTTCAAGGAAAGCACTTCTTACTGAGAATAGGAATATGTAATACCCGTTGCCATTGATTCCGATAAACTCCAAATTAAATCTGTCACCAGATCAGAGGACATTGATTCCAGCCGAGACCCCACCCAGAACACACCTATTCACACAAGCTATTAACCTTCTACTGCAGCCACTGCTATTTTACCATTAAAATGTTCTGTATTTGTGGTTTGTGGAACCATTAAATGATTTGTTCAAGGATGAATATACTCATAAATACCCACAGGTAAAGGGTTAAAATTTTCATGCCTTTGTCCCAAGAAGTAGAGGACGTTATTTGTCTTTGTAACTGTCAGTCCATCAGCACTATTTTTCCCCAAGGTTTTTTTATTGATTTGATTGAAATTGTTACAAGCATATATAGCAAAGCAGTCATACGCCACCGTCAAGGGCATTCGGTAAGGCACAAGCGAGAGACAATGTTACAGAGTGGCCTCCTACTTTTTATCGTTATGAACTTATCTAAATTAAAAGTGCCTGGATGAGAACTCTCATAAAAAACACAAACATAAATAAGGCATAAACTTTCCATTCGAGAATGCTGTGAGAGATAACCTTGCACACAAAAAAAGAAAGAAAAAGAAAAAATCTGCTCACCTAACTGTGTGGCACCGTTCTTTAGTCTTGAATGTTCTCCAATCCCAAAACGCCAGTGTTTGATCTAATATTGTGGTATATTATGTACCTGAAACAAAAGGAGATCTTGGACTCCAGGCTTATTTCTCTAATACATGTTTCAGATATCTGTAAATGATTTTTGGATGTTTAGAATTGAATTTTATTTATTTTCAGACATCTAACGATGAACCGTAGTTATCCAAAATTATTTTTAAACATCCAAAGTTTGCATGATAGATATCTATAATTTTGTTTAAATGTTAAAATGGCTTGTCATATAGTTATACAAACAGGTAGAGCAATGCCACGTCATCCGTGTCGTTCTGAACAACAACAAAAATAAAAAAAAATAAAAAAAAAAAGGAAAAAAATCACACAATTTATGAGCTTATTCTATTCAATACAACCAGAGGGACCCCTTGCCCAAGGATCTGGTTGCGAACAGTGGGATGCTGGCTTTGTCCTTCCCTCTGACCATTGCTCAGCGCAAAAAACGACCCCTTAACTGACCACCTCCCCCGCCCCCCCCCCCCCCCCCCCCGAAAAAGCCAGCTAAAATCTCAGTGGACATTGATCATGGCCCCACTTTGAACGTATTTTACCTTTGGAGATTTCAACAGTTCTTGCATATGTAGAATTTTACTGCCACCGTAAATTAACTCACAACTCCCAAAAGACCTTTTTCTATTTTCATTCAAAACGTTGTTGAAAGGCTGAAAAATCGTAAAACTAAAAGTATAAACAGATGAAATCCGGTACTCTTGGATGTAAATGAATGTTTTATGGCACATCAATGTTACATCTACAAATTTCATCCCAAAATTTAACTTCCTAACAAGATACAAACTATTCTAAACATACTGTATGCCGCTACACGGATGCCTGTTGTGGGACTTTTGATTCAAAGATGTTGATTTATTTTGTACAGCTTGGAGAAAAGCAGCCAGTAAGCTTTATCGGGAGAATACCATACACCATGCATAGTGCATTACTCTCATATATTTGCAAGGATTTACCTGTTGAGGGTCAAATTCATAAAAGATTTATAAGATTTATTCATGAAATACTTAAGATCACAAATCCCCTTCTTCACACGTTTGATATCATTGCTCTTGATGGCAGTCGCTCCTCCTCAAGTAACTCCATTAAAGTAATTTTAAGAAAGTACAATATCAACAAGTAGATCTTTTATTCTCGCGGGCTCACCCATTGCATCACCAAACTGTATGCATCCAACAGTCTTCATTTCTCCGAAGTTGTTAGTCAGACAACATCCCTCATTCGGGAATTATGTTAAGCCACAGACGGAAAATTCCGTACCATTCAATTACGCCAAGAACTTTTAGATGCAATACGAGGCATACATATTTCCCTCCACAAAGCACGGGGCTCACGAATGCCAATCACGGAGGACGCACGCGCATATCACTGTCACAGATAGATACCCCTTTCTCCAAAAATTAGTGTCTTTTAGGGAAATTTAAGTTCACAAATGTCAAAGTCATATTTGTTTACTGCCTCCTGCATTGGTCATAGATTTCCATCTGCCTATACTAAGTATTCTTTATTTCCAAAATATTAGTAATATCCCGCCTCCCCGGACGGGCAGACCCCCGTATCTCGCCAGGCGAGACTATGGTTACCAAGACAACCAGGTGTGCAGTTGTGGCAGGAAATTAATGTGCCTGCCTCCTATAGATACAATGTCCACTGTATAAATTCACCTATGATTGTTATCCTTGCTGTCATTTGAATACATACAGCAGATGATATGACTGACTTCATGTCTCGATAAGTTACCGTATTCTGTATGTTTGTTTGCTTTTTTTCATTTATGTAGTTCGTGTACGAATAATATATATATATATATATATATATATATATATATATATATATATATATATATATATATATATATGTATATATATGACTTTTTGCAACAATACTGTGAAGTTTCCCAGGCAGGGACTCCGACTGCTAGTGTACAGGATACCGAAAAGACTTGAGAAGATTGTTGATCATAACAAATCGGAGCGCCCTTAAGCATCCAGACCTGGTTCACGAAGACATGTACAAATTAAATCCGCATTAAAAAAATGGGATGGTGTATTTCTATGATTGCTGTATAAACATGTAGCAATAGATGCACATGTCTGTGTCGGAAAAAAATCATGGGTTTGTTTGATTCACAAAAATGTATAACTTGCAGCACTTTTTGTTTAAATCTATTGATTGTTGGAATAGATTGTATGTGTCTTTGTGCACCATTTCTGGATTCATAATTTACTGTGGAGGGACTCAATGCAGTCGGGTGGGAGAAAGTAAAATTGGAGTGATCATTAACTAGCAAGATGGAGATCTCCACGCTCCCAGATCAGGATATCTGTAGTAGCTTTTCAATGTGGCAAGCCGTTTGACATTTAGTCTTTTTGGTATATCAATAAATCATTTAGCGATATTGCCGATTCATTTGTAAAGGTCGCAAAAATAATTTAGCAATGCCACTAAGTGATTTAGCGACATTCCAAAATATTTAACGATATTGCTAAATGATTTATCAATATCACCAGATGATTTAGCGATATTGCTAAATGATTCAGTGAAATCCCCAAATAAGACTTAAAGTCAAAGCGCCTTGCCGTAGCTTTCCCATCTTACATCAGTAGCTTATCCTTCACTGCCATGGTACAGTGGGTTTTTGCGTTGCTGAGCTGGCAGTTGCAGTTGCATCATGACTTCCAAGACAATGCAAAATGCAAAAAAATAAAACAAGCAAACAAACAAAACAAAACAAAAACGACACCAACAACAACAAAAACAAAAAAAAAACAAACAAAAAAACAAAAAACAAAAAAAAAACAAAGACATACACACACACACAAAACAAACAAACAAAAACAAAAACAAAACAAAACAAAACAAAACCTACGAACCCCTGATGAAAGGCAGGTAGAAGTGTTTGAATAAAAGCCCTTTTCATGAAGGATTTTACAGTCAGTGATGAAGATTCAATTTGCTCTCACAGGAGTAGCAGACAGTCAGAGAAGGCTGCATTGCTGGAATAATAACTCTTTCAGTGCCAATCACGATAAAGTCGATCTACTTAAGTCAAACTAGTCTGAATTATCATCGGGATCCCAGACTCGTATTCCTCGCAAAAAGGACCTTTCATTTAAGTACCAGTATACCGATTGTTCCAGAAAGAATATCCCAGGCCAACAGCTTTTCTCGGAGCGCATTGGGCGTATTGCGCCAATGTGCGCCGAGAAAAGCTGTTGACTCAGTCCAAAATCTGGCACAAAAAGAGATAAAATGTATCCTTGGAGACGTATTCCCCAAAGGGCAGGCTTTATGTCACAAACATTTATCTCTGATTTCACTGTCTCCCCTTACGCACCTAGAGTCCCTTTGTCGAGAGACCTGTCCTTCTCCTGTCCTGTTCAGTGGTCATTATCAGGTTCTTTGTTCCATCTTTTCTGTTCATTGACCTCCAATACGACACCACCTTCTGTGTGTGACCATTTTTTGACCTGCCCCTTGGTGTGGTCTCTCACCTGAGGGGCACCCGTCTATATATATGTGTATGTTTATATATATATATATATATATATATATATATATATATATATATATATATATATATATATATATATATATATATATATATATATATATATATATATATGTAGGTATTCATTTCATTATAGTGAACCCAGTCTTAAAGGCCACCACGAGGGATGACCAAATTGTGGTTCCTCGAGGCAGGTGGTGTCTCAAAGGAGGTGAAAAGAATATGAAAGTTACAAAATGAAGTATCCTGAAACAATAGTCTTTTCGAGTCAAGTGGTCTCTCGTTGAGGTGATCTCTCAACACAGGGACTAGTGTCGCGTCGTGTATGTCTATGGTCTACAGTATAATGTGAGTGGACTTTTTATTGCCTGACCCAGGGAGTCATTCTGTAGCTGTCCCAGTCCCAGGGGCAGCTGGGCCATGGCTTATCTGGTGATGCAAACAGTGCTGACTGTCTTCAGTACTTTCAGATTGTCACAGAAATGCTATTAACCCTTTAAGTTTTAATCATTGCTATAGTCGTTTTGTCATTACTGTTAAACATATAATGGTTAAAAGATTTAAATTCCTCATGAAGATACCTTTCAGTCAAATACCAGCAAGCCTAGTGTCAAGCAAAAAGTAGTCTTAGTCAACAGCTTTTGCAGTCAAGGTGTCCCGAGGAAAGCTGTTGACTCATTCTTAAATCAGCGCTTTAGGGTTAATGTAGTTACTTTTGTGTGTCTAAATTTCGACAGCTATTTCATTTCAGGAATTTAAAGTTTTTCATTTCACTATTTTAAACATAATTTTAAACATACAGTACTAATTTGGCTTTTATTTTCATGGGTGTTTTTGAGCCATCGGTGAAATAAGCTCAATAAAAATATAGCAAACTTAGTTAAATTTACAGTAAACAAAATAAAATCTGCCAAAAAATTTGGAGACTTCCTCAGATGATAGCAATAGGAAGGCAAATAAACAATTGTGACAGTCTTGCATTTGGTTTTGAAAGATTTTTTTTTTTTGCACAAAAAACTGTTTTATTACCAACGTTTCAATTCAGCAATTACCAGAAATAACAGCTGTTGGCCTATTCTCCAATTCTTAGTTCATGATTATACCAACCCAAAATATAAATCTGTGACTTGGCTTCTGGACCAATAAGTGGTACCTCATGGACAATGAAGATGGTTTTCTCCATGAACACTCAGATGGAGTCTCTTAATTTTAATATTGCCTCCGATGTCTCTGAAGTGTGAGGCACAAATGACATTGAGTCAAGTGCCAGAATGACAACTTTATTTTCTGTGTTCAATATCATGCGAGTTTTTCAAAAGTGGCATCAAAATTTAAACTTACTTCTCAACTCTTTCTGTGTCAAGTTTTGGACTGAGTCAACAGCTTTCCTTGGTGCGTACTGGTCATAATGCACCCAAAGTGTGGTGAAGAAAGCTGTTGACCCAGACCGCCATACTCTCTGGAACTATAGGCGTGTTGGTACTTGAATGAAAGTTTTTTGCACAAAGAATATGAATATAGCATCCTAATTACAATTGAAAGTAATGCAGCTTAAGTAGTTCGACTTTAGTTGCAGTTGAAATTGAAGGAGTTAATCCATTGCAAGCCAGTCCCTGACTTTTCCCACATATTTCTCATAGTTATCAGCTGAAGACCTGTTATCAATTTTCAGGCTGATATGGCTTGGTTCTAAAATCATCTGTCGAAAATGTTTAAAAAGCTAAATATAAAATGAAAAAAAGAGAAAGAAAATGTAAATTATTTAATGTTTCTCTATTGGTCTGTCAGATGTAGGCAGTGACATGAACAGATAAGAAGATCACATGGAACTTGGCAAATGGATTTCAGGTCTTGATGATATGGAAATGCAGCAGGACATCAGACTTTTTCAGATAATATCCCAAGACGTTAGATGAATAAATTACACGTGCATGTAAAAATTCCTCATAAAAAGAGCTTTCATTCAAGTACGAATCGGTTTTAGATTTATCTGGCAATTAACTCAAGCCACAGTTGGGGCAAGACTTGCCTGGGGCAATGGGAAAACCACTGCCCCAGGTCTGTACCACCACCGTATGGAATAGCTAAGGAGCTAACAAAACAGGCTTTCCTCTTTGATACGAGTTTACGATTAATGTGCGTCCCATTGAGTCCTCGTGACAATTAAATTATTGAACCCATGGAACTGAGGAAACAAAAGATGCCTCCGTGGGATGTGTCAATATCCGTGATAGCACCTTATCCGTTTCTGCCAGAATCATGATCAATGCAATAATTGGATGGAATCCCGCTATGTGGTGATATTTGCCGACATGCAATGATGATCTCCATATTGTTACCTTGTTGGCTTTTGCATTGTCTCCGTGGAACAGAAACATATCTCTGTTGGCAGAGCTCAATTGACGAATGTTTGTGTACATGTGATACACACTACAACCTAAAACACACATGTACCGGGGATCTATTCATTCATTTTCACCGTTTTTAAAATAATATTTACTTCCATGGACTTTCCAGATTATTTGCTAATTAACCCATACCTTTTCAGAATATGACTGAGTCAATCGTTTTCCTTGGCGTGGGTTGGGGCCATTGCGCCTTGCATTCAACTGACACCAAGTAAAGCTATTGACTTAGGCCCTAAATTTATCATCACAATTTACCAACCTCAATTTATTGTCACAATAATGAATTTAATGTGTTTTGATACCAATGATGTTAGTTCTAATATTACCACCAGTGGCACCACCTTGACTCCACGCCATAGACTTATGTCTGTATGATGTTCCCGTAATAGTACATGGATGTATGCACACAAGTTCAAATGTAATGACCATCACATAAGAAAAATCATTTGTAAAATGCATTGCCTGTGTGACCTTGAGAAATAGGTCTAGATCATCCATATTATGCAATATTAAATTCCAAATATAAAATACACATTTACTATATATTTTGTGTTGTTAGCTTTTTTTTCTCAAGATGTGAATTTAATGATTTACTACCAGCGTTTAATGATCTTGAAAAATAGGTCAAGGTCACTTATAATTGTAAAAAACAGTTGACCACTGACTTAAACGCATATTTGGTATACGTTTTGCAGTTCCATCTGAATTTATTACCACAATAATGAATTTAATGTGCTTTTGACACATATGATGTTAGTTCCAATAATACAACCAGTAGCGCCACCATATAACTCCACGTCATAGACTGTTATCTGTATAATGTTCCTGTAATATGGCACGTGTATATGGATGGGCAGACGTACATGGGGGGTCGTATAAGCTCTTCGACCGAGGGTCAGCGGAGCCAGAATTGTGGATTTAACACCCAATCAGAAACAACTACCCAATAAGTCCCTTCCCATGACATGGCCTGTACTTACATTTCCAAATGCATTAAGTAAAGCTGTTGGCCTGTTTTGTTGTTTTATAGCTCTGCTGACCAAAGGTGGCAGAGGTCATGTCATCACTCATGTGTGTCCGTCCGTCCGTAAACTTTTGCCTGTGAGCGCAATACATCCCACAGTTTCTAAGATAGCCCAATGCAACTTTCAACTGTATGAAAATCTAGATCGAGTGCGATATAAGTGGCACGACCTACAGCATTATATAATAAATGGGTCAAAATATGAGAATCTTGTGACAACTCTAGCATCCCTAACATTTGATAAATCTTCATAACATTTAGTGGGATTGTGGAGGAGTTCAAAATCTCACTAGCTTACGACACTACTGGCGCCTCCTATAACTTGATGGAAAATATGGGCCAAAATGTGCTGAAAGATGTAAAATTCCATACCTAAAAAAGAAATTTGAGTTAAATATACCAAAATTGTAGAATATATCGATCATGTCCATTGCTAATATGTTATATAATATCAATGACCTTGACCTATTTTTGTTAGGATGTCAGTCCTGTTAAGTTAAAGGGGTGATTTTGTAAGAGCAGGATGCAGCTTGCCATCGATGGAAAAGGGAATTGAGCCTCCAGACTAAAATTGCACTTGAGTACAACGTGCGTGACCTACTCGTCAGGTTACCGTGACCCAAAGAGTATGGAGTTTGGCGCTTGTCCAAGTTAACTGTTTTCGTTCAATGGCTCAAAAAAGATATCACCCGATTATTAACAAAATCGATCAAAGGTAAGCTGACATTGGGGCGCACATTTTAAATGCGAATATTTTTTTTTAATCCGAGTTGAAGGTCAAGGTCAAATGGCCCAGTTGAAATATTGGGGGTCATCTTGTGAATGCTCTGCAGCCCACAGTTTATGAGTAAGGCCCATATATGTTTTAGGAGTTATAAAGTCTATGGCAATCTACATGGACTTCATGATGGAGGCGCCACCAACATTATTATAAAACATACGAGTCCAAAATGTGAAACTCTTTTGACCAGTCCAGCATCCTGACTTTTGTATGAATCTTGATGAAATTTGGTGGGATTGTGGAGGAGGTCAAGCTCTTGATTTTCTTTCAGCAGAGCATTAGGCCCATGGGAGGCCTTGTTTTTTTTTCCTCTAGAAAACATAGGCATGCTGGTACCTGATGGAATATTCAAGTCTTTTGCAAGGAACTTGAAACTAGAATCATAATTACCACTCAGAGGAGTGCAACTTCGGTTGTAATTAACACTGAACGAGCTATGATTACATTTTTTTTTCAAACCTCGACATATGAAAAAACTTCACCCGCTGAACATAGCTGATGCTGTTAGCACAGTTTTATATAAATCCTGCTTTTGATGATGTTATCCATTTGTCCACAGGGGTAAAGTCTATGATATGAAATGCTATTTGTGTGTTTTTTGTTTTTGTTTGTTTGTTTGTTTGTTTGTTTTTCTTTTGCTTTTTGTTTTTTACATTTTTTGTTTTTTGTTTTTGTTTTTTGTTTTTGTTTTCTGTTTTTTGTTTTTAGAGGAAATGCTGATTTTTTTTGGGGGGGATACGAAATACTGAGGATTTTTTTTTGGGGGGGGGGGGTAAAATATTGTAATTTTTGTAGCAAAAGAGGAAACATTGACTGCTGATGGTGCTTGGTGCGTCATGCTCTTCTAACATCCACAAAAAAAATACAATACTACTTTGTACCTTGTACGTCAGGGCCTTGTTTCTTAAAGGTGTTGCTGCAACTCGCGACGGAAGAGTGCATCGACAGCATATCTCTTATTGCTTGCCTATATATGCTACATGTATGATGTATACATGGTCACAAGCAGCAGCGACACTTTAATGGCTGCAAAATTTAGATCTAACTACAGCCGTCCCTGTTAAAAAAAACCCTGTTCCGAGAGACCACCCTCTCACGAGAGACTACCTTTTCATGAGAGACCACTTCCCCATGCAGTACGTGAGACAACTTTACAGATCCCAAGTCGTGTACATGTCAGTGCTGCCAACCCTCCCGGATTACGCAGGAGGCTCCTGGAATTTTATGCTGACAATTCTTCAAAAAAATGTAGATTTTTGACAATTTTTAGCCATCTGCCTGATTTTCATCAATATTTGGCTTCGCTATTTCATATTAATTTATCCATCTTCCTGAATTTTACTTTCTATCTCTCGGGTTTTAAGTTTGACAGGTAGGCAACAGTGCACATATTTACATCTCGTGTTGATATACCTGTCATGAGATACCATCTGTTTTTTAAAGTCACGTTTTGATGCGGTATGGGTGGTTAATGGCGACACCTGCTTCTGATAAACAGGTCTGACTGCCACATGCCTTCCTCATTTGATAACAATTATTATAAATCGCTGGTTTTGTCAACTCAGTTTTAGCCCTCGCCTGTAAGAACACAATGTAAGTCAACAGCTTTCCTTGCTGACGGCTGGCCACAATTTGTCCACCCTCTACCAAGGAAAGCTGTTGATCTGGGGTTCGCCATCATGAGAGGTCTGGCCAACAATTCTCAGCAAAACATATATATATTCTATTAACTCTTTTGGTGCCACATTTATACTTTCCATGACGCGCTTTGGGAACAATGCGCATAGTGCCCGAAGCGCGCTAAGGAAACCTATTGACCTGGACTTTTATTTTCTATATAAATGCAGGCATGCTCCTTGAATGAAATATCTTTTTACAAGGAATATGAATCTAGCACTCTTATTGAGAGTAATTTGTCTCTAGTACTGTAAATTGATTTATTTTTGTGTGTTTAAATTTTCATGGTCTTTGTACTTGTGACATTTCACTGTGGTTTTAATTTCACTGTTTTGGACATAATTCCTATTCATACAATGTTAAACTACTATTTCAGAGTGTTTTTATTTTCAGTTTTACGCCATCAGCGAAATAAGCAAAATTATATCAGTGAAACTGAAGAAATTTATTTGGAACTGAAAGGGTGAACACTAAATTGAAGTAAAACATCGAACCAGACGACAATTTACATCCGGGCTATTTCAGCGGATGGGGTTAATTGCCGCTGTTTGCGGATCCATCGGCACAGCCACACCCTTCCCGCAGAATGTACAAGCAACCTTGATACAATGTAATTGATTGTAAGCTTTAGTAGTTGACTGGAAAGCCTGTGTTGTGACCCAAAGTGCCGTAGGGTGCAAGTCTGGTGTGGCCGTGGACGCATCATCAGATATCTTGTGAGGTATTATCTGATGCTGCACGGTCATCTGTTTGGGCTTAATTGTGTGAGGATCCGCCCATGCACTCAGAATTTTATTATCGTCTTGATTCTAGTCTGTGAAAGAGGTCATATAAACACCAGAAGTTGCTGATAATGTAATTAATTCTGGAATATATATATATATATATATATATATATATATATATATATATATATATATATATATATATATATATATATATATATATATATATATATATATATATATATATATATATATATATATATATATACCCATATGTATATAATTATCGCTTTTTAATTCTTTCCTGCCGTCACTACGGTGCTTGTTCTTCTCTGACCAGGGTCATATCCCACCAGAGGAAAGTTGTGATAACACACGTTTAACTGATGCTTACCATAATACTTTTAACTCTCTCGCATCAAGAGTTATCATCTTGTATTTTGTCATTCATGTATCTTGCTCCACCCAAAACAGGATCATATTGATCTTGCCCCCACTCAAATATAATCATCTTGATCTATCCCACTCAATATGATCATCTTAATCCTGTCCTACTAAAATATGATTATCTTGATATATCCCGCTCAAATATGATCATCTTCATCCTGTCCCATTCAAATATGATCACCTTGATCTATCTCACTCAAATATGATCATCTTGATCTATCCCATTCAAATATGATCATCTTCATCCTGTACCACTCAAATATGATCATATTGATACTGCCTCACTCAGTGACTTCCACCATTTCAAATACATGTATTGTCTTTTCGATCCTGCCCCACTTGAACAAAATCATCTTGATCTCGTCCAACTCACAAATGATTATCTTTATCCCATCCGACTGATAGATCAACCTGATCTTATAACACCAAAGCATTACCGTTTTGATCTTGTTCCACTAAAAATTTCATGATTGTAATCCTGGTTCACTAATTAATGATCATCTTAATCCCATCTCACCAGAGTACACGTACGATGACATTTTTGGTCCAGTCTGTACTCCTATCATGATCATCTGCACCTTGTCCCATAAAGACTTACAAAGGCCCACAAGTGGTCATCTCCTAACTTGCCTACTGAGAGACCCAAATGGATACACAATCTAGAACATTTTAGTAACCATGGTAACCCAAAACAGCTAAAACAGAAAAAAAAACAAAGTCATTGAATTTGGCATGAGTCCCTCCTATGTTAAGGTTTCATCTTAACTTCAAACTGAAATCATATACCATGCTTATAATTTCCCGTGCAGGCCGACTGACTGCTATGTTTTAAATGTCATCTTTTATCTTCATAGGCGCACCAGATTCTGATATTTTCATTAGAATGAGGGGTCATTACTTTCATGAGCATATACAAACGGATGCTACAGGAAGGGTTTACGCTTTTCATCATTTGGTAAAATGATCATAAAAATCAGCGACAATCTGTGTATATGTCAGTGGGAGACCCAAACAGGCACAATTAAACCTCAAGTTGGCTATTGCATTCTGTGGTGAACTCAGTGATGAAACCAGGCCAATTGTTTAAAGGAAATTTTACTTTGCCATTCAAAGCTTTACTGGGAAATCTTTATTCTTAAATATTAGAAACAACCCTTGTGGATGGACAGAGGGTATAGAGTGCCTCCCTACCCACCCACCCACCCACCCACCCACCCGAAAGGCGGGCCTCTCAAGAGAGTTTCAGGCCACCCCTACAATGACCACTATTCCATGCGGCAAGTATAGAATTTGTATCATATTTTACCGCTGACGAAAGGGGTAAAATATGAAAAAACCTTTATTATAAGGCACCTTTGGGGTGGCCGTTTTAGAGGGGGGCAACTTTACTTGCACTGTGTATTCTATAAAAATGATGACAATTAATGCCAAGGAATCCTCCATTGGAATGCTTTCAGCAAACATTTTGATTGAAGGAATCAACTGTGAAAATATGATAGTCATTAATTAACAGCTTCAAAGTGAATCCGCCATTATATTTTGATGACATTTGGAAATCTGCCGTTACATCTTGATGGCATTTGGAAGAAGTTTCCATTCGCTCTATGTGTGAATGAATGAATGAATGAACTTTATTGGCTGCACCACAGTATACAAAACGTGCGGCAGTATGCCAAGCGAAACAAATACAAACTTTTCACACGTTGATTACAACACAGAAACACGACATCAACAACACCAACCCCTATATAAACAAAGTGTTGAGACAACAACGAAAAAAAAAAGGGATAATAAATTACAAACACATCAGACAACCCCAGGTGACAAGTGCTACCATTCGCACCTGGCAAAAGAAAAAAAAAAGAGAGATTTCTGATTTATTCAAACATTGTTAGTGCTTTTGTAAATAGGGCCGTGTGTATGTATGTATGTATGTATGTATGTATGTATGTATGTATGTATGTATGTGTGTATGTATGTATGTACTGTGTATGTATGTGTGTTTAGGTACATACATATGTACATACGTACGTAGATACATGCTTATCTACCTTCCTACCTACCTAGCTTATGTACATACATACATACATACATACATACATACATACATACATACATAAATACATACATACATACATACATACATACATACATACATACATACATACACGATATGTCACTCACCCACAACTACCTCCATTGAACCATTCTTTTCAAAGAAAGGCGATTTGGTCGAAGGGGTATGTGCGTTTCCCATTTCAGCTAGGCGACTGGGGCCAAAGGTTGCAAGTTCGAGTCTCGCTCGTTCCGAACATAAAACATACATCTGTACTTCTCAAGTAAGAAACTGAAGAGTAAAACTCACTCAAGTGCAGGTATAGCCCTGTGACCTTCAGAATCTAGTCAAAAGTTACCAATGTGCAGTTTCACGCCAACCCTTACAGAGGAACACCCTCCTTGTCAATTCAAATTTGACAGGGGTGTGAATGTAATTTAGATGGCCCCGTGTGCAATCTGGTCACAATGGATGACCTTGACCTGATTTCCAAGGTCAAACAGCATTACTTGTGTATTTCATTTCCACGATAACTATGGATCTTTTAAAAGCTAGCACTTTTTTTTGCAAGATATTGCATCCGTATAAAATGTAAATTAAGTTTGTAAATGGAAAACCTTGATCCCAAGGACACAGAGCCTTGGGATCAAGAATTTCATGACCGCACAACCCCCAAAAATATAGCCAACATTTTAGTATCACAGAAGGCTATGGCACTCTGTAAGATCTAGGGTAAGTTAAAAATGGATGACTTAGACCTGATTCCCAAGGTCAGATGGCAATCAGTCTGGATTTCGTTTCCCCATGATAACTTATAAAAAATTACTGCTGGCACTTCCATGGTACAATAGATTATATTCCTGTATAACATCAAGGTTTTCGCATACAAGTCAGCTGAGCCTGTTTACTGTGGACAAAACCATTCAATTACGTGATACCAGCGCTTTCTCGGGGAGAGGGTTATTCAGTACGAAAATGTCACAACATAATAACAGGTATATTTTTGCCTGCCTTTTGTGAAGCAATAATTCAAATACTGAATAAAACACAGCTCGGGGGACGGGGCGCAATTATTTTTTGGATATTTTAAGCAAGTAATGAACAAAATATTGTAATGTGCAGGTAGTCAAGTTTTAAGTGCGTTTTTTGAGTAAACATGTACTTCTTTTTTTTTTTACCTAAATTCTCACCTGATACCTTTCATTTTGTTTTCATCGCTCATTAGAATATGTACATGAAAGCATTCATAGAAACCTTACGTGAAATTATTGTAGAAACTCCCCCTTTCTATCATAATTGGTTTAATTTCCTTTCTGCTTTGAGGACATGCAACAATTTTTTCCGTCAGTTTCCAATTAAGGAGAGAGTGTTCAAAATCAACAATAAGCACAACTGCCTTTACGTAGTGCAGGGAAGTCTTGTTTGTGCAGAGGTAACTACAGATTGAAGTCTTGGGCTCAAAATAATGGCTAAGTATAACTTGCTTAAACACCCCTTGTTAACCAGGAAATTACACCCTGGGGCAATATACCACTCAGGAAATTGTTTCATTTTGAAAACTTCTGCGAGAAATGATGTAATTTTGTTTGTACCATATTTTGGGGACCACAAAGGCTAAAATTTTTCAATTAAGCACTCCGGTGGTATAGGACTATTTTAACTCTTTCCTGTTCAAATTGCCTGAAAGCACCTGGATTTGAAATGTCCTCTTCTGCACTGTTTCCGTTGAAATTTTCTATTATCAGATAACATTTGACAAACAAAGCTGCAATATCAATTGATCCTATCATACTACTTTGCCCAGGTTCATGGCCAGCCTTGCTGCAGATTGATTTTGCACTAACTCTTTCCAGTTCAAGACACCCAAATGGTGCCCGGATGCAAATTATCATTTGCCTAATTAATCTCTCTGGAGAGCCTGTTTTTTAGTATCTCGATGTATACTATTAGGTGATCCAGAATAAATAAATATGTTTAAATTAATTAATATTTGTACCTAAATATATCACTGCATGTACCAGAAAGCATTTTTGCCGAGATTTGTATGCGAGTCATTTGGGATGCCATGCCTTTGGTCAATAGCTTCCCTTGGCACGGTACGGCACTATGTGTTCAACACACGTAGAGGAAAGCTATTGACTCAGTCATACTCTGACCAGGAAGGGGTTAAAGTGCACCCAACCCACGTCAGGTGAGCTGCTGACTCAATCTGGTTCTCATCAAGAAACTTAAGAGTTAAAGTTGCATGAGTTTGGCGTGACTGGGAAATACACAACACAGCTCAGATTTTGTGATAAATTTCATTAGTACATTATTGAAACACAACCCCCTACACCTAATAACATTGGGGGCAAATTCACTGTGATCTGTTCCCACATGGCCCTATAAATCAACTAGCAGGTGCATTCTGGCTACCTGGACTTGCAGCAAGGACAAGTGTCAGTGGTTTTGCACATTACTATATGTGTGTGTGTGTGTGTGTGTGTGTGTGTGTGTGAGTGTGTTACACTTGTGGACACATACAGGACACTATTGTACGGTATCAATAATTGTTTTGCCAAATCATATGTGTTGCAACATTTCAGTATCATCAACACCAGAAATTCATGTTGCAGGCTTTTAATATCTGCTTGTCGATTCCTGTCACCTCTAAAATATAAATACAGCCACCCCATGTGAACCCTCTAGAACAGAGTACAATCACCCCCCCCCACCCACCCACAAGCCCCCCCCCTCCAATTAAGACTTGAGTCAACAACTTTCCTTGGAATGAACTCAGGCCCAGAAAAGCTGCGGGTGTTGACCTGAGGCATGTTACGTTGACACATGTAAGTCTCGTCTACAAATTGTTTTCCATTGTTGTAATTAGTCAAAAATATTGAAACAGACAACATTTGAGCACCAGCCAGTTGTGGGGGCAAGGGGTTAAGACACACTGTAGAAGGGAGCACGCAAATCATTGCCAAAAGTGTCCAAAGTTTACCCAAAATTTGCCTCATCCTTTCACTTGGATGAACATCAATGCAAACAGCATGATTGACTGATTAGGTTCCAGTGGCCTGCCACATGGCAAATTTCCAGTGTTATCAGCAGCTCGCAGCACTATCGATAATCTCAAGTTGTGATCATACAGTGGTCTTGCGGTCGGACAACCGCGTTCACCTATGCCAAGTTTAACCATTTTTGACAAGAATGGGGCTTACTCAGCAGGTTTTGCTTTGCATGGAGTGTACCCTCAGTAATGAACTTCAGCCAAGGTGAGGTGTGGCCCTCCCCCATTTTTCTGTTGGGTATTATCTGCAATTCTCCCCCCCCCCCATTAAAGTAACAATTAAGCAGAAGGTGAAGATATTTTTCCAAATGAAGCCTAAAATCAGGCCGTTCTGGTTGGT
This sequence comes from Hermodice carunculata, assembly GCA_964020975.1. Lineage (NCBI taxonomy): Eukaryota > Metazoa > Annelida > Polychaeta > Eunicida > Amphinomidae > Hermodice > Hermodice carunculata. Next base: position 173,434 of record CAXHWN010002763.1, on the reverse strand, counting down.
TTAACTTTGAGTGCAAAAGGGTTAATTTGGACTGCACATACGTTAGCACAAGAATAAATTCATGCAAGTCCAAAGGAAAAATATCTGTGTTTCCTGTTAAATACCTGAAACGTGCTGGTGGGTAGGTTGGCGCTTTTTTTCATTACCCACTTTCATTGGATTTTTTACTGTGATTTCATTGGCTATTTCCTGTAAATTGCATAATTTTTCCTCTGTTTAGGTATGAAACAACACAATTCGATTTTCAAACATTTTGTTCACCTCCATCATGCAAATTGAGGTTGGATGTTTCTTGGTAGTTAGTACAGATGACTGCAAACAGAGGTATCAACCTGAGGGACCATATTTCTTTCGATCATGATGTACCCGCGTGCAGTGTTATCTCAATACAATAATGACTATACATTGTGTTTTTTTTTTTTTTTTCAAAATTGAGTATACAAAATCTAGACCGGGACTAATCATTTGAGCTTTAGCTAAAAAACTAAAAAAAATATACACTGAAGTACTTCCTAAAATTCCATGTCACTTCAGTGTGGCTTTTTCTACACACTGGGTGCCGATCCACCCAAAGGACATGCATCCCAACCTAGTTTGGATCAGAGATCCATCACCTCACCACCAACTGAACAATTTGTCTGAATCTTCAACGAGATAAATTTAAACCACATTTTAGTACAATCTGATCGACAGTTTTGGAGAAGTAAAGAATAGTAACGGCACACAAAAAATTAACAAAACATTAAAACAGCTGTGCCACCTGGAGAACAAATGAAAGTCCAGGGGTCAATAGAAGGGTCCCTGCGCAGTTCAAAGCAATCAGCTAAGCAAAATGATAATTATGAGGGTGATGACGATGATGATAATAATAAAGACAATTATTATATACAATAAAATCATACTATACACAGGCCACATACACAGGACCATGACTAGAAAAAAAATGATAGAGACCCACCCAAGGTACATCCCCACCAAGTATGAAGTGAATTTGGCGGAGAGTTTTTGAGAAGACAACAATGTTCATTACCATTGCAATTCTGATGGACTTACTTTAATTGTTATCCATATAGGGATGCACGGATTAGCCACCAAGTACCTCAACTGAAGACGTCATTAGCAAAAGGGCTGTGTGAACAACCTGATCATGATATTTAACCCATGAGATGTCCCAATCTGGTCTATGGGTAGAAGTTTTTGATAGGTTGTTAAATCCACAATTTTAGCTCTGCTGACCGCAGGTCATATAGCTTATACGATCACTAATGTACGTCTGTCTGTCCATATACACTTTGCAGTTTCAAAGGAATTGGCCCAGCGGTTTTAGACAAGGAGATTGTCTCAGATTTTGCAAGTTTCAAAACAAGAGGATCACGATCATCCAGTGCTCTGCTAACTGGAATCTGCTGCTTCTGCAAGTGTAGACTTTCATGCTCGTATTACATGATTGTACTGTATAAGTGCTTACAATAAGTGAACAGAATTAAGATATTGCCAAGATATAAACTTATATGTCGTATTGACCTTTCAAGATCACTCAATGTCAAAATTAACAACACCAAAAGAAACCCCATTGGTACTTTCCTATCAATTTTTAATAGTAATCATGCATGGAAAGCCATGCAAATATTTGTTTCCTGATATCCAAGTGATTTCTTGATATCAATGTGTTTGTATCACCTGCTGAACAAATTAAGGTATTGGTTTGTCAGCGAAAAGGTATGGTCCTCGCCGATTTCAACGGTCGAAAAATCACACCGTTCCTGGTTAATGGATTTGTGCGAAACTGTCTGTGTGCAATCTTGAATCTGAAAACTTTTGCTTGATAAGAAGTGACAATTGGCACTTTGTTTTCGTGAAAATGTGCTAATATGAGCTGGGACATGGGCTCGTTAAGCAGACGCAAGGGGCGAAAATCTTTTTCTCTTGCGCGTATTAAAATACAAGCTAGGCTTTTCGCACGATTCTAAACAATTCAAGTCAGCCGTTACGTTAGTTTTGTAGAAGATTACTTTTTAAGACATAAAAAAGTGACACTCACACCCCAAAAATGCATAAAAATATCTACAAAGCAGCTTGATAAAACGCAAAGGCTGTTTATCAAGACTGTAACTTTATACAACCCCGCCCAGACGCATTTACTGGCTGTAAAAAATATTGATGTGTCTGCAAATGAGCTATAACTGTGCAAATAGTCAATTGACAACACATTAAAGTTATTACTTCTGCTTCTGAACATTCAGGCAAGGATGCATGAAGATACCGTCAACTGCTGCTCACTAACCCTTGTCAGGCCAGTCAATACATGCTAACAACTTATGTTCATGACCAAGATATATATTTGGAGCAACTTGCTGAACAAATCAGCTGGTAAGTAGACCAGGCCAAATCATGCCCAACAGGTCCATGAGACAAGTGGGATCCAAACATCAAACCAAACACCAGAGTGGCAATTTGAGAAAGGAAGGGCCCGATGCGTGCACCACAGGCGCAAAGTGGGGGAGGGGGCTGCTCCCCCGGGAAAATTTTACATTTTTGCTGCAAAATGGTGCGTTTTAGCGCTTAATCTGGGGTAATTTTCATGCCCATGGCTATAAGCACTCAACAATCTTTCTCTCTTTTGTAAGGGAGGAGGGAGCTTTGCCCACCCACCCACCCCCGATCCGCCAGTGCACCACGATATTTTCTTGCATGCGGGTGGAAATATTTGTAAACAGTTGACATGTTGAGGACTGAGATTCCAGGATGGTGTAACACAGGGGGTAGGTTTAAAAACCCAGAAAATGTTAATCCGGAGTCTCAACTATTAGCAAAAGACATACACATTGAAAACGACTTGTTAACTACAGTAGGACCCCACAATAAAAAGTCACCCGGAATGGAAGATAGAAATGACCGTAATTTGGAGATGACTGCAATTCTGAAAATCCAAAAATGTTCACAGATTTAAATCAATTGCACTTCAAAGTGACCTGGATTAAGGGATAACTGCGGCCATGGAGTGACCGTTAGGTGGGGGTTCCACTCCTTCTTGCTTAATATAGATCCATATTTTTCACATGGATTGCGAAGCAAGCCAAGCCTATATTAATCACTCTCCATGGCACAGGTGTTGGCTTATACTTCATGCTTAATTATCACAACACACGTTGTGCTCACCTGTTTTGTCGTAATGATTCCACATTCATATCATTCAAAAAAATCCTCACTCAAATGCCAGTATGCTGTTCCCTTGCCTGCGAGTACATTCCTGTTCGCCGTACGGTGGTCCTCTCATGTCTGTGTGCAGACTTTAAAACACAAACAATAGGTGTCCCACACGGGTCCGTATTAGGCCTACAATTATTCCTTATTTACATGAATGACATAACAGATGTTGTGCAATCTGAAATAAATATACATATTTGGACCACTGGAAGATTCAATGTTTAACTGTCCTAGCACCGGGTTGCAGCTGTGCCATCATAATTAGCCACATAAATAGACCCAATGCAAATATTTTACACAGATAAGTCATATATATTCTATTTATTGTTATGTCCAATTATATATCCATGTATTTACGGGAATAACGCCCACCCATTTCCTTAGCCTCTCCCTCTTTCCCGTTATACTTTGTTTTGTCCTGTGCATTCTCTATTTGTTGTCTAGATGTTATCCACTTTTGTTGTATTGTCAATTCACGTATAAGAGGCCTTCATATTGGCATTGTGTCTGTTGGCCAATTGTTTTTTGCAAATAAAATATGTTTAAACCAACCAATCAAAAGCAGTGGATGAAGTGAGTTAAATCTGGTTTTACAAATTACCCCTCTCCCCCCCCCCCCAAAAAAAAAAACAAAAAAGCAAAATCAAGAAAACAAAACAAAAACAAACAAAAAAACAAACAAACAAACACCCCCCAAAAAAACAAAAACAAAAAAAACACAAACAAACAAACAAACAAACAAAAAACCAAAAAAAAACAAGCAAAGCAAAACACACACACACACCCAAAAAAACAAACAAACACAAAAAGATATATACGATATCAGTACTGTGCTCAGCTGATCTTACATGCAGACTAAAGTGGTCCTGTTAACTTCAGAATACCAAGGTTACCTTTGTTTAAGACCATCATTACTGTTTCCAAAATCAGTCTTTAAACAAACAGTTCACAAACATGTTTTTAAAATGCAAAGTGAGAAAATCTACTATTACCAAGATGTATGTCAATATGTGAATTTGGCCTTTCAAGGTCACTCAAGGTCAAAATTAGCACAATCAAAAGAAATCCCACGGCTACTTTCCCGTTAGTGTTTACATTAACCATGGCCCCATGACCCACCATTACCAAGATAGTGGCCACTACGTCATTTGACCTTTAAGTATACCTCAAGGTCAAAACAACTCCAAAAGTAACTTATACTGTACTTTCTTATTAGTGTTTCAAAGCAGCCATGGGCCGAGAATCCAAAATTACTGAGTGATAAGCCATTATGTCTGTGTTCAAGTCAGAAAATGACAGCTAGACAACGTAGTGAACAAACGTAGTGCAGATAAAGTCCAGATACATTCATAATAAGTCTGCTGAGGATCGAACTTGTTGATAAGTCAACAAGATTGAAAATGTTCAAACATTCCTAAAGTACCGAAACATAATTACAACGGTTGTCAGTGGGAATGCATGTATAAACAGACACATGTACCCAAATTGAAAAACTTGTTCAAAATCAGGGATCCAAAGTTTCCTCACCTGATATACAACTTCGTTTTTAAACACTCAAGTTTCAGTTCCGCCAAGTTTCAGAGCAATCTGAGGGCCAATTTGGGAGAACAGAATAGCAGGAAAAAAAAACCAATAAAAAATTGTGTTTGTATTTTCGAATTGCAGCCCTACTGATCACCTAATTAAGATCTACAAGTCTCTAGAAGCCAGAAGAGCCCCATGCAATTTCAAAGCAATTGGCCCAGGGGTCACAGATTTTAAAAGATTTTACCACAACATGACACCCACCCACCCCCTAAAAAATGTCAAAATCTAAAAATCATTGGAGCGTAATCATCGAAACAAAATTGGTAGACTCACCTGAGGTACACCGTACACCCCAAGCTTGAAGTGAATCTGGCTGACAAATTTGGAGAAGTAGAAAACTTTAATTACAAAGACAGTGTATGCAGTAACGAACCGTGGTACCCGAATTGCAAGAAATGTTAAAAATTAGAGATTCAGAGTAACATCACATGGTGAGCAACGTTGTTCAAATTTTTCACAAGGTACATCTCCATAACGTTTCAGAACGAGTTGGAGACGTAAGAATTAATGAGAACATACAAACATTTATTTAAAGAAGTTAGGAAAAGATTGCAGCACCACTTATTAAACAAATTAACGTCTGGGGGTTTGCAGAAGTGTCCCGGGGAAATTTTGAAGTAATCAGCAAAATGGTTTCGGATTTTTTTGAAGATTTTGTCCCCAAAATGAAGAAAAAAATTCATTGAAAAATTAATCATCACACGGAGCATGACCATTTGGATATACTTGGTAGAAATCCATCCAAGATAGATCCCAATCACGTTTGTAGTGGATCAGGCAACGGTTTTGGAGAAGTCGAAAAATGTGGATGGATGAACAATGGGCGTCCAACCATCCCATAAGCTCAGCTGACAGATAAGTTACCTGAGCTACAAACAAAGGTCTGAGCAGAACACTAGTCCTATTGCTTGTTGAAAAGAACAAAAATATTATACATGTGCACATTTAATGACAATGATATACTCAAGTTAACAGACAAGATATGCACACAGTAATCCCTCAGTTGGTAGAGTTGTTCACTTGGTATGGTTGTCCCGTTTTACTATTAACTGAAAAAATCTACACGTTCTCGTGTATATATATATAAATACATAAATGTAACTCACCAATTGACCATCCAATGTGCTCAGTGTTATTGTCAAGCCATGCGCAACAGCTACACGTATGGCATCATTCACTTCACAATATTCAACCTTGAGTATATCGATTGCTACAAATGACTCAATGCGGCCATTACATTGAAAAACTTAATCTGACCCCGTAGGTAGACTTTTGCAAATGCTCCATTCCCGTATTGTTTGGCAGGAAACATCAATACATGAACTCAAAAACCAGATGCAAAGCAGCAAACGGCAACAGCTGTGGAGGGAATACGTACAATATAAGACGGACATGTTGAATGCAGCTGCCGCGGCGCGAACACGATCACATGTCCCGGCTAGCTATTGTATGGCGTATGTCAATAGTTTCCGTCACTAATATTGCATGCTTATTTAAGTGTGTACGCAGTTATTATGCAGCGGGTATATCAATATCGGGTAACAATCTCTATGTCTCATAAATGGCTTGCATTGCAGTATATAACGCCCGAGGGCGCAAGATGAGCAGCCTGATTAGGGAAATCGCTACTTGGCTGGAGCAAAGTTTATTGTCGCTGTAGCCATGCAACTACATGTATGTATGCATGTATGTATGTATGTATGTATCATGTATGCATGTATGTATCTATGTATGTATGTATGCATGCACGTATGTATGTATATATGTATGTCTATGTATGTATGTATGTATGCATGCATGTATGTATGTATGTATGTATGTATGTATGTATGAATGTATGTATGAATGTATGTATGCATGTATGTATGTATTATGTATGCATGTATGCATGTTTGTATGTATATATATATGTATTATTTATGTTTTATGTCTGCATGTATGTATGTATGTATGTATTACGTATGTGTGTATAATGTATATATGTATGTTTGTATGTATGTCTGTATTATGTATGTATGTTTTATGTATGTATGTATCTATGATGCATGCATGTATGTATGTATGTATGTATGTATGTATGTATGTATGTATGTATTATGCATGCATGTATGTGATGTATGTAAGTAGGTAGGTAGGTATAAACTAATATGTCAGTTTTTTTTTTAGGTCAATGAAAGTCACAATTAACAACACTGAAATCTCAGAGATACTTTCCTCTTGATGTTTAATCGTTACCGTGTTCTGGGATCCACTGTTAGTGAGGCATGATCCCACACAGTGCCTCCCCCCCCCTCCACACACACAGGCACTCCATGTGAAAATGGCACCCCGAGTGCACTGGAAATGTGGCTTTTATGAAGGGTGGCCTCTCGAAGAAGAATATGCTATGAAAATACCATTCTTGTCGCATGGAGAAGTGACCTCTGTAGAAGGGATGGCTCCTCATCAGGATTGCCTTAAAAGTGGAACCACTGACAAGGTTGGATTTTTCAAAGTCACTTAATTGATGTCAAAATTAACAACACCAAGCCAAACCTGGTGGTGCTTTTACTATAAGTTTAGTAATACCCTATGGGTCAAGGATCCACCATCACCGAGAGATAGGCCAATACGTTGGGGCTTGCTGCTACCCCTACGGTAATAATGCTAGTACCATCTACAGGACTATTAGTAATTTTGACAATTTGTTAAAAATCAGGAAATACCAGCAGCACCATTTTGCGTACAAACATTGTGGAGGTTGAGTCAAGGTAAATTCTCATCAAGTTTGAAGACAATCCAGTCGAGGTCACAAATAGTAAAAACACACAAGAATTTATTAAAGAAACAGTTAGCCAATCTGTATTTTAGAAGAAAATGTCTAACGATTTCTGCAAAAAAAAAAAAATGGACCAAGAAAATACATAACAAATTAAAAATTCAATGACCGTTCAAACAATTCAGTAGAGACCCAAGCAAAGTACATTCATTCGGCGATCCAGAGTAACATCAAGAGATGTAAACAACTTTCTTTGACCTTGCCTCCATAGCAGCCTCCCAGACTCGCTAAAGTTACCGATTGCTGGCGCTCGTCTGAGCCAACAGAATATCAACGTCCAGTCGCGGCTGCTATGAAGGCAAGGTGTGCCCGGCTTGTTTACGTTCGTCGCGGTTACTCCACGTCACGTGTGACGTATAATCAAACACCGCTCGCACACATTTGATTTTGTCTAAATGTCAACACATCACGTCACTGATGCAGGCGCGTCACAATTTACTTGTAACAATGTTTAAGTCATGTGATCTACAGTGAGTTACTACTTTTGAATTTCACTTTAGAAAATGATAATTCACTCGAAAAACAGAACAAATACCCATATGTTATTTTTATCTTTCAAGTTCACTCAAACTCAAAATTAGCGACACCAAGAGAGTGTAGATTGGTACTTTCCTATTTGACCACGAGCCAAGGGTCCAACATTACTGATATATAAGCTAACGTGTCAGTTTGACCTTTCAAACTTACGCAGGGTCAAACTTAAGAAAACCCCAAAATTGCCAATTTGTATTTTTCTGTTAGTTTATTAAAGTCACTGTGGGCAGTGGATCCACCATTTTCACGATAAGCCAATATGTCCGATTAAACTTTCCTATTAGTTTATGAAAGTCATAATGGGTCTTGGTTCCACCATTTCCAAGATAGGCCAATATATCAGACTCTGCTGCTGTTCCAATTGTAAAAATGCTAACATGCACGTATGTAACCATACCATTTTTCATAGTTTTGGTATTTTGTTAGTATTCAGACAACAATAGGAGTACAGTGAAACAGAATGCGAGGAGATTTAGTCTACGTTCATTCCCACTAAGTTTGAAAATGTTACAGTTCCATCATACTTGCAGTGGATCTAACTGACGGTTTAGGACAAGACGTCAAAAATATGGATTACCTTGGCAAGGCCATTAATTTACATTATTAATACAACTGTATCTTTTAACGAACAACTTCCCAAACAGTAGAAGAAGAAGAGGAAGAAGAAGAAGAAGAAGAAGAAGAAGAAGAAGAGGAGGAGGAGGAGGAGGAGGAGGAGGAGGAGGAGGAGGAGGAGGAGGAAACCAACAACAAATAAAACATGTCTCTTCGGTTCCGCCGGGAAACATAAATAGCGAAATTCAATATAATTTCTTGTCTCATACACAGGATGAGACGTTTTGACAGTCAGTGCTTTTTCATACAGAAGCCATGATCTTCAAATGTTCAGAAATGTACGTATCTGATATATTGCAGAAATTTGTTAACAACAAATGCAGTTGCATTTAAAAAAAACATGTATTATCTTATATGCAAGCAAATACAAATACTTAACTTGACAAAATTGTAACATCAGTTGCAGTAATTGTTGACGTTGCCTCAGTTACTGAAGAAGGATGCGTATCAATCACAAAGTTATCTACAAATTATCATACAAATCTTTTTGGAAGGTACAGAGTCTTACTTGCGATCTGAGAATAACAAGGTTACATAGTTTTGGTAAGTGGTGCTGGAATCTACAGCTAAACAACAAAAACTCTGTAATAACATCACCAATCCACTTAACAGGGCTAGCAGACAAGATGTGATCCCCATCTTATAAGACCACTCTCGCAAGTGGCCAACCCCTCAGTGGAGGCCACATTCCCAAGCAGTCAGTGTGGCATTTATTTTACCCCTCCTGAAAAGTAATCCCCTTTATAAAACCACTTATTGATACCATCTGGTTTGGCATGGGCTGGCCAGTTTAATTGCTTTTCAAGCAGAAATACAGGAAAATGGAGATTTTGCGCTCGATTGAGAGGTAAAAGTGTCGACCTTCAACTGAATTCCTTCGCACAAAGAGGTACATGTGCATGGCAGGCCCATTGTATAGTTTTTAAGCATGTTTCTTTCCATGATGGCTAGATTGATGCTGTCCCCTCCACATCGGAGCCTCTAAAACCCCGCGCAAAGCATGCGTCCACCGCGTGTCTCCCCAACAGATACAGCAGTACTTGCCGTTGTCCCTGTGTTGTCCACCAGAAAGTCTAGCTGGGCAAGAAACCCAAAACTATATAATAAATCAGGGCTGGACATGAAGGCAAGTCCTATTCTCTAGCATAGGTTAAGTTCCTATCAAGACAATAACACATATTTAAATCAGTTAAAAACTTTACCCATAAAAGTCTAATTTGTCAGTCATGAAAAAAGACCCACTCCTGTTAGACAAAAGGTGAAAGGAACCTTTACTTAAATTATTTAATTAGTCACGTACAGCTCCGCAAGGACACTGTCCCGGGTTAACAGTTTCCCTTTGTTTTGGCCACTTTATAAGGGCTGATGCAGCAGTCGCGGTATTATAACTTGCCAAGCAATGCAAAAACCACCGACTTCATACGAGGCAAGTTTGTAGTGGATTTAAAGCCCTTAATTTTTGTGAGAAATTGGAATACACAACTGCCAATAAATTCCAGTGAAACAACTGGGAAATTAGTCATAATACCCGATGTAATAGGTTGACATGAGTCGGACCTAAATCCCTCGAGTTTCTTGGACAGATGTGAACACAAGATATAGACATTTTACTTGGGAGCAAAGACCCGGTGTGTGATCCCAATGGAGGAAGATCTCATCACTCATCGCACGATAACAGCTCCAGTTGATACGCGAATCCCACGCGAATATTGTGCAGGAGCAAACATCCAAAAAGGCTGTTATTTTTGGAGTAACCCAAACATAAAAGAGGACAAAGGTTGTCATATACCAAATTGTAAGTCTGAGTCTGGCAAAACAGGAACTGCATGATGCAATTTGGAAAAAGTTGTACAAACTGAGTTATTACAACTTTAATCAAAATATGTTTAAAAGTACCAAGACGCAAAAATGCTAAAATATGGAATAATACCAGCAATACTTTTGCCCAATGTGTGACACCTTGCTGATATATTTAATGCCCTTAGCCACATGTTTGCACTCCCCAAAGCATTTGGTTGTATTTTAGGCCAATACTAACCAAGAGTGCTAAAAATTTCAAGTTTCTTTTTAGCTGACTAAGCTATGTCCTTGTGTAAATACCGAACTTCTCAGAGCATTTTTGCATCTCTCTGTCAGAATACACTATTCTTTTCTAATAAGTTTGAAGTTGAGCTGGGTGAATCTGTTATTCATGCATGGAAATGGAGTTTTTGAGATTTGTGTGTGTTGGTGTGAGCTTTGGTGTGTATGTTGGCGTGGGTGTTGGGTTAGGTGAGTGCATAAATATGTGAGAGTAAAACATATGAAAAGGTTCACTAACTTGTACATGAATGTCAAGCATGGTCACAAACATACATACACAGGTGCACAGGTATACCTGAATACACACACACTGGCATCCACATCCACACCCACATACATTATACTGTTTGCTTATACACATATGATGATTTCTGAAGGAAATCTGCAGGTGCAAACGTTTCTGATTTAAAATTTGAACATTCACAAACATGCATTGTTTGCATGTTTTTTATGTTGTTTCTCCTTTTCAGGTCAAGTGCTACATGCTTTCTCAACCCTCACAATATTTCCAGTGAGCCCCAGTATATTAGCAGTCGTAGAAATGATATAAGCATTTGTAGTATTCCAGAGACTTTGCTTTGCACACCTCACTGTTTTTGCACAGATGTGAGTGAGTGATTCAGAAATGGCTGAATTTACAGTTAAACAAAGTCAAAAGAGGAAATGTGTCAAAATATTTGATGCCAGCATAGTGTACTCTGTGACATGCCCTTTACAAAAAAAGAGGGATCAAGCAGTTGACCCAGACATTGCCAGAATTCAGGGCTTGTTTTGGGCATGCAGGCAGTGGCAATACACAGTTGATTTCAAAATATATTCACTTGAAGGAAAGAATTTGAATAAAGAGGTAACTCTTAGCTACCACAGAAACTGTAGGTCAACATACTGCAGTCAGTTCCATATTGATGCTTGCAGCAAAAAAGTGGCACATGCCCAGGTGCATGCAGATGATGGTGATGGAGGTAGTGGGGTATTTAGATCTAATATATAAATCAGGTCACAGGTATCTGTTTCAACTTTCGACTGGAAGAACAAATGTTTAATCAGTGGTGAGACGTGTATTTCCAATTTGCGATATTCTTCTGCCAGAATTTGGTCCATAGTCAAATCACTTCCAGAAACAAGACAGATCAGGCAGTATATACCATAAAGTTCTTAAAGCTGCTGTGGAGAGGGGTGATAATGAAATGATAACTAGATTTCATGGTGTGGTTAATGGTGATCTAGTTGCCTGCGATGTCCGGTACCATAGAGCCAAACACTGTCTGGTGCATTATGTTGACCCAAAGTACATTGCCCGACCAAAGGAACAACCAGAGTCTATATTATTCAATCAAAAGATCTTGACACAGCTTGTGGAAGGATTTTCTTATTTATTTATCTCTGAGAATGAAGTATTTCTTAGTACACTGAAGTCACGATTTCGTACAGCCCAATCCTCATGGCACCACCCACTGACTACAGTACCATATACAACACTCTACCCAGGAGCATGGACATTATCAATTCTCTTAGCTTTGAACATCTTCACATGGCTTTAGATATGGGTCTCTTGAGCAAAGTCTTAGAAATCACCTGGGCAAAGCCTGAAGTACTATCTGGCATGTATCCTTTTGCTGATGGCATGCATTTACTTATGTCGATAATTGCAGGCATAGGTCATCTGTATAGGAGTGCTGGCCTTCAGCAGCTGCTAAGTGACCCTGGTGTTTTTGCTGGGGGAACTGTACAGCAGATTCTTTATGGTAAAGGCTTTGATCTTGGTGTCTATGCCTTGAAGCTCATAGATGAAGTTCTGGGTTGTCAGGATTCCTGTGCAAGTGACCAAGCTTACAAAAGACCTCCAAAGAGAGTGTGCATCAGGATCCAAACAAGATAACAGAACTTGTTGACATACTTGCAATCCATTCCTAGACTACACACTAGCAGTCGGCATATCCTTGCGTGGATCAAGCCTTGATCAAATCTGCATAGTGTTTGACAGTTACCTGCCATACAGTGTCAAGTCAGCCACATGGGAAAAAGGGTAAAGGAAAATGCCAGCTACTGTGTATCATGTTGTGCCAGATGATAGTACAGACCACTCCTTTGGGACATCACCTCCTTTGAGAGACCACAGTTGTCAGGTCTTTCTGTAGTACTTTTCATGCTATTTATACCTCCTTTGAGGCACCACCTGCTTTATGTGACCACCTTTTGGGTGGCACTTGGGGCAGTCTCTCAAAGGAGGGACTACCATATACCCAAGGACTGGAAGTTATTCCTCAGCAGACAGGAAAACAAGGCTGCACTTGCAAAACACTACACTGACTATATCATAGCCCATGCAGGCAGACAAGGCCAAGAAATTTTTCTCAGTGGAGGCCATGATGATGTGTGCAATGTTGTTGACCTCAATGGACATCTTGGTGTTTCCAGTGAGCAGGTCTGTGAAGCCCTTCAATCCAACCATGAGGAGGTGACACAAGGATCATTTTGCATGCCATGTACATGTATGCTGCCAGGAAGGGTGTTCAGTGCCTGGTCACAAAAGTCCAGACACTGATGTCTTGGTACTTTTTCTTCACCATCAGACATCTCTTCCAGCCACTGAGATATTCTTTGCCACTGGACATGAAGGCAAACATGAATCTAGGAGGAGGTACATACCAGTTCACACCCTGCACCAGCAACTGAGTCAAAGCCTATTGCTTGTGATGTTGTATATGTACCGTCTTACAGGTTGCGATTCTGTAAGTACATTCTATGGTCATGGTAAAGCCACAGCTTTCTATCTAATGATGCAGAAGTCTGACCAGTTTCAAGGACTTGAATTATTAGGCACCAAAGCAGATGTGACTAAACAGGACTAGACAGTTGACATGAGTTTCATTGTCGAAATGTATTATGGGCATGAATATGTCTCACTGAACAAATTAAAATGTAGAATGGCAAAAGCCAAAACAAGAGAAAACAAAAAAAAAAGCGAATGAAAAAAAAAAAGAAGAAGAACACCCCCCCCCCCAACAAAAAATGGTAGGAAAAAAACTCCCCCCAAACAGAGGATAGTTTTGTCCTGTAGCTCTCTTGTGCAGTCCACCAGCTCATAATTTGGAAACAGGCTAACGTTCCAATGCACGATCTCCCAAGCCCCAACCAGTTTGGACAAGCAAAAGTATTGGAGGATAGGATATGCCCAAAGATGATGGACCAAGGTGCATCTGCTCCCGAATTGCTGAATGACTTAATGTCTGATTGCCCTGCATATACTTGTGATGAGTTATCCCTGTGTTGGTGCATTGCTAATGCACAGGCGTGTACCACAGCTTGCAACTGTAATGGATGAATGGCAGGACTACATGTTGGCAATGGATGCAATAATCAACACACATTGCAATCACTTATTCCAGAGAAAGACAGTGACAGTAACTAAGTTGCCCTGAAGTGACTATCCTCTCAAAAATGTCATATTAGAACTTGAAGTATATATATGTATATAGGAATTTATTTGCAAATGTATATGTACGTATTAAACACACACACACACATACATACATACATACATACATACATACATACATACATACATACATATACATGTACATATTATATACATGGTTGTTCTTTGAAAATATCATAAAGAACATAATGCAAAATTAACTTTCACGGCGGTCACATTCTACAGTTTTGATGTAGTCAAGTTGCATGACTATTAATGCATTAGCGATTGTGTCTCTAACCCTTAAAGTGCTGATTGAAGTTTGAGTCAATAGCTTTCCTCGGGACACTTCGTGCGCAAAGTGTCCCGAGGAAAGCTGTTGACTAAGACAACTTGTTGCTTTAGACTAGGCTTGCTGGTATTTGAACAAAAGGTATCTTCATGAGGAATTTGAATCTTTTAACCACTATATGTTTAACCGTAATGAAAAAACAACTATTGCAGTGATAAGCAATTTAAGGGTTTAATCTGGTAAACAGTAAAGAAAAAATGCATGTTAAGATTGTGGATCTTGGTATCAGTGATGGTCACAATAATTGTGTAATTGCACGTATCACTGGAATGGTATATCTTGTATGTATCCACAGTGAAAGTGTCAAATATATTTTGTTTACCTGCTTCATGGTTGTTTCACTTGCACACATTTCATCATAAATCGCAAGGTATAGTGCTGGCAACATAAATAAAACATTATGGAATTTTTATTTCTATACTATAAAAGTACCAAAATCAAGTTACAAGGACCTGCACAAGCATATTTATGATCAAACATATATATGTGAGTGGTTCCACTGACAGTAGAAAAACACAATTTTTTGTAATTTTTGGCACTTTGACTATGTCATACAAAGGGTAGAATATCCAGCTTCGTACAGATTTTTCAGGATTGCATCATGTATTTCCATATTCCTGAGACCCTTGCCAACAATTTGGCATATGATGCATTTTGTCCTTTTTTATGTTTGGGTGGTCGAAATTTTTCAGGCAATTGCTCCTGCACTAATACCAGACACAGCTCCGTCTGGCGGCTCCACGCACATGTTTGCGTGACCATGCTCATGCTTCAGAGACTTGCACGTTTTGCTATGTCTGTCAATTAATCGATATGAAATTTGCCACTTGCGGAAATGACTACCGCTCACAACAAGAGTCTGCAGCGGATGCTGAAAGAAATCCAATTACGATGGATACGGTAACAAGGATACGTTACACATGTTAGGCATCTTCGCGTTTCAAACATGTTCTGGCGTTCATGCTGCTAACCCCAAATGCCGTGATATACCAGTTCTAGTACTAGTGCGGATAGTCTGCCGCGCCAAAAAAGAAACATTCAGTTCTCTTTCAAATAATATCAAACCTCTCTCGTAATTATTTGGTTCAGTTGCTACCATTTCAAGATATTAACAGTTACACTGGTGTTCATTTCCCCGTGAATGCGGCCTTATAATCTACATGCATTCGTGTTCTCGTGTGGAATCCAATTATACTTACCTTCCATTTCCCCATGAATCAATCTGATTATACTTAAATTCCGGGTCTCATGAATGCAATGCGGCATTGCCCCTCTTGTACAGCCACCCTAAATGTAGCCTTAAAGTGGCCT
>CAXHWN010002763.1:129200-157310 GCA_964020975.1 Hermodice carunculata | reverse complement strand
TATATATATATATATATATATATATATATAATGTATGTATGCATTTAAATCTGAAATACCATGAATATGAATATATATTTTTATGATCTTGATTGGCAGTTTTTTTTTGAGATTTTACAGCAACCTTTCAGAATTGGTAAAATTTCCACATTGTGCATGGAAAAATCACACTTTTTTTCAAATTGAAATCAGGTTAAATTTCATATAAACGAAATAATACCTGTGTGTGTGTGTGTGTGTGTGTGTGTGTGTGTGTGTGTGTGTGCAAGATCAAATCCAATGGTTAGTTTTGAAATGACAGCAATTCAAAGTGAAAAAAATTGTGAAGCTGGTCCTAGCAAGTTGTTCATTCCCTTTATAAATTGTTACAAGGGTCACAGAAGAGATTGTCACAAGACGTCCTTGGAAGCGTGCTCCTAGATGCGTATTTTTTTATTTTTTTTTTACTTGATGTCGTTTGATTTCCATGTGATATTGTACTGCGTGTTGGTTGTGAGGCGAGATACATATTGCTTAGGTTGAGCAAAAAAAAAAAGTTCCAAGAAAATAGACAATGAAACAGAATATTGCCAATTCTCATGCATTAATGGCTGTAAAAAGATGCATACTTACTCCGTCTGTCCTGCGTTTAATGCTTGTGTGAAATAAACCTCCAGCATTACCTCAGTTATGCTGTCATTCAAAAACTATATATTTCGTTTCTTATGAAACTGTTTTTTTTTTCCAGTTTGAACATCAAACTTAACCACACCTGGCTTGTTGGGTGTGGATTGGCATTCGACTTTCAATATTTGATGGCCAGTATTATAGTTGATTATGCCATCAATAGATAATTTCAAAGTTGTCAGAACAATGGCAGAGATTAGTGTCAAATGGCCTATTCTTCCCTCCATGGCTAATGGTTTCCCGTTCCCTGTGAGTGACCCTTGTCAGTGGTTCACCTGGTTTCCAGGGGTCTTGGATGAATAACTGTGCAAACAATGGCACGGTTCATTATCATGGCCACGCAAACAAACCCCATGTTGTCACCACTGCTGAACCTCTACAGTGTGAACAAACGTTTGGAGCGCAATTGTCTGATATAAATGTTATGTTCACATATCTGAGTTTTTTTTTTCTTTTTGTTTTTTTTTTTTTTTTGAGCATGCACTTTGAGTATCAGACTATCCAATAATATAAAAAAGCGATTAGAATTTATTCAAAGTTGCTTGGTGAAGATCCTCCACTCTAAGGGCGTAGTGAAGACACTTAATTTCACATGTTGGGAAATATGAAAGCTAGCAATACAACCCGAATCCCAAATGTGTACCATATGTATTATTCTATATAGTGTATGGATGACCCCTATGGTCACAGAGGTGAATACATTTAATAAATGTCTTTTGTTACGTTCATATCTGAACCTGTGCATATGTATCAATATATAAATACAATAATATTACGTGCACAAAATTCTATAATGCGTGGCACCATCAAGGGTACTAACAGTACATTCATTTCGATTGTTAACTGAGATGGAACTACCAAATTTACGCCAAATATGCATGAGCTTAATGATCATTTTTTGTAATATCTTGAGTTATGGAGGACGTACTAAAGGACCCTAGGTTTGATAATTTGAGTGTTAAAAGAGGGGGCTACAATACAAAATATACTACATAGGTGTGTCATACTGAGAAGTTTGACATTGCATCATATGGTTTATCTTCCACTGGTTTCTAAAAAGTCGTAAAAGGAATGCATATCAGGAACTGGTTTTCCTGTGTTGCCCGTGAAACAACTAAATGTGGACCTACCAAACAAATATGCATTAGACCAATGACCAAATATTATATGTTGTGTGACCTTAACTTATTTTTCAAGGCCAATACGTGCTTCAGAAATACCTCTAAATGCAAAACATTGAGAAATTACAAGGGGAATCTTACCAAATGTACCGCAAATGTGTCATTATGTGGAACGTGGTTGCTGCATCACGTCGAACTTGACTGGTATCTGATGACAGTGGAAACACGTCTAAGAGAATACATTTCTGGTAATAGTTACATATTATATTTCACCAGAAGGATAGGTCCAACGGCCTCTCGCATGACACACACACACACACACACACACACACACACACACACACACATCTATCTATCTATCTATCTATCTATCTATCTATCTATCTATCTATCTATATATATATATATATATATATATATATATATATATATATATATATATATATATATATATATATGTATATATATATATATACGCATCATACCACCCTGCTCCTTTCTTAACATACGCCACTCTATCGGATACCGGCAGAAAATAGACTTACATGTTCTGGAACTTCACTGATGTGACAGATACATTATTGACATGGGTGACACAACAATTCAACTTTGACTAGGTCAACACTTAATTGTGTACAGGGAAGGCATTATGTTTTGAGTAATAAACTTCTACCTGTACAAATAAATGTGTTGCACAATTTTGGTGTTGTGCTTGCGCCACGTGGAATCGATAAGTGCACAATGATGGCTGGAAAACATCGTGGTCTGTCTTTCTCTCTCTTCGTGTTTTATTGTTTGTTTGTTTGTTTTTTATATTGTTATTGTTTCCTTCTAATTCTTTAAATTCTAACCTGGAAGATTGTCCGTCTGGCAATGTGTATGCTACATATAAAATGCATAAAGAACATCTCTCTCTCTCTCTCTCGTCTCTCTCTCTCTCTCTCTCTCTCTCTCTCTCTCTCTCTCTCTCTCTCTCTCTCTCTCTCTCTCTCTCTCTCTCTCTCTTTGTCTCTCCCTCTCTCTCTCTCTCTCTCTCTCTCTCTCTCTCTCTGTGTCTCTCTCTCTCTCTCTGGTTGTGTTCCTGTGTATGCGCTAGGGTGTATCTAGAATAGATAAGGCTAGAATGCAATCGCTCCCCATTAACGCTGATTGCAGGCACCTCTATTCCACATAAATCAGTTGTTCATCTCATAAAAAGGTTAAACTATAACAAAAGAAGGTGTAAAGTTGATTTTTACGGCCTTCAATGAGGGAAAGTAAAAGTTCGTTGCCATCATCCTGAAGCACATGTACGTTTCGTCCCACCCCTCAACAATCAAGTGTGTAAATTTTCAGAGTAGTTCACTGTTTGCCCCCAACAAAGCGTCTCACTGATTAAGTATCAGCTCTGTTTGTGCACCATCCAGTGTTAATGTGGATTCATCATTTCCTGTCATATCGTTCAGGAAAATTGCATTAAAGGCCTTTCAACTTGTTTACATCATTTAAGGCGACAGTTGTTCACAAAAAAAAAATAATAAAAATAAAAATTAAAAAAATCCGCCTTTCGGCCAAAGGTCGACCGCTTTTCTTTGTTGTTTAAATTATATATTAATACACGCGATGAGACTGTGACAAAGTCCGATGCAATGTAGTTAAATAAAATGGAACAAGTGACATAGATTGTCTTATTTTTTCTTTCTTAATGTACCTTAGCAGGTACATACAAAACAAGCCTTGTCTTTAATGTGTCTAAACCGAATTTCTTTCGTGTGCCTGCTTGTACGCCTGATCATCCAAGAACGGAGACTTGGAGTGACAGACTGACGATTTGGGTAATTTTGTCTTTTTATTCATTGCTCAACCAGTTGTGTATTTGTCCAATAAAACAACTTGGAGCCAAGCACATGCATATCTGAAAAAATAACGTAAAGTCGTGTATTTCAAATAGGCAACTAATTTCTGCATTTCTGACACATCCACAATATATATATATATATATATATATATATATATATATATATATATATATATATATATATATATATATATATATATATATATGTATATACATTTATAATTTTATTCCCTATTCAATAGGTCTGATGTATGTCTTTAAATAAAAGGCGTCAATCAGTAATACGTATTTTGACAGGTCTTTAAAATCATATCCCATAGTGCGCACGATATTCTCGTAGTTGGCATTTATGCCAAAAACTAAGGAAGCGAAATATCAGTACATTAAAAAGACAGGTCCACTACTTACGTACTTGTAGAATATTAGGCAGTCTAGGGCAAGTTGTCGTAATCTATTGAGGTAGCGATCACCTTTATAGGCACTATCAAAGTGCGAAGAAAAAACTAACGTCATTCAATTGATCGATATCCATGTCTTCCTGTTATATATGACCATGGTCATCTTGACTTGGTCGTCAAGATGTAGATGCTTTTTGGCTTGGAAATTATTTAAAAGTATGACATTCACACGCTGTGGTTTGGTATTATTTGGAGAGAGCGTTGATTGATTTGTCTTGCGGGCACTGAGCTCCGACTTAAGAGTGCTCTTTGAGATGATTCTACAGAGTTATATTTTGGGCTGTGCCATGTTTAAAGGGCCGCGGTAGAAACTTGACCCAGGTAGCGGGACAGGCTAATCTTTTGAACAATAATGCAACACCACGTATCGACGGCAACATGAGAGCTTTCAGAGCGAATGGACATTACCAGGGACACGGTCAGGCATATCACAGATATTAACATCGACGATACATCCAAGCTGGAAACTGAATACCGAAAAGCAGTTGAGTGGTTTCAAGAAAGTGAAAAGTGTGCTAGTACCACAAGATTTCAGGCTATATTTTCTTGTGGATCTCACGATATCAAACTCGGAAATCAGAGAATTGAAAACTCAGAGGAAGTCAAACTGCAGAGAATACAAATAGACAAGACATTAACAATGGACGGACATGTGCCTATTTTATGTGTAAGTGCACCCCGACAAAGCAATGTACTAAAGATATTCAGTAGAATTTATGACATTATCAGTAAGCTCAATTTTACCATTTTAAAATCATTTTAAGAGCCATTTTTATGTTGTGACCCACCATATAACACTTCTGTAACAATGCAAGCTCCAACAAGCTGGCACAGATCCTAAAAGGGGGCGTTACGATTTGTTTTAATGGCTTTAATGCATCATATGATGGCCTCATTGGTGGTGCCGGGGTGTGTACCGTTCGCGTTATGCGCTTCAGGTCCATGGCCACTGAGGTGTACAAATTAGTTAACGTAGCGAGATACAAATGTGGTGCAAATCAGCATGGACAACTTTACGGCCCTACAACTTTTAAGCTGTTCACATGAACATAGTAAAAGTATACAGTTTTGGATTTTCTGGCTCTGTACTATATGTGGGGGAAACATCGGGACAATACTGATTGTAATTGCTGAATAAACAAACCATGAAGAAGAGCGTGTCTTTTATCTCAGACCCCAGCGCTCTTGGCTAATAATTTTTTAAATGTATACAACAAACTTGTGACAAGTATGCCATTTTATTGGCAATATATCAAAATTCAAAAGTGTCCTTTTATTTGGCTGTATGTATTTTATTTGCGTAAGGGCAGGTATTCAAACACGGTGGCATCACTTAATCAGCTGAATGCATTGAGCATTGACATTCTATACAAGGTTAAAAACCAACTAGTAGGCGCAGAGAAAAATAAAAGGATACTTTTAAACTCCACACAATTACCTTTCCAACCCTGTTTATTTAAAGGAAATCTGCTGGTAAGTTTTTGCGAAATAAAATTACCAAGATCGAGTAGACGGCCTTTCATCTTGGTGCAGGAACGGCAATCAAAGGTTCACTCGTCATCTTTGAACCTGGTCTGAGAACAATAACTCGCGCAGTTTTACTCACACACTCATGGATTTTTTTCACAGTAAAAGTTCAGAGTATGTTTGAACAAACATGATAACTGTCACTCATGTTGTTTACTTCCGAAGAGCATAATCGTGTTGTTTATTTGCTATTTGCCATTAGTTCACAAAACATGGTTTCCCTGTCAAGCGTACCGCTTTGCTACGCTCCATTTTGATTGGACAATCGTGGTGACGCGAGATGCCAACCATCGTCGTGTGGCCTGTGCTTTAAGATGGCGCGCTACATTTCAGTAGCATGCATATCACAGCTTGCTTGCCGCAGTTTTGAAGGCTTTGTTAAAATAAATAAATAAATAAATAAGTAGATAGATAGATAGATAGATAGATAGATAGATAGATAGATAAATAGATAAATAAATAAATAAATAAATAAATGAATGAATGAATGAATGAATGAATAAATAAATAAATAAATAAATAAATAAATAAATAAATAAATAAATAAATAAATAAATAAATAAATAAATAAATAAATAAATAAATAAATAAATAAATAAATAAATAAATAAATAAATAAATAAATAAAATAAAATAACAACTTATCTTCAAAGCAAGGGAAGTGTTTTACATGATGAGGGGCCCCATGGGGTTTTTGTAAGTGCTCTATGTAAGTGTGCTGTTCAACATGGTAACGTTTCATTAGGTAGGCTCCTGCTACCTATATATGGGGATCAAATAAAACGGGATATTTTGTCGCAAGAAGTAACCTGTACCTTTACTTACCCACAGCAAATACAACGATATCGAATTACAATGTATATTTTTAAACTAGGTGTTGCTACGACCGGTCATGTGACCACTTTCTCAAGCCAATCTCCTTCACACTAACAATAAACACGGTCGGCGTAACTGTCAACGCTCAGCAAGAAGCTGTATTAAATACCCACGTTTTTCTCTGCTTTACAATTTCAGCAGAAATTTGATTTTTACATGACAGATACATAAGATATTCATCCATACAAAGATCAAAATTTTTTTTTTTTCGAAATTTCGAGTAATTCGTATCTCTCTACCTTATTCATACTCCCCCGCCCCCTCACATACTCTTGGATCTTTTTGAATTAAAAGAAAATAATCATAATCTGAGAGACACCTCCCTATTTGTTTTACACCTCCCTATTTGTTTTACAACCTTTCAGGACAATCAAAGTTGGTAAAAAGTCGTGAAGGTATGAGGAAGCGAAGCTGTGGAACCAGTTTTCCTATACATATAAAACAGTCAGAAGCTCATACAGCTTTAAAGAACCAATAAACCGGTGGACAGACTGCTCATGCAGTCAATGCACTGGATATTACCAAGTAGACTGTGATACATTGTATTTACCTGTTCCAGAGATGACATTGTGTTGTAATTGCCATTTTGTTTTTCTAATGGTTTTAGTAATTCCATTTTCTTAATGTTTATTTCTTATTTTGCTGCTTTTTTGTTTGTTTGTTTGTTTGTTTGTTTTTGTTTTTTTTTGTGTGTGTTTTTTTTTTTTTTTTGTTTTTTTCTTTTTTGTTTTTTTGTTTTTGTTTTTCTTTTTTTTTTTTTTTTTTTGAATATGTAGGCTTTATGTTTATTGTATTTGAACGGACTCAAAATAAAAGTATGTTTATGTTTATGTCTACCGACACCCACATCAATATAGCAAGTTCAATATCGAGCAATGCAGCGTTTATGCACTATATTGCATATCTGGTATCATACAAGGGAATGCAAAAATGCAAACTTGTTGAAAACGAAGATGCAATACCTGCCCAGTTGTAAAACCCAATCCAAATTTTTCACATCTTCAACCAACTAAAGACAGCAGTCATTTAGTCCAAATCTCATATCTATCTTAAGTTTAGAATCTTGAAATGTGATCCACATACTCCCATGTCAAAAGTGTGGACTTCAGTGGATGAGAAAAACTGGTGGAGAACTCCCTCTCAGAATTGATGATCACTGAAGGACAGTTTGGAAAACGGAGCGAATTAAAGCATTTCTTTTTTCAAAATAAGTGTACAATTCCAATGTGAAATTATCGAAGTTACTCAACGGAATTAGTAAATACTTAGACAAGACACGAACGTACACACCGAGTTCGTAAATAAAACGTCTCACCAGTCTTGTATAACGCGATGTTTCGGCTACAAAATGTAATAATTCAAATGGTTTCCATATGGTTCGATCTTTCTCCGCACCTGTATCAGTTTTAAACCAATTAAAGCAACATATCAGCAAACTCGTCGTACGGAAATATTGAATAAACTTATTGTAAACATAACTTTTCATAGAGTTTTTAACCTATATCTCTTGACCGGAACACACTTAAGGCAGATTTCATAAAATTTATACATTATGATAGGGGTCTTGATCATATTAATTTGTCCAATAGATAAGAAAAAATGTGAGCAGACATGCATACCATTTTGCCCAAATAGTGCTCTTCCTACAGGCCCATGTAAATGTTCGACAACTTTTCCCTCTAAGATATTTCACAACAAAAGCATGATAGGAAATTTTTGATGATTATAAAGAAAACAAACACCCATGTGCATATCACAATACTCATATATTTTAATTCGCCATGCTTATATAATTTGGGGGGGTGTTTGTTTGTTTGTTGGTTTTTGTTTGTTTGTTTGTTTTTTGTTTTTCTTGCTGCTGTACCAAATGATGTACAAGGTATATTATTTTCATTACCGCCTAAATACCGTGAAAAACAGACAATTACATGCGTTATAGACAAGAAAATGATTATGAACGCGTTTGAAGAACATGCCAGATTATGGGCATTAAAGTTAAGTTTAATATTTCCGTCTCATGTACATAGATGACTGAAATTTGGCATATCGTTACAGATTCCTGTTTGCCAGAAGTGTTGGTGCAGTTTCTTTAGTATGTTGAAATCTGCTGTATGCTTCTATTTTTCATGAGTCTTTATTTTCACGTAGTCAATATGACATATTTTTTTTTATTTTTTTTTCTCCAACTTTGTGTTGGATAATGAAAACAAAAGGCATTTTTTTACTTGAATTGATCACACGTTGACCTCTTCATATGATATATTTAATATTGAGTCATGCTATGTTGTACCTGGAGAAGCTCTAGATATTAGTGATCATCTACCTGTTTATATGTTACTCAGCGTTGCAGTGCACAGCATAGATGAAACCAGTAGAGTGAAACAGCATAAAGCTAAAATGTTTAACACTCTGGATTGCCTAATTGGTACCATCAGCACAAGAACCAAAAATACAAGGAAATTATGTAACATAAGATAAAGTGTATTAAACACATTGTTATCGATTGCAATATGTCTAGTAATGAGATACAAATGGTGGTTGATAATCAGCTCGAAGACTTAATTAATGCTATATATTCTGCTGCAAAAGAGGCTGGCTGTGTACCTGTTTTCAGCCTAAACCGTTCTGGTGCCCTCGATTGTGCTAATTAAGGGATCGTAAGAGGTTCTGGTGTCATGTTTGGACCGAGGCTGGAAAACCCAGGACAGGAGAATTGTATAGTTGTTATAAAGGAATTCCAAAACTTTTTAGATGTAGATCTGCAGCATGATAATTCTGAGCTCGGCGTTAGAATTGGCGATAGTAAATTTAACTGTTGTGCTTATGCAGAAGATATCACATTATTTAGTACTACTGTTTCTGGATCACAACATATTATTGATATCTGTAATTCTTATGCCCAGACTTGGGGTGTTTAACTTTAGTGCTGAAAAGTCAAAATATATGACATATGGTGAAAATTTGTACTTAAATAAGCCTCAGTATTATTTGAAAAGTAGACATACGCAATTGGAGGGTTTCTCAGACAAAACAGAAATTTTGTGAGTGACCTACTGTAATATTTTTTGTGCTAGTGAACATGTTGAAACGCGTATAAGTACTTGCAGACGATCTTTTAATAATTTGACTAAATGTGGCCTAAAATATCCTGGTCTTGCATCAGATAGTAAGAGTTATCTATGGAAAAATGTTTGCCAAGCAACATTATTATATGAATTTGATTCTATTCATATTTCTGAAAAGTGCCTTGTTCAGAATTAATCAACGCAGGGAACCCTGGTTAAACAGAGTATGAGCCCGAGTAAGAGATTTCGACATTCTAAGCTTTTACATGCTATGTGCATTAAGTCTATAACTTAAAGGCAGTTGTTAAAATAACGTGTGAGTTCCCTATTTTTACGTATCTTTAGTGTTGATAGCCCCACACGTGACCTCTTTATTCTCATGATGTCGACATATTTGTCTTCTGGTAAATTTTTCCGTGGCTTATTATTACAACGTTTAGGAGATTATGGGATCTCCCCTCTGTCCGCCCTCCAGGAGGCCCGCAGTGGGCGTCCTGGAGCGCGGCCACAGGGGAACCCTGAGGATGGTATTGTTGACTCGATTTGTATGCTTATTAATCATGTAAATTTTCTGAAACCTAATTGTGTAGAGCATTTAAATTGTCTCTTTGCTGACTCGTGCTTTTTGATTTGTTCAGGTGGCTTCAGTCGAGGGGAGTGGAGCTTCAGCCTTGGTGGGTTATGGGCGTCGCTGCTTGCGCAACCTGGTTCGTGGCCCGCGCCCGGTGATTGCATTGATTTGAATGCGGTTGGTCGGCGTGGGTCGTGCACTGGGTCCTCTGGGTGGGGACATGTTGGGCTTACCGTTTCTGTTTACTCTATCCCGCTTGAGTGAAGCTCACCGTTCCATATTTTGATACTTTTCGTATGCTGTCACAATGGGTACTTTCACTTTTATTCGTCATACTGTATTTTAGTTCAGCTTGAAGTAAATGTACCTGTATGTTGTCTTTTCTTTTATTTGATTTGTTGTACATTTATGTGTGCCTATTTCAATGTTTTTTATGTTTCATCTTTTCCTCGCTTGCGAGGGTTTTAATAACATTACTTAATTATTAATGAATGTCGATAATTTGGAGCCATTATACCAAATATCTTTCCTGGTATTGTTCGGTTGAAAAGTATGAATATGGCTATTTTTTTTTTTTTTTTTTTTTTTTTTTTTTGTTCTGTTGTGTTTTGTTTTTCTTGTTTTTTTTTTGAATGATTACGTAGTCAATGTATAATGTATTGTCTGGTAGATATTCAAGTCTTCCTGTTATATCTGCTGGTGTTAATTTACACGCTTGTAAAAATATGCACCGTTTTCCATTTGAGCAGAATTTCCACTATCATATTGAAAATCAATGTTCTAATTCTAAAATGTGGTTTAATGCATATCACGGGTCATCAGTATCTCAGCAGTATAAAGCCTCACACTTTCAACCTCACAGTAACGCGCTTGTAATTGAGGTTCTGTCTAATGACTTTCGGGTTTATAATTTGTTTTATAAAGAAAAACAATGATACATGTTGAAGACAGTGCATCAAAGATGTTGATTCACAAGTCTGCAAATCATGACAGCCAAAATGAACTGTAATTTTACAGTAGTCATTCCCAATAATGTTGGACAAGGCACCCCATACCTAAAAGGGCGATAAAAATAAAAATGTTATTTTATGCTTATCATTCAATTATGTAGACAGCGCTGATTGCAGGCAATTTTGACCGATCATCTTCAGAAAAGGGTCTTTTGAAAGACAATGTATTACATGGAAACAGCATTATTGTCTTCCCCATCAAATACATGGTTACGACATTTTGTGGCTCATAAATTTATATAGCTTTAAGATTAAAATGATAATCAGCTGAACTCCATTATTTTGTGATTAGCTGTTTCGATTGTAATTGATGAATGTTCCTGTACATGGATCTATGCTTTAATCTAAAACATGTTATATACTTAAAGATTGAGAGTAATTCTTGAAACAACTGACATCCATACAGAATTTGATTTTGACGGAGCTAGACATCTATTCAAATAAAACTGGATAGTTTTCATGATGACATGTTTAACACACTGAACCCATCCAACGTCAGGTTCTTGGGGTCTTCCGCAACAGGAAGGTGATTAGTCAGGTGAATAGTTTTCTCAAAGTGGATACAGCTATCTATACACACACAGCATAAATGCGGTATCAAAGCCTTGTATTTTAGCCTTTCGAGCCTGGCCATCGACAGAAAACGAGCCACTCTTTCTGCGCTAGCAGGAAAAATCAAAATAATTTTGGTGTTCCTGTACGATTCACCAATCCATGTCTTTTGTCTGTTGTAAAGTGTAACGGACAACAACACACAATCCACAAATAGTCAGTGCCGACGTTTTGAGCTATTTGCTAGATGATATTACCAGGTTATCAAAAAATTTCAAGTTTTTCATTTAATTTTGCATGAAAGAAGTCAAAATCATGTTAATTGAAGAGACATATCGTGCATAACCTTTGTTCATCTATATATATATATATATATATATATATATATATATATATATATATATATATATATATATATATATATATATACATATATATATATATATGTATATAGTGTGTGTGTGTGTGTGTGTGTGTGTGTGTGTGTGTGTGTTATTGTTATTACCAAAAGCTGTGCAGAAAGTGTCTTTCAAGACACATTGTTGATTTTAATCACTTAGAAGCCAGCTAAATGATTGTATGTTGTGCATGGTGCACACTTGTAAGATTCTTTCTGGCTCTTGTTATTGTGATATGCGAAAAAACATAAAAACTCAACTAAAGTTGAATCAGTTTGGTATATTTTATAAAACCTTTTTAATGTGGCGTATTTGAATAAAAAGAAGTGGCTAATCGACTAGAAAAATGGCATCAACAGACTAAAAAAGCATAAATAAAAGATTGTTCTTTTGGCTTATACAAATAACACACACAAAAATCACTCAAGACCAAAAGTGATCCGTAGGGATATTTCATCTCCTATCCAGAACCATATAGCAGTCTGTATGGGAGTTAATAAGTAGGTTTAAAAATAATGTAATCTGCAACTGGGTTTATTTGACAAGACCATGCCCCATGTTTACTTGATATTTTCTGGATATAATATATTCAGAGCTACTTAAGATCTAATGTACCTCGATGCAAAGTTGCGCACGGCTGGTCTTGTACGAGGCATAGAATCTCAAAAAGTACGACCACTGGTCCAGAAGGGTCGTTGTGGAATATGTCAAAAACAGCAGTCTCTTCAAACAGTTTCCTAATATATATATGTATATATATATTTTCTATATTTTCAGCACGTATGGGCTGTGATTTGATAATACACATACGGTACAATAAGTTGAAGAGGTGAGATACAGATGTATGTCACCTCTTCAATTTATCCGCATATATGTCAACACACACGCATTATAGCATAGTGCATATGGACATTTCCACTAGAATGACACGAGAAATGTTCATTTAGGACACTGAATTGCATGCCTTTCTGTCGTTGTCTTTTGCAGAGAGAAGACAAACTGCAAATGTAATTGTTCAGGAAAGTGAAATTTGTTGTCTTCCTCTGTTAATAAAACCTGTGTTTTGACGTTTTATAACTCTTAAATCTCGGACTTTTTTCTGTATTTCGCATGTCTGTCCTTGCTAGCTTGAAATAAATAAATGTGGGTTGTTTTTTTTTTTCTCAACTATTTAATTAAAGATTTGCTGGCTATGTCGTTCTGTTGACTGTGTTTTTGGTTCCTAGTTAAAATTGAGGTTGAGTGCTTTTATTATGACCAAATTCACAAATATCACAAAAAAAACATATGGGCCGACTTTATTCTTTTGCTGTCAACTTACATGACTGCCAAGTTAGAAATACGAAGAAGAAAAAAAAAAAAACGCCGGCTTGACATGTCTATTTGTGACTTTGTAGCAAGTGATTAATCCAGGGTTTTGGGTGGCAAGCCCCATATGTGTTTGGGAATTACTAAAGACTGTAGTTTTTATTTATATTTTAAGCTGAATGCAGATGTTTTGGTAATTCTTGAATCTGTGTCTTTTGCTTTATTTCGCTATGTTGTCACTGTACGATCCGAATTTATAAAAGTGGATAATGTTTTTTTTTTTTTCAGAATTATTTGATGCATACTCATAAAGTGCAGTTTTTCATAAATCATATAAACAGAGAAAAAAATACATCATAAACTTATTTATGTACCAGGCACAACCGGAGTCGGGTTTTTTTTTTTTTTTTTTTTTTTGTTTGTTTTGTTTTTGTTTGTTTTGTTTTTGTTTTTGTTTTTGTTTTTTGTATTTGTTTTTGTTTGTTTGTTTTTGTGTCTGTGTTTTTTTATTTTTGTCTTTGTTTTTGTTTTTCTCGCAATTGAAATGGTCAAATATCAGTATACTATTAACACTTACCTATAAATGTTGAGTTAGGATGAATTGTCTACCAAAAATCACCCATCTTAACCAAATTGAATGCATTAGATCAATACACTTACTTTCAATGGGGTGTTACAAACTGTGGGGTGACAGTTTCTTTTTTCTTTTCTGCAGAACCAGTATTTGATGTGAATTTTGGTGAAAAGTAAAATACAAGTTCTGCTTTGGTATAAATGATTGGCGTCTCTGTGCTGGTTATGATATTAAACAGGATTGGCAGCTTCATACGACCGTTACCATCACTTGATATGGTAAAAAAGTGACCTCATTGGTCAAGGCAAAGCCTTTCTCACGACCAGGAATTGATTTTTTTTTCATGAATTAAAGAACTAAAAAAGAATGTTCGTGAACCGTCACAGGCATATAAAGCATCAAATATGATGCAGCATTTTATGAATGGTAATCTAGGAACAGACATAAGTTCACACGTATGTAAACAAATTCACCTTAAAACACAGCAGCGCATTTACCAAGTATTTACTAATTGTGCAAGGTCGAAGGTCAACACGAGTAATACTATTGTCACATGACCTGGTTTTTGACATATTGTGCGATTGTTTCCCACACTGAAAAAAGGAAACCTTTACACATAGATTCCCCATGACAACTTACCATGCGTAGGGATTTGTCAGGAGGCGAATGGAATTATTGGATGATCCTGTCAATGCAAAATTAAACATCTCGTCCTTTTGTATGTGGAAAGCATTATTTATTACCTGCTTTGAAAAGTCGTAACTCTTGACACGTTTGACATATTATCCATCCAGCTTATTGTTATAAAAAAAAATGTTTATAATTATTGAGTTTTGTAACTTAAATCTGGTGCTTCAGTATATTTTACAGAAATAATGTTTCATAACAGATTTATATTTCAAGTAAATAAGCGTTGGTGCTTCATTGGTAGTGATTTCTATGACCACCATGACTCAAAATATTTGCTTCTTTTGAAGTTTATTTTTACTTTTGGTTGGTTCAAGTAACGCATTGTACATTTGATGTGTTATTGATCCATCAAGTGAATATGTTGCATAGTTTGTGTCTCAAACAGTATATATATATATATATATATATATATGTATATATATATATATATATATACATATATATGTGTGTGTGTGTGTGCGTGCGTGTGTGTGTGTGTGTGTGTGTGTGTGTGTGTGTGTGTATACTCGAAATATATTATTACCAGGAGTATCAGTATCTGTGACGAGACAAGACATTTATAACAGCCTTAAATTGCCACAGCCTTGGATAAACTGGATTATTTATGGTGTAACTCCCACACCGAGATGGCAGGACAATTATTCTTCAGTGCCAATCACGATCCCCTGGTTCCTGACCACTCCAAAAGTGAGACGAAAGCATTGGGGTTACAATTTTTGGTGGTGGACATCATATCGCGTCAAGCATACAGGAGTACATGGGAGATGGTATCCACAAATTAATTGGACAGCAGTTCATCTACAAGTTCGAAGGAGCAACGAATCTAAAGTGTGGATTTGTATTGGTGGTGTTCCTACATTGTGCTCTTTCTTTGAAAAGACTAGGGCACAATACGTGGAAAATCTTGGGACATTTTACATAGGTCGCCAATATATGATACAGTTTGTTATAGTTATTGTCGCTTGGTTCCTTTTGACATTCTCTGGTATTCCAGGTAAGGATAAAATTGTAATCAAACTTGACGCTTTAATGCATTGACTGTAGAAATGATGACGGCAAAAAGATGAGTGGTCTACATGGTTATTAATATTCAGTCTGCCATATATTGGACTAATTGGAAGAACGCCAGTTAAAATTGAAAAGATTCTATGCTCTCCCCAATATTTTTATTAATGTACTAATTCTACTGTCACACACTCAACATACACCATTCACAAATTTGTTTTATTTGAGTGGTCAATGTGAAGCTGTTTAGTGGTCTTTTGGCTTCTTTCTATTCTATAATAACTGGACAAAAGGTAGAAGAAAGGACGTGTTATTGCTGTCTTTTTCAAAATACTCACTTGTTTGCCTTCGTTGACTTGGCGACGAACATGCCCAGATTTTACTGATGTGTGATTGGAAAATATACTATAGTATCGCCAAACAAACAGAATATGACATATCTCTCAAATGACAATGCTCATTGACCTCGATGTCCCTCAGTGTTTACTTTTCAAATTCATATCCATTATTGTTAAAAATATACTTACTGTCTCCCTACATCTCCTTGATCCAACCCCTCTCCTACCCTACACATAATAACGTGTCGCTGTACTTTTTTAATTTTATTTTCATTCCATTCGGACTTCACAAATGACAGTCTTTCGCTGAGCCTTAGGTGTCCTTGGAAATATAAATACAAAGAAGACAACACATATCGTTATGAATTGCAGCACACTTTTTCTGCCCATAGCATCAAGTAATGTAAGTTTGCAGTTGTACTATGGTGGAAGCTGACATTTAATATTTCTTTTAAAACTACGCATTCTCATAAACACACATTGAACATACAATTCAATTAAACACCATTCCAAGAAAAATGATAAGATCGTTTTTATAAGACCAAACAACCATACAGAATCTTCTTGTCGTCCCTGAAATCAGTGGGCCAACAACAGTCTCTTTCGGATGAAAAATTAGACTGAATCTCTAGCCATGTGAGACTTTATTCTGTGATAAGTACAACATTTTGCATCGGCTATATTCTTCAAGAGTATGGGTGCACCATTTGGAAAAAAAAAATACTTATGATGCATACTTCGAAGTGAAGACCCACCTCCTCATGACCTGCGGGGCGTAAATATATATATATATATATATATATATATATATATATATATATATATATATATATATATATATATATATATATATATATATATGTATGTATATACAAACAGCATATGACGTATCTCTCAAATGACAATTGTCATTGACCTGGATGGCTCTCATATATATATATATATATAGAGAGAGAGAGAGAGAGAGAGAGAGAGGGAGAGAGAGAGAGAGAGAGAGAGAGAGAGAGAGAAAGAGAGAGAGAGAGAGAGAGAGAGAGAGAGAGAGAGATGCACTTTCGTTTATGTTTGTATTATAGTGAAACGTATACAGATCGAAACAGCTTTGAAAACGCTGGTCACACGTGTCTGCTGATTAACACACTAACGATGAAGGAAGAAAACGTAGTTCTTGATTTAAATGGTGTGGTTTATCAATGTAGCCGTGTATTGCTATTTTCAGATTTTCTACATGCAGAGCCAAATTGTATGAAATGTTGATGAATAGTGGCCATGTGAAGTGCAGTGAATAAAAACTGTTAAATTTGACCCCCCCCCAAAAAAAAAATAGTTATGCATGGTAAAACATAGAGTGACCCATGTTTTGAACAGAAATTGCAGGAAAGAAACCACGACACTTAAATGCGGAAACGACAATAATAAAATACTTATACCCTCCTTCGGCAAGTGAGATTAATCTAAAATCCGTTTAAAAGGCCCGATACCATTGTTACATGGCAAAATTACTATTCGCAGAGATCAGAGGTAAAATCGCGCAAAGGTCTCACTGGATCTGGCATACAATTGGGACAGAGTTAGTTACCAGGGTTGTGCTCTAGTATTCATGTATTTACGAAACTCATATTCTCTTTTCCTGATTTCTACAAAATTGCACAATGCACAATTTCTTTACAACGATAATAATAATAATTATAAAAAAATCGTTGGTATCATATTTTAAACAACGTGTTGATCTCTCTGCTTTTGTTTTTCTTTGTTTTGAGTTAATCAATTTGATAGGGCAGTCGACTAGAATAGAAACATGCAGAACAGTTATAAAAGAATGGAAAAGTGTGATTTTTTTAAAGGCATGAATGCTGGATAAACGGCATAGTACAGGAGGACTATGTACGTATGATCGTTGTAACGTCTTATGAGCTCAGCTGGCTGAGCCAAAAATAAGAATAAAAAAAAAAAAAAAAAAAGACAAAACAAAACACATACACACACACACACACACACACACACAAAAGGAGTGGGTTCAGTAACGGTACTTTTTCATTTGTAGACTTCAGAGCCTAAATTATTGTATTCCTTAAAGAGTCTATTTACTGTGGTCAGTAGAATATTTTTTCCTTTTTCTTATATTTTTTATACAAAGCCAGCGTTATGTTGTATGGCTATGTCTTAAGCATTCCGAACCTGAAATATGGGTAACAGCTTCATGTAGTTTTCATTATACAGGAAATATTCTAGTTTTCATCGCCATTCTGGGTGCCACCCATATGCAGACACCAACCAATATTTTGCTCTTGAATGTGGCAGCTGCGGACCTCATAATGCTCATATTTTGTGTTCCTGAAAAGGTAATGTGACACATTTCAAATATTATAATACACAACCGAGAGAAACATATGTCTTGTGGACTGTAGTTCTGAAAACTATTACTTGTATTCTAAAATATCGACCAAACATTGAAAGCAGATTTTAACACCAGAAAAAGTACAAAATCAAGAATCACCACAGTGTCTGTATTCACGTGCCAAATTCGTTGTGAATTAATCAGTTTCAGAAAGTCAGGCAGCAACCGTAAAAGACAACTGCTAGTTTGAAACCACTTTTTCCACCTTTTGAAATTTTCTTCATTAACTACCGGGTTTACCCTGACGGAAACCTATAGGCCTTTTACACTTAAAACTCAACACTTATCACTTGCCCCAAACAGAAAAAGGCGGTTGATAGGCCTGCCAATTTTGGGCTTGGCACATGAACAATTCCCGACAGTTTTCTGTTTCTTCCCAATTAAACTTGCAGAACTCAAAATCATTACGCAACACTTTGACAGTATTTGAGGGTAAAACAAATGTACCTGAGAGTGTGGTAGGACAACCTAATAGAGGTTTAGTGCGATTTTGGAGAAATGAAAAAGGGACAAAATGTTACATGATGGCTTCAACTAGCTTAAATATCCCAC
This sequence comes from Hermodice carunculata, assembly GCA_964020975.1. Lineage (NCBI taxonomy): Eukaryota > Metazoa > Annelida > Polychaeta > Eunicida > Amphinomidae > Hermodice > Hermodice carunculata. The sequence continues at coordinate 138,364 of CAXHWN010002763.1, read as the reverse complement.
CACTCTGATAAGTTCTCAGGATGCCCGTGAGGATGGGCATAGCATTTGTTCTATTCCTTTGTCCTTTATTTTTTTAATAAATTTGATGTCTCAAGGGTGCTACTAAACAGTTGATAAGTGATTCACATGTGCTGTTTAGTTGCATACTGGTCATTATTGCAAAACTTCGTTCAACTGTTTACTAGAAATTTCAAGGAAAGTAGATATGATATCAGGAAATTCAGTACGTAGAAGCTGCTGCTTGTGTCTGAATGAATAAGAAACAACGGAAGATACTGTATGAATTAATACTTTATTCACACGGACAAAAAGCCCCACGATGGTGTCTCGTTTATAACAGCAGAATAACATTTTGTGATTTGATTTTTATTTCCTTAATGATTTTATATACATTTCATTGTGCGATAATTTTTGTGCCCTTAGTTACCCTTAATCCAGTAGCTGCCCACTGTATATCAACCAACGCAAACAAAAAGAGTCATTCCAGAGCTTTCAAAGTCCAAATCCGTGTCGACTTCACATGAAAGTCTAGGGAATCGTTCGACTCAGTCTCAATGCAAGAGAGAAAGGATCACTGTCAAATATCAGTCACCTGTCTTAGCGTTGCATTATGTAAGCAAACGGGGGTTTCACCTTGGCGTATGGAAAGTGAACCAGTTTATGCTGCCTTGGGTTCCTATGGAACTGTAGAAACATCACTCTAGCAGCACATATTGTGTTTGGGAAAAGAACCAAAAATATGTGATTGAAGAACAAAAGACTACCGTGCTCAAAGAATGATATTTTTAAGGGATGTTTCCCTTTCTGTGATTGCTTTTGGGGTCCTTACAAGAGTTTTTTTTTTTTTCAAAACTCAAAGTATTATAATAAATGTGTAAACTGTGCTGATTAGTTGACTCTTCCCAGAAATTAATGTCCGTTAGTAAATTTCGAGTTTCTCAACCCTGCTCCTAGTGTAACACTCTGTGCTTACAAAATGTTAATTCTCAAGTGCGACAGCACATATACACGACACAACCGAGGAGCTATATTTCCGGCCATAATATACTATTATTAATTAGTTCATTACACGTACATGGATGTATATTTTAACGTTTGAATATTTTTTTAAAAGAGCACATTACTTGTAACTTGCCTATGTTACTCAATGCGTCCAGCACTGATGCACATTTTGCTTCTTGGAGACCTCCCGTAGAATCCCATTCATTTGATATTAGCTGAACAAGCAGAATTAAGTTGCCCTCATTATCTTTAATGAAATTCTATGCTGATATTTAAGTGTCGGGTGGCACAAACCTGCCTGATTTGTACAGGACTTGTATAATTTGAAACAAAAGAAACGTATTTCATACATCTCCTCAGACATGCAAAATCAGCGGCCAAGGGCATCTTTTAATCACACATTTTCCAAATTATTACATATTTCTTGTTCATATTGATTTTCTACAAAGTTCGGAATCTCTCTGCAAAACTCAGCTTCTATGTGAAGTTCAGTTCTGAGGTTATCATCTGGAAGTCGACATAACTTTAAATACTAAAACATGGTCGCGCTGTGGAGAAATTATAAATACCGTAACAATGCTTTATTTGTAGCGATTGAAAATAACTATTTCAGAATACCCAGTCACACGAATCATTTTTAAGGCGTGATTGTCAATGCTGATCGGTAGAGTCTGCCTCCTCAATTCAAGATTCCCTCTTTTCTTATGTCTTGTTTGTTTTACTGATTCACTAGTGTTATATATATATATATATATATATATATATATATAAGTAAGTGAAGATCAGACAATATGTATACATATACATATTGTCTAATCTTCACTTACTCTCTTGTAACCAGTATTCAGGACAAAGGGACATTCTTTGCTGTTTTCAGAGTATGCAGATGCCGTTGTGAGCAGTCTTCTCTGAACAGCTCACTTTTTTTCTTATCTGAGGACTTGATCTTTAAGAGCTTTTTTGATATGAAATGTGCATGTAAGTTTTTTGCAATCAACCTCATCTTTGTGTCTATACTGAAATCCGTTGTTTTACAAAAGGTGATTGAAGATTCCTTCCAAGGCGCATTGTGGTACATGTCAGATTCCATGTGTGGATTTATGTTTTACCTGCGATACATCTCATTTGGAGTTACTATTGGAGGATTTGTTGTTGTGAGCATGGAACGGTATGTGAAAATACAAACTATGAGTTTGAAAACAGTAAATGTGGATATTATTTTCTGGCGTGTATCCGAAACTTTGTCTTTGTTCAATGTTTCTCTCACGGCCATTGATATATTAAAGCATGGTATTTTAGTTTGAAAGAAAACTGCAATATAGAACGGGCCCTTGTCTGTCTAAGTCTATCCCAGGCACTAGCGTTTGTGATGTGTGCAGACAAGAAGCGGCCCCAGCGCAAATTAACTTACGCCATGCACCTTCTGCTTGGTTGTCTACAAGTGGATTAAAAATGATGATGGACAAAATACTACTGTTTACAGAATCGAAGAGTTTCAAACTCGACTAGGATACAAGTTTGTTTTTTTTTTCTTTTTTTTTGTCTCTCAACATAATAACCATTACCATGTATTATGATGCAAAACAAAGAACGAGTTTTAACATTTAACAAGAAACTGTATCTTTGTTTTTTCACTCTTTTCAACTGAGCATTTTTTTAAATTTATTTATTTATTTATTTATCTATTTATTTATTTATCTATCTATCTATTTATTTATTTATTTATTTATTTATTTATTTATTTATTTATTTATCTATCTATTATCTATCTATTTAGCTATCTACCATTGAGATATACTAAATAGCCTATTTCTCTTCCTATAAGGTTGCTATTAGCTTATTGTTGTGTGTGTGTGTGTGTGTGTGTGTGTGTGTGTGTGTGTTTATTTCAAAACTGATTACACTGTATATGATGCTCTTTTTTCGTTGCCTCTTAAAATTTATTTCTATCCTGATATTGTTATATGTAGCAGTCTCAGTAATTCTAGAATGTTGCCTCTACTTAAAAAATGAGCACATGTCACGAATCAAAGCATTCGTGCATTGACATGATTATTCAAATTTATTGGTTCAAAATTGTGTCCACTGTGTATATAGGAAATACATTTTATTATATATATATATATATATATATATATATATATATATATATATATATATGCATGCATTTATGCACCGTGCATTGAAACACGATAATATGCAGTTCATCTTTCATTTACATGGAATCTGAAATGCATAGGCATACCTCTAAGACGCCATAGCGTGGAAGCTTAAGTCTTTCTGCCTTCATGTACTTTCATTTTAGCTATATTGGCATTTGTTACCCGATGCAGTCTAAATCAATATGTGTAACTCAACGTGCGTACAAAGCCAATGCAATTGTTTGGGCAAGTGCAATCATTATTTCACTACCAGCAGCATTTGTTAAGGTAGGTAATGTCTATGCCATTGGGGTTTTTTTTTCTTTTTTTTTTTTCGTTTTGTTTTGTTTTGTTTTGTTTTTTTCTTTTTGTATCTATTCTGCGTTTTTGTGTGTGTGTGTTTTTTTTTTTTGTTTTGTTTTGTTTTTGTTTTTTTTAATTTTTTTTTTATAGTTTTCCTGTTTTTGTTTGTTTGTATGTCTTTTTTATTATTTTTTCCTTGACCTTGTTTTTGCAGTGGGCGCTAACTGTTTGTTAATTTAATCTCAGAGTGGATGTACTTTCATTGTTGTGGGGGGGGGGGGGGAGTCACAGAACATGGTATGATTTTTCTGTGTGATAGGTATAGAACGCTGACAGCAAATATTCTGTAGGGTAATGATGTGCAACCCTGTAGTGCGCAATTTGAGTGAATAAAGATGCAGATATTTTCACATTGTCAACCTAGAAGAATAAGGACACCCCTACATGTGTTTCGTGTGTGTTGCATAAACAAATTGTGTAACAGAAACTGTAGTATATACTACATTATTTAAGCTGCTGAACTGTTCTTTGTTTATATATATGTCTCTGTGTGGTGTCCACCTCGTGGGAAATTTGGAGGTGGGAGTCTAGCATAGTAGAAAAGAATGCTACATACATGTTTGTCATATTCTAATGAGACTGTAATGAGATGTTTGCAAATGAGAGGCCGTCTAGCATTGTGAAAGTATCTTTTTGTTACCCGCCTATTTTGAGACTCATGATAGGCTCCCTGCACATCCTTCTGATGCCGGGTATATACCTCATATATCCCTTTAACGCCCTGTGTGGCCGAAGTACATGATGACATAATCGCAATATGCCCTGGTACACGCCATGCACCAATGCAAAGGAGACTGACGGGTGCCTTTAGAGTTTTGCATATCAATAAACAAGGTCCAAGATGAGTTAAAATTCACATAATATGACTTCCCGCAAAAAGATATTTCCGATGCAGAAAGCTGACTTCCTTACACTCATGTATGAATATTTGTGGCTGGTAGAGGTCGCCAAATTGCATGGGGATAAGCGAGTGTGTACAGGCAGGCTACTGGGCATGACGTTCCACCATCAACTGATTGTTTTTTGAGGGGCTTCGATCATTAATTTCATTCCCATCTTGCTCTGGCATACAGATTTGTCCTATTCAAATCTTTAGTAAAATTTAAACAGTGCAATTTTGTCAAAAACATCACAATGACGTGGTGCATCAAAGACAGCATTCAACAACACATGGTGTTCACACAAATCTTTTTTAGTTCTCCGCTAATCTGCTGCTGTCACTGCGACTTGGGACACTGTAAGGATTTTTCACTCCTGGCTTTAATTTTTTCTAGATTTGTTCGACCAAAGTATTTTTGTGAACAAAATGATGTAAAAATTTAGATTGTGGTCCGAAAAATCTGTGTGTAAATACGACTTGGCACCCAACATTGTGCACATGACACCTGCACACGGCATGGGCTACGTGTTGATTAGACAGCGAGCGACACGCTATCAAAACTCATTTATGATGAGGTAAAATGACGTCTCCATTCCCATTCTGAGCTATTTTTGCAGGGATACAGGAGCAATATGTCTTATGAGCCAATAAGAGAGCTTGTTTTCAAACCAAAAATTAGATAGTTTAGAAAAAACATGACCCATATTCATAGATTTCAATCCCAAAAATGACAGCAATGTCTTTTCCAGAATTACCACAGCATCAACATCCATCTTCCAATACCAATGGGAAGAAACAAATTTCACACCTGACTTGAGACATCCATAAAGGACAACTGCTGGTTTTAATATGGTCCTCTCAACATTTGAACTATTCTTCATTAACTACAGACTATAGTGTTTCCAAAATGTATAGGCCTAACCACTTAAAATCTAAATTTCACCACTTCTGCCAAAAATGAAAAGATACCTGGCAGGCCTATCCCTTTTTTGGTCCCGACGATTAGTCATTCAGCTGAATTACCACAAAGGAAGTGAGTAGGCCTTTATCGTCTTTCTGATATTTATGAATCTTGAACATAAAAACACACTTCACCTCCATTATAACTACACATCAGACAACACAGCCCACAGCACAACATAAACAATAAAGTATTTATGAAATAGTTTAGAAAAACATGACCCATATTCATAAATTTCAAACCCAACAATGACTCCAATGAAGATTTCAGCAATATAAAGCATAACGCAGGACCAGGCAAAACATAATAATCAGACAAAATTCAAAATTATTAAGTTTTGGGGTAAATTTGGTAATTGTATCAAGACTCTGGACAGTAGTTTGAATTAGCAAAAAAATATACTTCTTACCGCAAAACATAGAAATAAGCCTTGTCTAATGCAATTATTTGAATGAGTCAGCGATAAAATGCACAACCCTTCAGTTAAATAAATATTGCTGTGTCAGGCAAGAGGCAAGGTTCTGAGCGTTAGCTTACATCTCATGGCCCAAATCGTCAATGGTAGAAATCAGTGTTCAAATACATGATGGGTGTACACAACAACAGCGTGCTAAGGTTGTGCTATTTATTGGTATGCTCACATCAGTAAGGAATATTTAAGTGTATTTCAGTGATGGAGCCAAGCTTACTGTCCTGATAGTTTTTGTGCAGGGATGAGAGACAGTGTGCAATATCATGGGAGATCATATTGTTTGATCTAAATTATTTGCTTGCATTGTACGTTGGTAGGTACATGATACATCCAACATTGATGATATATTTGACTGAAATTCATGCATTGTTTTTCTTTTTGTAACCTCTGTTTTGTCTTTTTCTTTAACTTGGCATATGGCATCAAATGTACCTAACCAGTTGTTGCGAATTGTATAGAGCTGAGCCGCTGTTGCATATATATATATATATATATATATATATATATATATATATATATATATATATATATATATATATATATATGTATATATATATATATATATATATATGTATATATATATATATATATATATATATATATATATATATGTATATATATATATATATATATATATATATATATACATATATATATATATATATATATATATATATATATATATATATACATATATATATATATATATACTTCTTCATGAAAGAGTGAGGATAAAACATTTAGCACATACAACTTTTTTAAAACTTTTACAGACTGTGGAGCAAAAAAAGTCGACTGAGTGGAAATTTTATATTTGCGACGTGCCATTGTCAAAGGGAAAACCCTTTTCTCTGTATGTTTTTGTCTTGCTTTGGGCTTTGCCGACATCGACTCTTTTGTTTCTCTACATCAGGATATGTTTGACACTGTGGAAAAGCGTGAAGAGGTCACACAATCTACAGTGCGCTAACGCGTGTGTATTTTTCATTATATCACCTTTGTTGAAAGACGCATGTCCACTCACAGCACCGTTATTTAAATATTTGTGTAGGACACCACTGAATATTTTAACTTCCATAGCCATATCGGAAATGAACATGTTTATTTATGCCAATTTCGTATGTACTTGTACCATATATTTGTACTTGCAAATTCATACACTTAGTATCGCACTGCTTGCATAACATGTACAAGTTACCATTTTCGATTTTTTTTCCTCATAAATTAAAAGGAGCCAATTCGCCATTATGGACAACTGTTCTGGAGGTTATAAATAGAAACTGGAAATGTATCTGGGGTCTATTAAAAGCTTAACGTACTTGTATATTTGGACCACTTAACACAATTTAAAGCCTTTCCATATATGGAGACACTAAAACACAATATATATATATATATGCATTAATGTATGTATGTGTGTGTGTGTGTGCACGTGCACTTAACAATAAAATAATATAAACATGTATAATAGGCAAATGTTTCCATCTAACCAATTTGTTGTAAACTAATCTCAATTTATCTAGAATTATCTGACAATTTATCTCAATTTTAGTGTATCGGTACATAGCTTTGCATTGAGCAGATTTTTACAAAAAAAACAGTTAAATGGAAAAGAAAATGATAAAGTGTCTGCTTGATGAAGTGCTCCTCATGCAGGGGGGTCTTAATTTGCGTTTTACACCTAAATTACCGGAAACGCGGATGCAAACATGACCAAGACACTTGAGTTTATCAACAAAAGCAAATCTCTGTTCAACTAGAGGAGCGAAAGGTTTAATATTGGAGTTAATTTTATGAATCCCCCATGTGTTAATGTCTTCCCTTGGACATACATACATCATATACAAACTGTTCATGTCGAAATAACGTTTATCTTGTCTTTACCTGTGATTCCTCCATAATTTTCAGCGATTTCAACGATAGAATCAACACAATAATATATACAACAAAGAACAATACACATTTCGGATCTTGAGTGAAATGACTTATAAGTATCAATAAGACCAAAAACTGTCTACCAAAAATGAAATGTGGCCTGTAGAAGTAAATCAACAACACCTTTTGAGATAATATGAAGCACCATAAACTGCTCTCATTTTAGAAAATTAATTTCAATGTTAGCTGTTTATGGTTTTAGCAATAGTATTGTTCTCTGTAAATATCATTGTACATGAAATAAAGTAATCGTATAGCCATTTTCCTTGAGATAAGAGCTTTCAATAATGAATCAACAGCCTTTACAGCTGTGGATAAGGCACTGAGCACCCAGTGTAAACAAAATAACGAAAAAAAAAAACACTACTTACCGATTTTTGCTAACTTTGACACAAAAGGGCTAATTTGGGTCATGACACAGCGGTGATCATAATAAAAACCGTGTAACACCAAAACAAAAGGAACGTGAATGACGCACCATGATGAGGGACATATAACATGCGATAGTGAGGTATATTTGTATAACAACGACATATACCACAATAGAATCATGTTCATTTTCCAGTGTATCTATACCAACCACTGAACTACGAAAGCCTGAACTACCCAAGGAACTTCGAGCGAGAATACGAGTAAGTTGTTCATAATTGAATATAATTAAAGAATGTGCTTAATTGGGAAGCACATGGCAATAGTCAAACAAATGTTTGCACAGCGAAACGATAGATTGCATGGTGAATATAGATGTTTTGATGAAAAAAAATCACTATTTATCTAATAAATAGGGTGTTTCAATTTCAGGATAATTTCAAGAGAGGTAATTCTCCGTACACTTGATAACCTATTGAGTCTATATAAGCTATCATTATTAAAAAAACCCAACAACTTTAGTTCTTTATATGGGTCTTACTTCAAACCCAACACACCCTTTACATGTGCAAACAAACAAGCACCGTCAGGCAATCAATGACGAAACTAAAATCTAATTGTTCGATAATAATCATTTAAGCTGTGTGCCAATCCTGCCCCACACCACATTGAATCAACGGGATACATAAAAATTTGATGTTCCCTGCTTGGATTGAGACCAAGGGAAAGCAAAGTTGCAGGTATAAAGTCTTTTTGTGGGTTATAATGAGAGGGACATCGACAGAAGAATGTACATAAGAAGTAAAAACTTGAATTTCAATGTTTGCCCATCAGGAATATTTGAAATGTTAGATGTTGAAGATCTACAATGTAATGGAGATGAATGTATGATACCAGCTTCAGTTAGTACGGTTGTACGTCAAATGGGATGAAAACAAATGGCGCAGAACACTGACTTAAGCACACTTAGAATTTGTTTACGGTGAATATCTATATATTATAGTTGGGCTGGGCAGTACAAGACCCAGGTAGGATTAGCTT
>CAXHWN010002763.1:116700-124200 GCA_964020975.1 Hermodice carunculata | reverse complement strand
TGTCCATTCAATTTACTATTTTCCATACAAGAAATGCCGAGTATATTTTGGGATTACTCTAGTCAAGTAATTGGATTTGGGCCATGAACATACTACATTTATATGAACTAATGTGATGATGCCCGATGTGACTTGTCTTTTTCTTTTTTTTTTTAACTTTTGCATATGGAATATATCTTTATACATCCTTTCTTGGAAAAATTACTTGTTTTCACCCTGTTTCAGTCTAAAAGCCACATGATACTACGAAACAATCCACGTATTTTCTCTTACATTATGTCTTCTTATCAAACAGTCAACGTGCGTCATTTTTTAGCTGCCAAGATCATTTTCAAATATACAAATGTGTGGTCCCATGATTTGGATGTTGTAAATAGTGCGCCATGTAAGGAAATTTGAATAGTTGAATTTACAAAGTGAAATTGACTCGTTGAAGCCAAGGACAAAATCAGAAGAATAGATTCAGGTCGCAGCCTGGAGTATTTAAGGTGTTCCCGTCTTAACATCAATAAGATTGCAATGTACCTGCAGGGACAAAACCAAATAAGAACATTCAGCACTTTATTGCTGGATTTAAAGCATCTTGGGTGGGTGCCTGACATCATTAAAACGTGACACCATCACATAAATGCGTCATATATTTGTGTATCTCTCTGTGATGTTCCATAGCCTGTTAAACTCACCCGCCTTGCAGAAAAGAATTCAATAATTAACTGTCTACAGTCTCCAATTAGGTAGTGATTAGGAGTAATATTATCAAATACGCCAGGAATCAAACAAGCAAACAAAACAAACAAAGCAAAACAAAAAAAAAAGAAAAACAGAAACAAAACAAAAACAAAAAAACAAAAAAAAAAAAACAAACAAGCAAAAAACCAAAAACAAAAAAAAACAAAACAAAAAAAAAAAACAAAAATAAAAACAAAATGAAAAAAAAAAAAAAAAAAAAACCCAAAAAATCCTAAAAAAAAAAAAAAAAGGCATTAGCGTAAATCTGCCATGTACACAACATATTCTTTCAATTGTTCAATATCAGTTGTGTGTTAGGTACATTTCTTTTCCGTTTTTCTCTTACTCAATGGTAGGTTTATGATACAACATCTGCATTTTATACTTTTAATGCACTAAATAATCTGTACACAAGTGTATATTTTCCTATCTAAGAGTTGATATATATATTGTAATTCGATGTTAAATATCTGGTATAAATATATAGACACATATTAACTATAAATTTAGAGTCAAAAAGTATATGCCTTTTTATGCTAGATTACAAATACTGCATGGTCGTTAGAAAATCATCATCATGATCATCTGCTTTATTATTATTATTATTATTAATATTATTATTATTATTATTATTATTATTATTATTATTATTATTATTATTATTATTATTATTATTATTATTATTATTATTATTGTCAAGTATTTTGGGTATTGTTTGAAATAAAAACATTTTGTCATAAAGAGGTAAAAACATTCAATCTGTTGATATGCTACAAGTTTATGAAGTTCCAACTTTCTGTACATTAGTATATCTGTGCAACGTTATGCATACTTACTCTATCCCTTTGATTTTGATAGCCTGCGGGGAGGTTAAAGTGCCCTATATACCAACGAAGCCAAACTTACCATATATATATATATATATATATATATATATATATATATATATATATATATATATATATATATATATATACAAAGTTCAGAACACATAGAATGTTGCGAAACAAAACAAAAACGTCACTACATAACCTGATACCTTGTTTATTATATCACCATCAACAGGCAATTTCGAACACGATACTTGGAAATTCTAAGGTTGGGATCGAGGAAAAAAAGGAGACAAGAAACGAACACAGAAAAAGAAACAACATCTACAACAACAACAACAACCCACAACCTCTGCCGTAATGCCGTATAAACATGCACATGACAGCTGCGAAATTGTGACGTAATATGTGAGTTATATCGAACAGAAGTGACATGCAGCCCAGTCTAAATGCTAAACGCCTCTCCCGTCGCGTTAGTGCCATTTCGGTTTTACATCTTGAAAGCCAGCTTCCCTCTTTATGGAAAGCAAACTTTTTTGGCAGTTCATATTATCAGTGAGTAGCAGCAGTTTCCAACAATCTGGGTTAATCAAACTGCCCCAAGCGGTATCAGAGTGCTATTCTTTTGGCACTAAAATAAATGTCTAACCTTAAAATAATGTGGACACACATAAAAATTTAGCTAAAGCTTGTATACATTATTGCATATGTTTGCATGTTGATTTTAAGAATATATAACAGAATACCCATTTTACTACACTAACCTATACGTGCAGTGACCAATTTAATATTCATTGATAATAGGTAACATCCTAAATGAACGTTTCTGAAGTAATCACGTGGAATTGATCAAAATGTGATACTGTGGATAAGTTACATAACTTGACAAAATGCAAAACATGAAGGAAACATAAAGTCATTATACGTTGCTGTGCCATATCCACCCAGAGCGTGCATTTAAAATGTGGGTCACTTGATCAGTTTCAGAGAATGCCCACATACAAACAAAATCCCTTAAAAAGTACTACTATGTGTCATGCAAAACCCGCCAAGAATATTTACATTTGATAAGATTGGGTGGAGAGGTGTGGACGTGTTTCTACGTCTGCCAATCCAAGTGAAATAATGACAAAGCACAGGAGGATTGTACGTATTGCTTCTGTGCTCTATGTGTAACATATTAATCTATATGTATTGGCACTAGTCTGTAGATACAAGATGTTTAGAACTCAATTATATGAGTAAACTAATGTCTAAGTTTTACGTAAACGAAAAGATGTACCATATAATGATGATATATCATGCATGTAATTCTGAAGAAGAATTCATGGACATGGAGACAATGGGTCTTGTCCACAGGGGCCTAATTTCAGAGAGGGCTATGATTGTTTTTGACTAAAATGTACATCCCTGGCAATGGAATAACATCCACAATGACACAAATTACCATGTCAAACTGCAGTTATGCTATGAAAAAGGCCCCTTGCATGCCTATTTGTGGTCCTTGTCTACGAAGCTGACCTATAACAAAAGGAAAAGTAAATGCCATGAAAAGGAAAAGAAAGGCGAACCCCAATAACATGTTTTTGTTTGCTATAAATGGCTCATAGTAAGTGAAGTGGCAGGGATATGGTAATACATGGCTCGTACAATTTCTAGAGTTAAGGTTGTCACCTAGAAAAAAAAATGATAGAGAAAAAGAGAGAAGAAAAAAAAAGAAAAGAAAAGAAAAATAGGCCACCTATCTACAATAAGACACAAAGAACGGTATTTGTCTACCAACTCAATCCTTCCCTGCACAGATTACACACAGGCGCCTGGATGTAGCCTGTCTTCTGCAATGTATTTTCTCACATCCCTAGTCAATTAAAAAAACAAAAAACAAAAAACAAAAAAAAACATTTTGGTGAGAATATTAGGCCAGACCCCGTGTGAGACCAGGCCTCAGGTCAGCAGCTTTCGGTTGCATGCTCTGCTCTCATTGTAGGCTCACATTGAAACAAGCGCTTACACATTAGCCTTTTTTTTTTTTTTTTTTTTTTTTTTTTTTTTACAATTGGCAGATTTTATATTGATATCGATAAGAACCCTAGTGTCAATACAAGCATGTCTTCTGATACTACGAAATAGGACTGAAAAGCATCACTCTTATTCACAAGTTTCAAACCAACAATTGCAACAGAGACCCTATTGTTGTCAAAACATCAGCATTCATTTTCCAATACAAATGTACAGAAACAAATTCCACACCTGATTTGAAACAGACAGTCCATTAAAAGTTACTTGTAGATTTGCGAAACGTGAATTAGAGGACCACATTATGGTCACTGCTACAATGAACAAAGCTACACTAAGTAAAAATGAATTGGTCACATCTAAAAATGTATAAAAATGACAGCACTGCATGCTTGGGTCTGTTGGATTGACAGGATATGATGCAAAGGAGTATGAAAAGAAATAATCAGTTACGCAAATGTACTCATTCGGCAAAAATGGTGTACAAAATATCAATAGTTCAATGAAAATTGCATATCTATCTCCAAAAAGGAACATCTATACCCTTAGTCGGGTAGCATAGTCGTGTGCATGTGGCCCTAATACCCAATTCTATGTTTCAGGAAATAATTTGGACTCAGTGATTATCTATTAGTGTTGACTGAATGCCCAAACCAACAACATAATCCATAAATGTCCCACCCGTAAATATATATTATCATCGGAACATCGCCATTGACTTATGCCTCTTGGACTCTGCCATCGTCTTTGCAGTACAGAATGAGGATAATGTTAAATTCAAAATGTACAGGACAGAAACAAACACACACACACACACACACACACACACACACACACAAAAAAACACACACAAAAAAAAAACAAACAAAAAAACCAACCCTCCCCCCCAAAAAAGAAAAAAAAAATAGGGAACCCAGTTTTAATGTATGTAAAACAGTGAAAGAGTTCATACAGTACCTGAAGTAAGTGTGGGCTACTTTCGACAGTCAAAGCCTAATTCAAGGCAGATGCTTCTCCACATACCATACCAGAAAGATGTGTACCAAACAGAATCTTTGTGTTTGGCTTTTCACAGTCCAGTGAGAAACCAATGTTTTGTATATGTGAATATTCTCCAGTAGCTAAATTACGTTACCTCCTGGGTTTACGACACTCAAGCCTACAATACATGCAATTGATGGCACAGCATATGCAACAACCTGGTATGAGTCGGGTACTATGTCTGGCCATTTGTGCCACTCCAATGTTCATTTTTATATTTTTATTACAATTAATTAAGGAAGTATTTGATATTTGAGAGATACCTGTTCGAGAGAGATTAACGTAATAACTGAAAAAAAAGAAACTTTCGCAGGCAAATGAACCTCCATAAAATTCTCATCTGATAACCAACGTTTAATTAATCTACAAATGCGGATTTATAGGGGTTGCTCTGAGACACTCCCCTCTGTTTTTACTCAAAAATCATGTTTAATGGATAAAACAAACTTAGACGCTCTGTCAGTGCCTTTGATCCTCACACACCCCACACCATAAATCTGGTACACATGCTTTCTGAAATGCCTGGACCCGATCCTGTTTGAAGTGCTTATCAGTAACTCTGAAAGACTATTTGTCAACAAGGTTAAATTCATTCTAGAATACCAAAGCATATTAAATTATTTCTATAGCATTAGTTCTTCAAGTTACATGTAGCGGTGGTTAATCAGTACCCTATGCCGTGACTTAATTGTTTAGATCTATGAACATGAGCCTGTATGTGTCCAAGATGACGTGAATGTGATGTGCCCTGGTTTCTTTTTACCTGTTTGGAATATTTTTGTTACCAAAAACAAAACAAAACAAAACAAAAAAAAAAAAAAAGCTGTTGATCCTGCTTGAGATTGGAAGCCAACCACCAACAGCGAATCCCATGGCTATTCATCAACCAACCAAAGCTTGATTTGTAGCTCGTAATCACGCTACAAATTTCAACGTAGGGTTGGCACTAATGATCCCATGTGCGGTATAGCATTTGCATTTTCATTAAGCAAACATGGACATATGTACGATCAGAGTCGTTTGGAAAACTTATATGCCCAGGTATAATAATCCAAAAACATGTAACAGTCGTTTTCTTCTTTTTAAATGCCTTGCGGGTGCCTCACTTTATGCTGAATATCACCCCTGATACGACTGGAAATGTGCAAAGTGCATCATATTGTTGCACTTATGATACCCGGTTACAAATAAACTCTGAATGCAAACGAAAATTATTCATAAAGGTATAAATGAAATGTGTGTGACTGAAGTTACATTCTCTCAAGGCAGTTTTGGACACTATTAGTGCCACCTGGGGTGTCTATTACATCTGGTATCTGATCAGTCAGCATGGGAACATGCACCAAACAGAACTTCATTATCCTGGGTTTGACTGCAAACCACCGGTGAATCCTGGATTATGGTATTAGCATGGAGAAATCATCATGCTTCTCTTCCCGGCATATATTGCATAGTTACGAGTGATTCCAAACCATTACTAGACATTGAAAAAACAACATTATGAAACAACTTCATTGTTTCCAGTTGTGTATGCCTTCAAATGAAAACACGTGGCCTTCCCATCAGTTCACACTCCATTTGCACACAAGTGTGGTGCAGGAAACACCTGAAAATGAGGACAGCTGTGCCCTGACTCACAGGGGAACTAGTAATTCAGTCCCTTATATTAATTTTGAAATTTTCATTTTAAGGTAAAATAGTCCAATGGGTAATGGCACTAGTAGATTTTAACAGCGTTTGGACACTTTGGCAGCGGTGGGCAGCGTCGACCAGCGGTGGATGGCGGCGACCAGCGGCGGTCTGCGGCGACCAGCGGCAGTCTGCAGCGACAAGCGGCGGTCGGCTGCGATGGCCGCTGGTGGCCGCAGACCCCCGCATATATATATATATATATATATATATATATATATATATATATATATATATATATATATATATATATATATATATAAAACATAGACAGCTGACATAAGACTAAGTGACATGGGGCCACGTCCACTGGCCACGGTCAGGCTAAACACATGCGTAAAAATGGAGCATCACATGGGAGAACATGCCAAAATAAATTACTACAGAAAAGCTATGCACATAGATAAATGTCAAAGCATGAAAATGAAAATTCCACAAGTAATTCTAAGAAAGGTCATAGCATACAGGGGTAATTACCTTTGAACACACGCCGTAAGGTTCACAGTGATATGCTACAGCATGTACCATCTATAGAATGGGCAAGTCGCTCTTCGGAATCAAAGTCAAAGAACATTATGTGGCTAGCAGTCGATGCTTTATTTCGTAAAAGCATAATATAGATCACGGAATGGGATCTTATATTGTTTATCTTGACGCATATCTAAATGTGAGGGGTATTTTATACGTGAATCTTAATCAATTTTGGGCTTATGTGTTTTCTCTCTGTGTCTGGAAGTCTCATGAGCTCCCCCTGCTACTGAACTTGGTGTGCTGAGCGATTGCCCTCCTGTTTCAGTTTCAAGTGGAGTTTGTTTTGGTTGGCAAAGCATGCACACGTAAGTGAACACGGATCAGAAATTCTTTCACCTGAACTGCTAACACGACGGCAAATGCCCGGAACGGCATGCTTAACACATATTCTGAAATGGATACAGCTGTAATATTATCAAGGCCATTTATTAATTATACACAATGCGGTTGCGGTACGCACTGGCCTATCAACCTCAATGCTAGATCTACAGTCATTACCAAGTTCAACATATAGTTTACTTTGCTATCAACCCTTGGAGCAGAAGTAAGAGACCATTCCATATCAATATAGTAGTTCTAAATTCAGTACAAGTAACAAATGTCCTAATTTTGACAGCAAAACTTGAATATCCATCAAACCTTTTAATTATTCATATACTGAACC
>CAXHWN010002763.1:61700-111700 GCA_964020975.1 Hermodice carunculata | reverse complement strand
GAATAGATAGTCCCACGGACGAGTAGAAGGACACGCAGACAGAGAGATATATAAGCAGATAGTAAGAGAAATATATAGAGATACAGAGAGAAATACAAATGTGCAAGCGAGCAAACAAACTAATTAATTGATGAGATAGTTAGACTGAGTTCAGATAACAGTCTAAGGCCTAAAAAAATGAAATAAAATAATAAAAAAAGGAAGCAAGAAAACCGATAAAGCTTTAGTTTTTAAAGCACCGTGAATAGTATAGGTAAAGACATGTAATGTATTTATTTTGTATACCAATTACATGTTTTCTTTATAAGTCGCCACTTTCGTTGAAATCAGAATACTTACCAAAACATTGCTGGCATTTTTAAACGACAATGATACCAAAGTTTTGTTTATTATAGAAGCATTGTCAACAATAATATTATGTTAATAATAATCAGTTTTCGTATTGGCCCAATTACAGGTCCGTGGTCAGCCATATTGGCCTGAGGCCTGTGGCCTCAGGCCAATATGGCTGACCGAGGACATACAACTGGGCCAATGTGAAAGCTACTGTTTCAGGATAATTTTGTTAATTGAACATGAATATTAAGACAACACATGACATTAGCAATAAATGGCTAATCTATCAGACCAGAAGCCTCAACTTTTATGCTCCATTTTTTGATCTGATGTTACGTGGAGCTGCCACTCGTTTGAATTCCTCCACCAAGGCAATGAAAATTTGGTTTGCGGCAATGTGATGTCATTGGTGTTCACCGAGTAGTGTAGTACCCAAATTAAATGCCAACGTGATCAACCAATGTAAACATTTTGAGTTTATAAGAATGTGGAAATAATTCCACTCATGTAGGCCGATTACTATTATTTTTATCATTATGCCCCCCTTCGAAGAAGGTGGAGCATATAGCGTTGCACATGTCGGTCGGCCTATCGGTCGGTCTGTCGGTAGACTTTGGTTTCCGTACAATAACTCCAGAAGTTTTTCAGCTAGGACTTATTTACTGTACAGGTGTATTATTCTAGTCCAAGGCTAGGCAAAGTCCGAAGATGGGTGACCTTGACCTAATTTAAAGGTCACAGAGCCACTTTACTCAATATGGTTTCATGCTCTCTGCATGATAACTTATACCTTGGAGCTAGAACTTTTATATGGCACAGCTTTATGGGTCTCTGTTAGGGCTAGGTTGAGTTTGAAGATGGGTAACCTTGACCCAGTTTTCAGGGTCACAGAGAGATTATAGAATTCCTGTGGTTTCTTCACAATGACTCAAGAAGTTTTTAGGTTAGGACTGGGATACTTTCCAGGTCTATAGTTCTTGCTAAGGGCTAAAGGAAGTTCAAAGTTTGTTGACCTTGATTTAATTTTCAAGTTTACAGTAGTACCTGAGTAAACTTTGGTTTCCACATGATAACTGAAGAGGTTTTTAAACTAGGACTTTTATATTGCAATGGATAATTGTCCGTATTCGGGGCTAGGTTAAGTTTGAAGATGGTTGACCTTGACCTAATTTCAAAAGTCATAGACCCATTTGGTTGAATACTGTTTCTGCATGAGAACTTGCATTTTAGAGGTAGCACTTTTACAGCTTTATGTTCGCCTATAAGGGCTAGTTTGAGTTTGAAGATGGGTGACCTTGACCCAGTTTTGAGGGTCACACACAGACAGTAGACTTCCTGTGGTTTTTGCACAATAACTGAAGGTCAAGTGAAAATGAGCGACCTTGCCCTAATTTCCAAGGTCATAAAGCCACTTTGCTGAATATGGTTTCTAAATGATGACTCATTTTACAGCTATAACTTTTATATTGTCCAGGTCTTTAGTCGTTTTTTAAGGGCTAGGTGCTAGGTTAAAGTTTAAAGATATGTGACATTGATGCTTGATCAACCTTCACTAATTTTGTAAGTTCTCAAGTGCCCAATCTACCACTATGAATAGGGTAGAGAGGGCAAGGGTAATGAGGGCGGGGGCATCTGTGTTTTACAAACATATATTATTATTATTATTATTATTATTATTATTATTATTATTATTATTATTATTATTATTATTATTATTATTATTATTATTATTATTATTATTATCATTATCATTATTATTATTATTATTATTATTATTATTATTATTATTATTGTTATTATTATTTTATTTTATTTTTTTCCATATTGGCCGAGTTTCATGTCGTTTTGGCTTAGTTGACAACATCATACAGCAAAGGCCACTAATAGCGTATTGAAGCTATTTTGTTCAAAGTCAATTGATATATATATTATATAAGAGCGATTGGGGATACACACACGACATGCACAGATATGGAATGGGGTTCTGGCTATGCAGCCTCGTATATCTTAAATATATTGTATCTTTCAAAAGGAAATGCCTTCGTTTATTAGACTTTATTGGTGTGAAAACTGCTAACGCATGAGCATTGGACGAATATATGTTAGAACTTTCATTACAAGAGCAATACTGTTTCAAAACTTGTAAGTAATATCTGCCACAGGTGTTGATAAAGTCAGAGGTCATCATCCACGACAATACGTAACAGTATTGTCAGCCTACCTGACCCCATCCCCTCAATAGTTAATGTGGGATGTCAATTATATCTCAACTTCTGTTTACACACATCGGAAGTTAGGTGTGGAAACAATGCAATGTCATACTTTCAGATTCCCTGGTCACCTGATCAGGGAAGATATATGTCAACCCAAATACATGTTCCTTAGCTCATCTATTTTCATAAGAGTATTTGCACGACTGTAAACAAGTAAAGTATATGATACTGTGAAACCCACTGCCAATCAAAGTTTCAAACAGGTATGTCTTCAATGTTGATAACATTTCATATGGCTCTCCCTTGAGGTAAAACAGCAGCGAGATGGAACCACAATACTTGCAATTGATGTATGCAATATTAATACCAGTTTCATTTATGCAAGCAGCTTTTATTTTCAACTTCTAATTCAGGTCCAAGGTCTCTTAATTCGCCATTTTTCATGAAACAGTCCATTTACCTTCTTACTGTAAATTATTCTAACTAGAAGACAGCTTGGTACATCTCTTTAGTACACATCTTCTACAGTAAAATTGAACGTTCTTAAGCGTATTGCGCAAGTGGCAGTATATGATATTTGCAACTGAAATAGTGCAGGCATGGCTTCCCAGAGGCCATTTTGTGGAATGGCCGCTTGTGAAGAGACTTTGCTATGACAACTTTTATCACATAAGTACACAGCCTTGTTCTTTATTTGCCATGATTATAAACAGTTTTGACAGGCCAATAGTTTTAATATAATCTGACGGGTGGTTTTGAGAAGTTAAAACAACATGAAAAATAAATAGATATTTAACAAGCTTGGGAGAGCCTTACCCAAAGCACATGTCTGCCAAATTTGAAGTCGATCTCACCAACGTTTTCCGAAGAAGTCCAAATTTGGCATTGCTTAAGAAGGAGGATTGAATTATCTTTGAGTTCAGCTGACATAAACTATACTGTCGCCATAGTTGTAAGCTGTATGACTTTCAGAGAACGGTTCAAAGTAGTCCATCTTAGTGCTAGCCTCCTAAAATCCCGATGAAAATATTTCCATACCCGTTTGCTATCATTCTATACGTAAGTTGTATCCTGTTCAGGTGGTAATGTAACCGGTATGCAGAGCATGATTGCTTGTCCAATTTTGTACTTTTTAGCATATTAAAAATCATATAAACCTGTGTATATCCTGAAAAGAAGAAGCAAATGTGTCAAAACAATAATTGTTTACATGTTGCATTGTGAAAAATATTTGTTATGTGATTGATTAAACATGTTCACTAAAACTTTAATTTGACATTCAATGGTACAGCTTTAATGCTAACTCATCGGTGTTCGTGCGTATTTAGAGGTTGTGAATATATATGTAAAAAACTGGTATTTATGTCAAGAATATATGAGGAAAACAGTTTTTTTAAACAAAATAAGTATTTTCAAACATTTAAAAAGATCGTAAATGGTCATATATTTATTACTAAAAAGGTTGAACAAAACATCTGCGTGTAAAGCACAGGAATATTGTTTGCTTTTTGTTTGTCATAAAAATGGATATTTTACTATACAAGCGTATTTCAAGTGAGATGTTCTTTAACGCAATTAATTGTTGCAACTTTACAATCTTTAATTTCCACAATAATGCAAGCGAAGATTAAGAACAGTCTTTGTGGTGTTTTCCGTGTCCTTCAATTTAGGGAAATGTGTATTTTTTTTCTTTTTCTTTTTCTTTCCCTTTTTTTTCTTTTTCTTTCCTTTTTTTTCTTTTTTTTTTCTTCTTTTTTCCTTTTTTTTTTTTTTTTTTTCCAACGAAGAATAACAAAATTGAACAATAAGGCCTGTTAAACGTTTGGGTTGTAATCAGTTATGCCTTTATGTTTTGGCAAAATAAAAGTTGTAGTTAATGAAGAACATTCCACAAGTTGATAGGGCCGGTTTAAAACAGCCTGCTACCTTTAATTGGTGACTGCCAGTCTCGAGCCAGGAGTGACTTTTTTTCTTCACATTGGTTTTGGAAGATCAATGTCGATGTTTGGTAACTCTTGAATTTCTTTGCTGTTGTCCTTTGGATGAAATTTATGAACATAACGATTTTTTTAAGCTATTGACTGAATGGATTTTTTCGTTAATGATGCAAATTTCCCTCAGAATATTGTGTACTTTCTAAATCAAAACCATCAAGATTCAGCTATATAGATTAAAGCCCCTTGAACAACTTTTATATCTAACAAAAAATGACCTGTCTGTGCTACACATGACCCCTCTCGATTGCCTTTTCGTAAGACAAAAAGCAGGCAATTAAATTGCCAGTATGCTTTTGTTGTCATTTGGGGGACCAAAGGGCCACCTAATATATCCTTGATTTGCCTTTTGGGTCGACATTCCACGTGACACCACATGGTCTTTCATTTGGCAGACTCAGCTACCAATATCTGTGTGAGTCTGACAAACGTCAATATACTCTGAATTTACATAAACATACCTTATTTATATTCTTTGTGAACTGTCCTTCAAGACAAGAACTAGCATGCCTGCAAATACAAAAAAAAAAAAAAAAAGCTGTCGTCTTAGTCAAGATTTGGCATTAAATGAACAAAATGTTAATCCGTAAACCCCTACTACGCAATGTTCAGAACCCCCAGATCCATTTTAACTTTGATGTTTTTGTATTGAAAAATTGATAGGCCCGATTTTTACAATGGTATCAGGCCAGTATGTTAGTTGCCACTTTTGATTAACAGGAGATGTAAGCAATATGCTGTAGCCCAACGGCTACAGTCTTCATCACAGTTTCTTTCGGGAGAGGGTCAGGTGTAAATCCCGACCGAACCAACGTGACCTGGAATATCTGGCCCTTTGCATGCACTTACCACTTAATGACGAGCTTCTGGTTCAGTGATGCACAAACTATGTATTTTCGGGAGGCTAACAGACAATCATTTCGTTTTCTGTGACTGTCTTGTGTATTTGTTGTCCTGCATATATACATCAGTCGTATCAAGTGCCATCCTCTTTTTCAAAAAACCTGGCAGAAACTCGGATTTAAGTTTTTTTTTTTTTTTTTTCTTTTTTTTTTTTTTCAGATGTAAAGACATTAAATCTAAATTTGAATTTAATCTAACTTCAGAACAATATTTTTTCAGTTTGCTCTTTGATCCCTTTGACTATATTATAGACTGTCACTCTGTGCTGTTGTGCCGTGTAGCGTGGCGCTTCTGTACATCTACAATTTAGTTTCTTGTACAGGATACAATGGCATAATGTTTTCTAATGCTTTATAGTGAGTATTTGAATCAGTTTGTAAATTCATATGAAATGTTTGCACGATATTACATTTTCATTTTCGGTATGGAATTTCTTAAATGCATTGTTATCATTGGTTTCAACTGTTACTAATTTAGCAGAATTATAACTGTAAAGATGGCCCCAGAACAATGTGACTTTTTGTAATTTTTACCCCAAACACGACAAAATAAAGTTAGAATTCTCTTCCTATAAGCGAGCATGTAATTCAACTTACTACAAACTATTTTATCAAAGTGATTGCAGTAATTTACTCTTCTCTATATTTTCAACAATCCTATATTAAAGTCCCCGACTACAAATCTGCCAGATACTTCATTAGACAATTTCTCTTTGATAGGCAACCAGTCGTTAACGGAATTTTCACGCTCAACTTTGTGTCTAAAGGCCTGAACTCTTATGTTGAGAAGAGTTGGGTATTTATATCATTAGCCCACAATGAACGCTACAAACTGTGCCTAGGGGAATACATACATCATTATAAATGTTAAGAATTCTATACATCTAGGACATTACTTTGTATCCTTGTGTCCAGCTTACAGTAAACTCCAAAATAACAGTCAGCTTTAACAAGTTCATCAAGTGCAATGTGGATTTGATCAACTTTTGCCTTTGAGCATTGGGTGTAAAGAGTTAGAAAAAAATGAGGTGTCTACTTTGTGTTTCCAGTATAACTTTCGATAGCGAAATATGAAATTTTGAGAAAATTAAAAAAGCATTGTCAGGACCATCTGGGTGCTAGATTTTGCTCTGATTATTCTTTGTACCACAACCAGAAGTTTGTGAAACGTTGTCCTAGTGTATACACAAAACTGTAATCTGTGAAGGAAAATTGTAATGGAAAAGGTACCATCAAATGCTTAAGGTCAGTAATATCATTGGAGCGGCGTTAACGTATGTATACATCCTAGCTTTTTGAACAACGCCATTCTGGCAAACGAAAGCTGAACAGAAAAATACGAGAACAAAAAGTACCTCGAGAAAGCACCTACAGTATCTGCAAAATGTCCCTAGGATATGAAAAAACTGGCCTTGAAAATAAATACCAGGATATTACCGTCACCCAAGTGCGAGTTCGCATTTTGAGAAACCATTGCAAGCAAAGACAATGGGAAACCTTGCGACATTAACATACACATATCACATACTTCACATGAAATCAAGTGTACAATACTACAGTAATTCGTTTTCCTTTATACGTCGCAAACAAATGGGGCAATGTTAGTAGTTTGAAGTGCTTGCGACCCTCAAAAGTAGAATAATAAACACCACATACATTTTGATTAATTATCAAGAAAAAAATTAAATGGTACAACTATAAAATACCATTGTAAAATAATTGACAGAAACTGTTGAAGGCGATATTCGGGTAAATTGTTGTTTTCAACCATGTCAAACACAAATAAACAATACTGTTGTTATCAAGTACTTGTCAATCTGTTGACAAACTAAGACAATCAGAGATACATATACAACAAAATGTTCCAACGAAAATGGGAAGGTAAGTGGAAAGGTGTTTGAAGCATCGAGGTATTAAGACAAGGTGAAGAAAGGTCTATGAAGTATTGAATTCCATGAATTATTTAATCATTGCCTCTTGTCTTGTCTTAGGATAGCACGGGTTATATCCTTGACTAGACAGCTGAACAAATGTCCAGATTTTCAAGTATTTTATTTCAAAAATTGTGCCTTTTGTTGGCAGGCAAGTGTTTCCTCTTGTCCATGAGCCATTTCATCAAATTAGGTGCCATGGGTGGTATGTTCGAGCATAGTGAACTTTATGCCTGGATTCTGCTTCAAATGTTTGGCACCAGATAACCACTCGTTCCATCCAGGAAGGTGATGATAATACCCGTATCTTTTCCCCGGCAGAAACGGTGCCACCCTACCAACTCGGTATTTTCTGCATTTGCGCCACCCAGGTGGTTACAGGTAAGTTAAAAACCGCTTCGTCCAGAATCGTAAAAAGTTTCGCCGGGCCTTTATTAGAACAGTTAAAAACCACTTTCGCCAATGGCCATTAATGTTGAGCAGTTGTGATTTCACACTTTATAACTGACAGACTTGGCAAAACAGCACCAATAACGGCATCTTTTCTCCTGCGGCAATCTTGAATATTATTCTCAAGATCTGAGACTTGATTACCATGTAACTCGCAAAGCTGTGTGACTGCTTCTTATTTTTAATATCAACGACGTCTCGGCATACTATAAAGCTAGTGGCCTGTGACAATAAAGGGTCTATCCTAAGAACGCTATCACTGTATTTCGCTAATCCAGTGTCCAATGGCATGATTTCTTGTTTATCTCATCTCTGTGGAAATGTTTGTGCAAATTAATAGAATGTCTGTGCACAGCGCTCCATTTAGGTTTTAGCCTGACACTAACGTGTGAAAAACACTAGCCATGAGCTCTTTCTTAGGGCAACTACAATTTGAGCTTTATTGAAATGGTCCTCTACCTTGATTTCTAAATTTCTAAAATTTGCAAACATTTGTTGCAAAGTACATCTCGCAATTTATGTGTAGAATCAAGTGACGAGTACCCGTTGGAAAAGTAACCTTCTCAAAATTAAGGTTACAGTGATATGATTTTCACCAAGCCTCTTCGGTAGATCTGCTGTTGTCACTTCCTTGCATGAATTTTGTATTTCGAGATATGAGAAGGCTACCATTACAAACCTTCCACAAATGTGTGTGTATCCTATCAAGTTTGATATTGCATAATAATGGTTGCCCTCGACCTACATGCTCAAAGTCACAAAAAAGAATCCATATCAAGAAATTATTTTTGTGATGCCTGTGCCACAATTAACTGAGATGGAAGTGCAACATTACAACAAATATATATTAGGCCCATAGTCAATTGTTATTGTGAGCCTTTGATTTATTTTTGAAGGAAAATAAATACTGAAGAAAATACTCTTAATTTAATACGTGGAAAAGGAATCAGGGAAACGATATTAATGTACCAAAAAAAGTGTGTTCATGTGAGACGTTTGATGTTGCCGCATGCGGATGAATTTACTCATCCATCGGGGTAATGGGGGGAATACATGTCAGTAAATGAGTTTTTTTGTGATGGCAACCAGATTGTATGTAAGGAGAACATTAGGACCATGGGTCTGTTATGTGATACATATACGTCCTTTTATTATAAAAAATATACCGCAATATTTTACATCTGTAGAAAATGGAATGAAATATTTCAGAATTTACTGATGTCACACATAGATAATTTTGACATTGTCATTTTTAACACCGAGTCAACAGATTTTGTACGCGCGGATTTGGGGCAAAGTACCGTAGCCAAACCAAGAAACGCTACTGTCCAAAGTTTACTGCTGACCCATTTTCATCAATTTAAAAGCATAACGGCAATCAGAGGGCATGACACAAAGGGTAATGCTATTCTGAGCTAAGGGTAATCATAATGAGATATAACAGACGGCTACCAGAGGTTGTGACACAATGGGTAATATATTTTTCCTGAAATAATGGTGATTATAATGAAATCTAACAGAACTAAAAAGAAGACAACGTGTATGGCACATCATTATGTGGGACATATCACATGGGATAGCGAAGCAAGTGTGTAGCTTTATTTTATCAAAATGGAATTATGTTGGTTTTGCAGTTTGCACTAAACCAGCCGCTGAACCAAGAAAGCTTGCATTATCTAAGGAACTTCGAGCTAGAATACGAGTAAGTTATTCATAATCAAATGAAACCAAAGACTCTTTCACGCAACCTGGTGTGAACGCATATGTGTGTGGACCTTCTGAGTAGTATTAAACAGTTTGTGCGTCGTGATTTAGCTCAATTTTATGCATAACATTAAGACATGGATAAACGTAGCTGGTCCACCCGACCATATATGAATGTCAGACTTATTGTTTGTTAGTTTTTTTCCGCTTCTCAATAAAGAACTACCGAGACTAACCAAGTAGTTTTTGGCCAATTCACACGTAGCCCTCACACCCATAAGATCCCAGGGGTATGATGGCTTGCTTTGGTGACCTTATCATTAAAATGGTATACTAGACACAAAGGTGTGGCGTAGAAGTAAATCAAATAAATACTTCACTACTCTGCCACAATATGGTTCTGTACTTTCATGATGATCTCAGGGCGATTATGTCTTATGGCACACACGTACATTTTTGTTTCTAAAATTTGTCCTTTTTATCTACCTACCAGGGTCTAATGACTTATCTCGTTGACCTTATAATCATGGTAGGTATTATGAAGAGCTTTCCTGCGAGGCCACTAAAACTACGCACCCATTCACCGATAGTGAGGCATCCCAGTATTTGAAATTGATCTCTGGTTTCAGATAATTTAGTTTCTTAAAAAAATGAGAGGCAATTAAAGTTTCGAATCTTTCGTACCTTGAAAGCATTGTATGGAGAGGCTACTATTATAAGTTCTGTTTGAGTTTGTACAATTGGCCAAGTCAATGTCTCACAAGCAAAACTTTCAAATTTAATTTATGCCAACAAGGGATACTTGAAATTTCAAATGCTGAGTATCTGGCAAGGTACGAAAGATATTGGCGTGGATTTGGCTCCAATTTGAAGGGGGTGGAGCATGTTACATGGAATCAAAATAAAAATTGCAAAATTTCGACTTAAGCATACTTGTGAAATTTTGTTGTCGATTATCTGCTAAAATATTCTGGATAGAATATACACAGAAGTGCCACACTGGGTTGCGCGTAAGGCAGATACCATAAAACTAAGCTAAACATTTTACAGCATTCAATTTGTGTTTATGACGCAAAGGAAAATGTTAATCAAACTTGAATAAATAAGTTTTGCTAAAACTATATGCAATGAAATGAAATCGAGAGTTGCAAAAATTAAGCATACTTTAAGAAGGTAAACGTCGATCATTTCCAAAGATATTATCGATAGGCTACAGATAAGTGTCAGGTGGGCTTTTGTAAGATAATTTTCTACAAACGCTGAATCCAAAATAAAGGAAATACAGTTTTAGTAATTTTATGTGTGCTAATTAGGCACATTTGGGAAAAAATGAATGCCCAATATCTTCAAACTGTATCATGCATAGGTTTATAATTTCTATGTTTGACAGTTTAAAAATATTACAAACGACTTTCATATCAATGATTTTGTCAGGCTATATTCAAGAGAAGTAATTCGTATTGCACAATATTTATTTCAGACATGCTCTACTGACAAAAGTGCTAGGTAACACAACTATGTCTCTAATATCACTACTGAAGGAAACCTACCCATATAGGAAAAGAACTCTTTCTCAAAACCTAGTGACAGCGTTTAAATATTTTTGGCTTCCTGTACGGCTTGAACATGCATGAATGACTGTCATAAGTTTATTGTCTTCTTTGTCGTGAGCTTTTGCTACAGTAACACAACTGACCCTGAGTGTAACAATGATCTCCTTTCGTTACTGTGGCGTTTGTTGCTGTGGGATAGGGGTGACGCAGGACCACAGTTATAACATTCAAATTTTGATTTTCTCTGGATGATACAAGAAGATTCTCATCAAGACAATATTATTTAGCCATTTAAATTGACCATTTGACCGGAAAAACCTGTGTCACAATTGTTGTGATGGTGTGATACGGTAGAAGTTCAATTTGAAATTACACTACCTTCA
Source organism: Hermodice carunculata (assembly GCA_964020975.1). Lineage (NCBI taxonomy): Eukaryota > Metazoa > Annelida > Polychaeta > Eunicida > Amphinomidae > Hermodice > Hermodice carunculata. The sequence goes on along the minus strand of CAXHWN010002763.1, from coordinate 100,234 downwards.
TCTGTTTTTATCAATGACAATCAATTTTATCGCTGTAAATTGAGGTGCTTAAGCTTAAATGTTCATCGATATAATGCCGTCTCAACTACAATGGTTACCAATTTATTTACGATTATTTGAGAGCTAACGTAATGGACCTTCAGGGTAGTATGTCGAGTCATACTATATTTTAGACCCATTTGCAAACTAATACTTTGGTACATAAAATATCAAGACCACAAGCATACAGTTATACATTTAGGACCACCGGATTTTCCATATTTTAAAAGGCATTAAAAAAGCAAGTTGCAGTCATGTGTCTTGACAATCTAAAGCCACAATTCAAATTGATTTTGAAATAGAAAACATGTATTCTGTAAATGTATTATAAGTCTATTGTTTCGATAGCGATAATAGGAGACCATATCGATATATACTAAGAAACTAATATATCTAACAAAACAGGCCAAAATATGAATGTAGCATTGCACTACATATTAAAATACTCGGTTATCTGTCATATACTTGCGCTTTATTTCTACTTACAATTCGGTAAATATATTGAACGCCAGTAAATATGTGTGTTTCTCTTAAATAATGATTTATTGCCACGTAGCTGCCACAAAGAAATTATATCGTAGTTCCCGATATTTGCTTTCAGAAGAAACAAGTGAATGGAAAATACTCAACCTTGCATTATATTCGATTTTGGCCTTTATTAAGAAGGTATTTTTTTCTTGTGATATAACTATATAGCGATCCGTTTTCCCAGTTTTGTTGTAAGCTATAAATAGCACCAGCAATCTTTTGTTACCCTCAGTTTTTGAGATCAAAGTTTCCCCGAAAGAGGAGCTCAATAGTTAGACATCCAGTTTTAGATATATTTGCTTCGAAGGCAGATTCTTGCATAAAAAAGCTCATTCATGTCTTACAGAAAGAATGAAATTTCAAATCACTGGAAACGTTAGCATTTGATACATAACTAGGATCTACAGGCCTTATTACCTTCAAAGATGGTACTCACTGTAATTTTAAAATAATAAATTAATAAGTACACATAATATTCTACCAGAGATTGTAAATGTTTATAAAAATGACAGAACTTTGCCATTTACTTTTATTTATACAGGTAATAAAAATGCTCTTGTTGATACTGGGTGCGTTCCTTCTTTGTTGGACTCCAAACATTATATATTCGTTCCTGAGCTCTAATATTACGATGGCAGTGGCAGAATTCTTCCATCCACTAAGTTATCTAACAATAGACCCCCCTCTGAGAAAGGCATTTATCCTGTTATCACTCAGTAATAATTCAGTCAATCTAATTGTATATGCCTTTGCATCAAGGTAAGTCCTTGTTATGTTCCAATTAACCATATTTTTGCTGTTGGAGTAAACGTCTGACCACAAATACAACGACTGTATTGCATTGCCTGCACACTTGGACTGTGATTGTCAATGCACCACTCATACACAACGGCCAAATGAATTTCGACTTTGTTCCTCTGTTTCACCTGGTTATGGTCCTCCGACACTGCTGCCCGGCCGTACACGGAATGGAACACGTGTCATCAACGTGTACCTGCCCGTTTGGGTGGCAGGTGCCTGGAATGTGTTTTTCGACCGGCACCGCAGCGCCGCCCAAAGGATGCGACCTGAACTCTGCAAAAATTGAAAGTCCCCAAACAGCCATACGGCTTGGCTTGTTCTGGTTCGAGGGTATGACTACCCCCTTATTTATCTTTATAATATTCATTAGCAAATTTTTTTTATAACGAATTAGGTAAGAGAGGGTCTTAAGAGAGACTGGCAGCTTTCGTTATCCATTGGATTTGAATGATTCATAATATAACCAATAATGTTTATACAGCCTTTTAAGATTTCATGATCCTAAAGTGTTAGGTGTGCTGTTATAGAAAGAAAATATTACAAAACGTCACAGTTTTTAACCGAAAAATAAATATCTAATTCCCAATTATAGACAATTGAACAATTGACATAAAAAGGTGGTAGTTTTGAAACACTGGTTTCAGGAATACTGTTTCCTTGCGTATGACCTCCCTTGCTCATAGAGTAGCAAATCAGTCTCAACCCCTTGATGTGTAAGTCTCAGGAGACTGTTTCATCCAATGCCTGCGACAATTGTCAATCTACCAATGCCAAAAGTGCAGTAAATCAGACTTCTCGTCTTAAAAATACAGTCTCCATAAATTCCTACAAAATTCCCGTCAAATATTCACAGACTTAATTTTCAAATTTACGTTTTTTTTGTGTGTGTGTTACGGCGAAGTTGTAAATTAATTTGCACACCGTTTAAGTTTACCCAAGTTATCACCCTGCTGTATCTATAGGGACACTTCAGCTTCCATGATACCCTCATTAACCTGGGAGGAAATATTGTCAATCCGTCCCAATACGAAAAACAAACAAGTGGACCGATTTCCATCAAAACATACCCAGAAGTCAATTTTATCAAATTGGTTGGAGTAAATGCTAATTACGTTAATATTTTTTCAAACTTGAGGTATGCAGTAACATTGTTATCAGGTAACTGGGCAAAGGTTAAAACAAAGCTTTTCAATGTGATGTTTTGAATGAAATAGCTGTTTTCATAAAGAATATGCATGAAAATTTTAAAAGAACATTCCCACCATATGGAATGTGTTAATATAACCCAGTGGCCTTTCTCTCCCTTTTCCGCGTGTGTGATCATCAGTACAAATCCATGAGTGCGAAATATTTGCGAAAAAATGAGACTAGGATTTCCAGTTCAAAAGCGGCGCCGCGTTTCCTTATTTAGTGACGTCAGCGTCCACAGTAATGTTCTCCTAGCGCTGCTGTAGAGTTATCCTAACCAAGAAGGTAACTCCGTCAGGATGTCGACGTCTTGTTTATCGCATAATCATGGTGGCCTTTGGCGATGAGGCAGATTCGTTTTCTAACAAAGAATTTCGTTTGGAAGAAATATACGGGCTGTAAGACCCATTTACGCGGGACAAAGTTATGTCAGTTTTATTCTCTACCAGATTTAACCAGGATATCGAAAAATCAATCCTCGAATTATTGACGGTTAACAGGTGAACGCGTGTCCGTGTTGCACTTGCAGAGTGACTTGGCCGGGACTTTGTTGCCATGGTAACAGTCTCCTGGCTGCTTGGGCCTCCAACCATCCACGTGCCGTCATTTTGTTTTCGTAACTTTGTTGGCATGGATCCCTCTTTTAAATGTTATCTTGATTGACCATGTTAAAATGAATCATACACGAGTGACTCATGGGTTGTTCCAGCCATACGGTGCACTAAAACATTGATGTGAAATAATACCTTTCACCACGTTTACATTGAAAAAATCACTGCACCTTCAATCGTCGCTTTCCATTCATGCCCGATATACCCTCTCGGCGCGAAAGGTTAGTAACGTCACAAACGCAACTCCTTTGGCTGACTGGGAAAACTCCATGCTAGCAAGCCATGGCTGTCGAGTGTCACTTAGTTAAGATGCATGGAGAAATATTCATTTTGGTCGCTGTTCCCGTCTAGGATGGGTCAGTGAGTTGCTGCTAAATGTAGAAATACACACAAGCTCATCGGCTATTAGCCTGTTTTCATTGCCAAAAAAACAAGAAATAACCGAAGAGATTGGACTTGTGCAGTCAATCTGTTTTTTATTGTTTTTTTTTTATCAGGGACAAGAGGCAAGGCCTAGGGATGCGATCTCACCTATGCAGCAAATACTTATGGAAAATGACTTTTATTCGTAAAGTATGACGATGTGTAGGATAGGGTTGTCCCAAACAAAAAAAAAAAAAAAAAACGAAAAAACAAAAACAAAAACAAAAAAACGGTCCCATCATTGTTCAAGAAAGCGAATGCTAGTGGGACAGCAACAACTGTGTTTGAATAGGATATGGCCGTGGGTAGCAAAGTAGCAGGGAGAGACCTGACGTGCACAGCAAGATTATCCTGCCAGCAAGGCATGCTGACAAATCTGTACCCCCGCCCCCCTCGCAAAATAATATTCAGTAGTCCCAATGAAACAAGAGAAAGCCCTACCCCATTCATCAATGAGCAGTATTTTGGTTTCATAATTCTCAGTTGGTCAGTGGAAGAATTCATGGAACCAGCCTTCATAGGCGTTACTCCTAAAAGGCAGAACAAAGATTTATCATTTCTTTTTCTTCTTCTTTTTTTTTTAACCGGGTCCACAAAAAAGATCTTAAATGTTATTCTGATACCAAAGCTTGCACTACCGCATGATACAGGCCTAGTATTTCTACGACTGTTACAATGTATCACACAATTAACAATCGACTGTCAGATATAACGCAGGTGTGGGATGTTACAAACTATTACATTGTTACAAAGCGTTAGTGTGTTTAACCATTTTGATCCAATTGATGGAAAAAACGGATGAAAAGCATGGGCAAACAAGGACCGATTTACTGCATACCCATGTCTAAGGATGAACTCCTAGTAGCAGGTCCTTGGGTTGAAATAGCTGGCAACTGCAATCTGTATGTCCAATTACCACTGTATCTTCCGAGGTATTTAAGTCCATAGCCAGATGACACCTATTTGGATATGCCTCATCTACCCAGCTACCAATACCAGTGGGCAGCTGGCCTTTCGTCTCTCATTCATGTTTGATGGTCTGTGACAGTCCACAGCCTGCTTGCAATAATTGAGCGTAAAAATTTCATGTCATCCCTTCTTTGTTGTTCATATAGACCAGGAATAAAGATCAATCAGAGTAAATTATGTATCTGTGGTACATAATGGATACGATCTGAAACAAGGGATCATAGCTACATAAGCACATGTACTGATGAAGGCTTATATGGCGACGTAAATTGCTGCCCTTTAAGGGTTGCGAGGCAACTGCCAAATTTTGATATATTGAAAGCCATTCATAACTGCAAACTTCGGTTTAATAACCCACACAGATGGTAAGGTAACATTACCTGTTTGTGCAGACCCTTATAAACCAAAGCGTAGGATGTAACTGTCCCTGTTGATGTTAGAATTTGAAACCCTGGAAGACCAGGCCTATCCTAACACAAATTTCAATTTGTTCCATGTGTGCGTTCTCTTGCTAAATGAGGTCTAGTAGTGTTTGATAGGAAATATCTCTTTTGTAACCAATTATCTTTGCCCACACGGCAAGATGGGATCGTCAAGCTGTCCCACAGCTGCACTCCCTGATTTTTAGTGACGGAAGGATTCTGGGCGTTTGGCTCATGTGTGTAAGGCTGAATGGTCCTTTTCTCTTCTGTAACACTATCCTTATTATTTCTTTATCTCCATCAGACCACAAACATGTAAAAAATCAATAAATACTCTCTAGAATCAATATTCGCTCTTGTATATTTTTTGTATATGCCACGAACTTTGCCTAATGGAAGGCATTCGGGCTTGTAACGCATTCATCCTGGCCAGCGGGTTGAGTGTGTGACGTCACCAGCACTTTTCCACATCGGCTTATGATCCGAGATGGAAGAGTTCTGCACTTTCATATAGCACTTATGGACAACTTTTAAACCAAAAGAAAAGAAAAAAAATCCAAAATAAAATTTAACATTTTGGTTTTCAGATATTATTTCTAGCCACCCTTTACATCAATTTTCTTATTTATGGTACTCATTTAATCAAAATGAATTTGAAAGCTCGTCTCTTTCCCTGGCCGTTGCACAAGAGAAACAGACATGTAATCTCGGTAACAATCGACTGTAAAATGTTCAGACACAATTTTAGATTATTGTGCGGAACGTAGTTTTGTCTATTCAGACATCAAACTGATCCTCCCCGTAATGCAGGGTCCTTTGAAAATGAATGCATGACAAATCCACTTTCTACTTTATGGCACTTGTTGGCAGAGATAAGTAAATAATTGAAGCATGATTTGAAGCTTGGGTACCGTCCCCACAAGCTAAACAATCTCCTGTCCCTCGAGCGGTACAGCGACAGCTATACTGGGCTACAAGTATGAGACATTGTTAGCACTGAAAATGAGTTGTCAAGAGTGACGTCACAAGAGGAAACACAACTTGTATTCATTCATTCATTCATTCGTTTATTCATTTATTCATTACAGCCCATTCAGTGTGTATGGAAGCTTAAATAACAAGCATAGCGCTAAACATGAAATGTGAAATGCACACGGAGTGCACTGTTTGGGAAGTAAAATCCAGCAATATATCAAAACATGATCATAATATTTGTAAGAAAGATTTATTTACTGTATAACTCAAGAATTGGTTAATCTTTTCACGGCGGAAATGTTTGCTAAAGGACAGTTCAAAACATATGTACATTTGTTATCGTTTCTAATGAAACTAAATGATCAACCATTTTTACTATATAAAATATTTAAGCATTCCGGTGGTTAATACCCATTATGGATGTGAGATTTGCCTGTATTATTTCAAGCTTCGAAGATTATCTTTAGACACACCATTCTCTGTTGCTATGTTTCTGACGTCGTAAAAAATACTGTACATACATATTTACATTCACAAACCGAATGTTCAAAATGATGCAAAGAACATGATTGGATGGTCAGATTTACGTTGGGGCATCCAAGAGTATTGATATGTCCGTGTTAACCTGAATGGTATTGAGTAGTAGTTGAAGTTCAAACCTAATAAGGACACCCGGCAATATTTACAATTGTATTGTCAAACTTCTTGAACGGTTGTCTTCCATAATCAAAATAGCAGCATAGCATAAAAACGCCATTTTAAGTGATTAATAATCTTTCTGTGGTCAAACCTTTAACATATTTTTCAAATATCCCATTTCCTCTTGAAAGGAATCAAGAAACGTATCTTTTAAAGTCTTTAATTATTTTCACATTCAGAAAAATGATCTTGTCCATGTTTCGGTGTCAAATACACACACACACACACAAAACAGAAAAAAAAAACGTATAATATAGTCAGAAAAACATGCACACATGATGGATAGTTGTAAGTTCAAGTGATCAATATCGGTTCCACGTTTGCTCTTTCTTTGCTTCTAAACAACGGATGCATTACCAGCAAATGAGCATGCTGCACATATAATAATAAATAAATAAATAAATAAATAAATAAATAAATAAATAAATGAATGAATGAATGAATGAATAAATGAATGAATGAATAAATAAATAAATAAATAAATAAGTAAATAAATAAATAGATAAATAAATGAATAAATGAATAGATAAATAAATAAAAAAATAAATAAATAAATTTAATAAATAAACAAACAACCTAACAAATAAATGAATAAATAAATAAATAAATAAATAAATAAATAAATAAATAAATAAATAAATAAATAAATAAAAAGAAGAAGAAAGAAAAAACCTTTGGTGAAAATATTAAGAGATAACTACTATGACATATGGATTCAAAGTAATGGATACACCAAGAGTTTGTTTTTTTTTTTGGCAATTTTCAAAATTTATCGATGTCATAATCAAATAAATTGGCACAATAGTGTCAATACAGGCACGCTATCTGATGTTACCAAACAAGCCCAAAAACAGAGGAAACACTGGAGTTCACTGTTACGATATGAAGACATTTAATCGTCACATTGGAAAGCATTATTGTCAAGACATAATATAACAGCGTCGTAAGCACTGGTGTGTTGACAAGACACGATATAATGCAAGTTGTCCACTGCATTGCTTCAGTACAAAGGCTTACAAAATATCCGTGAAAAGCGAAAAAAACATCTATACTTGTAGTTGTGTTGGCATTGTGGTGTGCATGCTTCAGCACTTTTCTAGTCTAAGTTTTGGGATTAGAATGATCACTAACCATTGTATCATCATTTGGCTTTTATATAGTGCCTTCCTCTAATTGGATAAACTGCACGTATACCACCGCCAAACATCTGAGCATCCTGGACTTCGTCGTCGTACTTGCTGGATAAAATGAACAAAATATTAGATTAAAGCTGCGTTTAGTAAGTTCTCCACATGGAGCCCTTTCAATGTAACTATAATTAATATTATACATAGTAGTGTACAGCACTTACATCTTCATCAAGCATACATGGACATATCCACGAACAGAGATGTTTGGACATTTTCTATGCCCAGGCCTATTCTAATGCTTTAATTTACATGCCCTGGCGTGTGAGAGGCTTCTATATCCATTTTAATTGAGCTCAGATTCTCCACTGTCTTTTCTCAGCATATAATACAAAGTTATGAGTGAATCCAAACCATCATTCGACACTTAAAAAACTACATTATGAAACAGGCATTATTGTTGTCAGTTATGTACTCCTTCCCATGACAGCACGTGGCCTTCTAATCAGTTCACACTCTATTTCCACACAAATGCGATACAGATGAGCATTGCAATGAGGAGAGCTTAGCCTGCACTTCCAAAGCAGTTGATTCATAACTTTTTTTTTTACTATTGGATTGTGAACTTGAAGGTAAAATAGAATGTGTCATGGGACAGCAACCATTCTAAACATGTACCATTTGAATCACAAATTTATTTCTTGTGCCAGATATCAGTATCAAATAAGGACTTGCTCACAATTCCATTATACGGGATGGATACCATTAATCAGTGTTGTTTGGTCCAGACTTAACACAGGGATTAAATAATACAATTTAGGACGGCACATGACAGCGTACATTTGCATACATTTGTCTGTTTGCAAAACATATGCTACAAGGAGATCTGTTGTTGTGCTAATGAATAAAACTGTCCGACTAATCATCCTCAACTGCTGCCCTCTGGGGATCTAAAACGGTTTATCAATTCATTAAATAAAAGAAGGAAAAAAACACATACCACAGCCATTAGCTCAATCTTTCTGGTCTCCAAGGTCGAAAGAACACTTTATTGACACCCTGACCTGATTGGGTGCTTCACATCTCTTTCGCTAATATCCAATCTAATAAATATTAACAGTAACAACTAAACACCACAAGCCGCATTCAGTCTGCAATAATAAGCGCCGAACAGACCTTAAAGGGAAAATACACATGCATATAATACTAAAACACAGGTGACATTCAGCTTTGCCGCCTATATATATATATATATATATATATATATATATATATATATATATATATATATATATATATATATATATATATATATATATATATATATACACATGAGGTGGCACAAAACAGACAGGTGACACATGGGTTCGTCACATGGGGCAAAGTCCACTGGCTATGACCATGCTATACAGCTAATGTAAGGCTAGCGCATTACATGGAAGCACATGCAAAGGATCATAGCTGTAGAAAAGCTGTGCAAATAGGCACACTTCCATCTGTGAAAATGGAAATTTCACCAGTAATTATATTGATACAATAGTAATCACATTTGAACACACACCGTAAAGCACGCAGTCACCTGCTGTAGCGTGCAATATCTGTACACCTGAGACAGGCCACTCTTCAAAATCAGAGTCAACTAAACATCATGAGAGGTAGCAGTCAATGGTTTTTTGTTGTTTTTTTTTTTTTTTTTTTAATTTATTTATTTTATTATTAATATGATTTCTTTTTCCGAAATAGCAAAATATGGATCACACTATGGGATTTACTATCGTGTCTTATGGAACAAATCCTAATGTGATGGCCTTTTTTTTAATGTGAATCTAAATTAATACCAGGTTCCAGTGTTTTTTCACGTCAGCTGGCGATCCCATAAGCCCCACCTGCTACTGACCTTGGAGGGCTAAACCATTCCCCCCCCCCTCTTTCAGTTGCAACTGGAATTTGTTTTGGTTCAAGTATCCATACCTAAAAGCACGCGAATCGGAAATTCATTCACCTTAACTACTAGTGCAACGGTAAATGCCCTGAACGGCATGCCTATAATATATATATATATATATATATATATATATAAATGTGTGTGTGTGTGTGTGTGTGTGTGTGTATCAATACGTGTGCTGGTGCGCAGTGGACCATCATTCTGTGTGTGCAAGCATTACAGCTGCAGACAAGCATGCACCCCAGTTTTGGTGTACCCCATTCTGGAACAAGGGGTTATTTCCTTCCAACTATTTTATTCCGACAAATACAAAGTATACATTCTACATCCAATGGTCCATTTTTTCTCTTAGTTATAGTAACTCCTCTACCAAATCTTTATCTCTGTTGACTCGAAGTAAACAAAATAGTGTAGATCTGATGGCTAGAATAGCTTCTAAATTATGAACCTCAAACCCATAACTCCACAACAAAATACAAACGTTGTCTGTCTACTCCTGCACATATATCTGATTAGATTTGCAAATTCCGTTTATTCAGGGCTTCATTTATTATCACTTTGTGGGTAACATGAAAAAATGCGCTATCATGGTTAGTGTTTAAGTGTGCTGAAGATCGGTCTATAGAAGAGCATCAACACCCGTAAACTTTTATTGCGTCATAGGTCGCCATTCTCACATTGATGCCCATTCCGTTTATTTGGTTTTTCTGTCCGAAATGTACATGTTATCTTTACTTTTTTACACTAACTGTCAAATGTACTAATCTAGAATTAAGTTTAAATTTTCGTATTATCAGTCACTCGTTTTCATTTATTCATTATATAATTAATTTAGATTATGCATCACACGTGCTACCACAAAACTCTTTTTTTTTCTGAAGGACTCATCCTGGATAATTATTCTTTTCATCACAGTGACGTTTATGCCAATCAACAAGGTATAGACGTATATAAATAATATGCAGATACAGTCAGAACCATATTTTGATGAGTCGGTGTACCTTGCCTATCGGCCATATTGAATTTTGTATTACGTTATCACTACAGCTCTTCAAAAATGATCTCATATGATTCTTTGACCATGAAAACATTTCTATAGACGCAAATTTCATCTTGCTAGCATGCTTACGTCTCGAGACATTGTTAAAAAAACTGACTTTAAGTAATGGTCACCTTAATTTGCATATTCCCTGAAATGCTCAACAGTGACGCACGGTCATCAACTGGATTCCTGAATTTGACTACCTGGGCTTCCAAAATCTTCAAAGAAAAAAACTTTATCCGCCGGATCCAGGTTCACCCAGATAGGAGCTTATTGCCCCCAGACTAAAACAGGACTGTGATTAGAAACGAAATTATCTAACCTCGGATAGGATTTGAAACGGGTTTAATATATTTTATTGGACCAGTAATGTGTAGCCTTTATCTTCAAAATATTGCACAAGTGTTCCTCGCAAATGATTACATAGATAGATAGATAGATAGATAGATAGATAGATAGATAGATAGATAGATAGATAGATAGATTTATGGATGGATAGATAGATAGATAAATAGATAGATAGATATATAGATGCATGGATGGATGAATGGAGGGAGGGACAGATAGATAGATAGATAGATAGACAGATAGATAGTTAGAGGGATAGATAGATAGATAGATAGAGAGAGAGAGGGATAGATAGATAGATAGATAGATAGATAGATATATAGATAGATAGATAGATAGATAGATAGATAGATAGATAGATAGATAGATAGATAGATAGATAGATAGATAGATAGATAGATAGATAGATAGATAGATAGATAGATGGATGGACGGACGGATGAATTGATGGACAGACAGACAGATATGCTTAGAAACGAGTGAACAGACGAAAACAATTGAATAAATAATCGATTAGGGAACTAGACTAAGCCCAAGTAACAGTTTTAAAGCTTCAAAATAAAAGAAGAAAATAACAAAGCCACCCTGTTTTAAAAACAAAGGGAATTTTATTGGTGCAACATAATGTATATATTTTGTGTATCCACAGCACGTTTCCTTTATTAGTTGTATTTTTAAATGGAATGAGAAATATATAATAAAGCAGTGTGTGGCTCTTCTAAACGGCAATGATGCAAAAGGCTCACTTATTATAGGCGCATTGTTATCATGTATCATAATTTAAACACATTTTAATAATGGAAAACCCTGCAACGATTGTGGAAGAGGAAATTATTTTATAGCCTTTGGACAAGGGTGAAAACGACAACATAAATACAGGAAAACAAACAAGGCGGGAACACACACACGGATAAACACACGGTGTGCACAGGTACAAAGAGAGGGTCTGGCCATGCAAACTGATATATTTTAAAGGTAATGTACCTTTAAATAAGAAATGCTTTCTTTTATTCGGCTATTCTGGTGTGTTAATTGCAAACTCTTAAACAAAACATCGTATGTTAAAAATTAAAAACAAGATGACTTTTATTTTAAAACTCGTGAAATACTCTGACACAGGTATTGATTAAGTCAAAGGGCATCATCCGTGACAATACGTAGCATTATTGCCAGCCTACCGAAGCCAGTCCCATCAAAACTAAATGTGCGATGTCATAATTATATCTCACCTTCTTTGCACTTACATGGAACGATGAGGTCTCAAAGCAACGCGATAGCATAGCTGCAGTTTCCCTTGCCGGGGCATGTGCATATCAATCCAGATACATGTTCTTTACTTTATACATTTTCATGAGAATATTTGTACGACTGTAAACAATTAAAGCAGAAGATAGCGGAAAAACCACTTCCAATCAAACTTCCAAAAATCTATGGCTGTAATATTGATAAAATTTCATTTGGCTGTTCCTTGTGGTCAAACAAATACCGGATGAAGCCTGATTACTTGTAATTGTTGGAAGGGTTATTAATACCCGTGTCATTCATATGCTTTTTACTGGCTAAGCCGACAGGCCAGTCAATCATTTTAACTAAATCGCGTGCCAAAGTGTCCCGAAGGCGGTTCCTGGTGTTCACTGCTAATCTAGGTTCAAGATTGGAAAATGAGCATGTCTTTATGAAACGGCCCATTTACGTTTTAACGATAAATGATTGTAGCTGAGGCACAGTTGGGTATATCTCTGTAGTGTAGGTCTCCGACAGTACAGGTGAACGTAATTTTGAACGTTTTGTGGAATAGCCACCTATGGAAATACTGTGATATGACACATTTTATCGCATGAGCACACATGAAGTTTTTTGTTCTGTAATGGTTCTGATAATGACCTTTTCAGATATGGGTCAACATTTCAAATCCATGGGTAAAGGAGTTACACGCTATCTTGTTTCATGAAGATAAATGGGGGTTCTCGTGTACAAATATCTTTGATGCTTTGTAAGGCCAAGTTGCCTTTCAAACCTGTGCTATAGCCTCCTCCCCTACCAGGGCAAGTGTCGTCAGAAGTGGGTCTCTGACAAGCATTTGCCCATAGTTGAGCCTTCATAAATTAACCTTCTTAATTCAGCAATATGTCTCAGGCATTACACTTCATTGTATCATCTTAAAATGCCGCATTCATAGGAGGCAGGCTACTAGATTCACTTGATAACAAGTTCTGTTTGAGGTTGATTTTGGACAAGGACATTTTTTCAAGTTTAAGCAGTGAGTGTCTCTGTTAGTCATCAATGCTGATCTTTTCGTAATTCTTGAATCTGTGACGAGTTGACAGAATAAAAAAGTGGCAGGCCAACTTTGTCCTGTCTCTTTTCATGTTTGACACAAGTGAGCAAGGGCTTTGGCAGCCTTTCGCTTAGCGACCATAAGATGCAAATAATTTAGTAACGTGATCTTTGGAATTAAGTTAGGGTCACTCTTCTGGAATCTTCATGGAGACTCCAGTACACAAATATCAAAGTACTGTCAGAATAGTGAAAGTGCTAGCTCATATAGTTGTCAACTTATTAGGTGAAATACGGGATCTTTTTAAAGACTCCCGTCCGCAAATATCAAAGCGCTATCAGAATTGAGGTCAGCTGTGCTAAAATATAGTGCTGCCTTATTAGTATGCCGTATGTCTTTTCAGGGAAAAAATCAAAGTCCTGCATCATTGCTGCTGGCCTCTTAAAATCCCAATGATATCTTTTCCATAAATTTTATTCTTCATACGAAACATTTTCCCATCCTGTGGTGATGTATTTTATATACAGATAATGTTTGCCTGTCCAGTTTTGCACTTCTAATGTGTTCTAACGACATATGAACCCTTCTGTTCACTGAAAGGAAGAAATTAATGAAAGTGTAGAAAGATTATTTGTGGAAAATATTTCTTATGTTGGTGACATTACATTTTCAGTAAAAGTTTGTTTTTTATTGATATACAGTTACACAATTGTGTTGCCAAATCATCCGTCTTGGTTCTAATTTAGAGGTCTTACGTCTGTATTTAACAAAGTGGTATTTAAATCAATAGTCAATTATAAATACAGTTTATTTAAAGAAAATGTGTATTTGTTTTAAATTTTAGTATATCTCGTAAAAGAGCGAATATTAAATCCTAAAGGGAACGAAGCAAAATATCTTTGTGTAAAGTAGATGTATACGATTTTTACCCGACTTCAAAATTGCATATCTTTTCTTATAAGCTTATTTCAAATATCGTCTTTTTCAAAGAAATGTATGGTTTCAACTTAATTATTTTCGTTCGTCACAATATTGCAAGTAAATAGTTGTGAGACCATTACGTGTCAATATTGTAGTCGAAAAGATTGATAACAGCCTTCGTATTGTTTTCCATCTCCCTCTTTCTAGGGAAATGCGTAATTTGTTTTCACGAGGTTGAAAAAGAATAGCAACATTGCAGACTGTGACCTTTAATCTTGAATGGTCTTGTTATAAATGTTGCGAATTTATCTTAATATATTTTGTACTTGGTCACAAAAGCTACCAAGAGGCAACTGTATAGCTTATAATATGATGTCTACACCTCAGCTACCAAGAAAATATAACGTTTAAGCCCATTTATCTATTCCCTACTCAAGTCCAACACTTTTTGAAGCTAGGCGCTGATCACTGCGCAAACACTCTCAGCCAGCGTATTTGTAACTTTCTCTTGTTATCTTGATCACTAGAACAACATTCACTAGTCCAGTGTCCTTTGTTTCATGATACAAAATAGATGTACAAATTCACTTTCTCACAGCAATTTTTTATGATCAATGTGGCAATTCAATAAAGTATTTTCTGAAATTTAACATGATTACGAAATTTTGGTTTGAATTTCAAAAGAAAAGTTGCTGGATGAAGCTAAGTAGAGCCCCTAATCTATTGACTAAAGCGATATCTCATTGATTACATAATAACAATTAGGTTGCGTCAGTATGTGTTCCTTCAGGTCCCAGTCAAGTCCAAAAACGGGGAGTGAAATCCACCTCACGAATTTGTTTTGAGTATGGTATATTCAGCTGGAGTGTACGCCGCATGGCCTCTTAAACGGTTCTTACATTTCACAAAAATTAATCATCTTTGCTACACATGATCCCTCTTAATTGCCTTATCTTAAAACAATAATGAGGCAATTATTATGCCAGTATGCTTTTTTGCAATGTTTGGTGGCCAAAGGGCAACGTTCTACAACATTAGTTTGATTTTTGCTCCAAGGTATCTAGTGACGCCTCATGGCCTTTCACCAGCAGACGTGGCAAACAAATTCGGTGCCAGTTTCATAAACGTTAATGTCCTCTGAATTGACATAAAGATGCTTAATTGATATTCTTCGCAAACTGACCTTTAATACAGGTAATAGTATGCCTAAAATTTTGGAAACGATGCGATAGCTGTTGACTAAATCAAAATTTGGCATTGAAAGAACAAAATGTAAATCTGTAAGCCCCTACTACACTAGTGCCAAGAACACCCAAATCCATTTCAACCTTGATGTTGTCCCATTTACGATATTGACAATCCAAATTTGGCCGATTATGAGGCAAGTGTCCCATTTTGTACTTCCCGAGACATGGAGATGTAAGGAATCTGCTCTGTTTGAATGGCTATGGTCTTCGTCGCTCTCTTTTTTCGAGAGAGGTTCGAGTTCAAATTGCGATAGATGCAAGTCTCCTGATTCAGGAAGGTCTACTGATTAAACACACTCACTAAAGCTCTCACTTGTTTGGCAAGTCAACAAGGACAAATATCATAAGCCTTAAACGTAGCTGACCCTCGTTGACGCCTACTCAAGGCTGAGCTATT
The DNA here is from genome assembly GCA_964020975.1 of Hermodice carunculata. Classification (NCBI taxonomy): domain Eukaryota; kingdom Metazoa; phylum Annelida; class Polychaeta; order Eunicida; family Amphinomidae; genus Hermodice; species Hermodice carunculata. Next base: position 84,274 of record CAXHWN010002763.1, on the reverse strand, counting down.
CCTAGGCAAGGCAAGCAATCGGATTAAAGTCTCTGTTATGCGTTGTCAAGAATATGTTTTCCACTGCACGCTTAATTGACTTGAAACAGTTAATTTCGTAAAATAACACATTACCTGAAAAATGCCTATATAGACAATTCTGCAATGTTTACCACCTAAGAAACTTACGCGTTCTCTTTACAAAAACAGCCTTTTTCACCATTTTAGCATCGGATACCAACCTAAAAACAAAATGTGTTGATATATAAAAAAAAAAAAAAAAAAAAAAACGATTACTTTCCTAACAGAAATTGTGTTTATGATTTACTTTTGATACAAGCCCACTAATTACCAAAGAGCATTTTAAACCATGCTGAGACTTGCAGACCAATGTCTTGAAATAAAAAAAAAATTGTTTAACAAAATATGGGAAGTAATATTTTAGCCTGTTTAGCATCAAGTAAATAATTTGCAGTACCCCGGGTTAATTTAACATCATTATTGGATCTATCAATCCCCAATAAATAATTTTTACTTTTCCCCCATTGACCCACTTGAGGAAGATTTTATCATAGGCTGTCACATTGGGCTTTGTTGCTGTGTAACTGGGTGCTTCAGAAGAAATACACTTGAGTTTCTTGTAGAGGTCTTCACGGAATTTAATAGATCAGTGAATTTCATTTGAAATACAGAAGCATACTATTTTCTAAAATTCTATAGTAAGCAACTTGAATAGTTTCAAATTCCCATTAAACTTCAGCATGATGTAGCGTTTTCAATTTCCGTATAGAATTATATAAATGAATTGTATCTGTTGTTTCAGCTGTAACTACTTTAGCAAGACTCGTTGGAGTTAGGGTTTGATCCAGCAGGAGATAGCACTGTAGACGTTCAAACATTTCTTTAAACTTGATCCCAGAAGAAGGTATCATTTTTGTAATTTTGACGAAAAAATTCCCGAAACAGGTTGGCGTTTTCTCGGAAAAGCGAGCAGCTAATTTAATTTTCTGGGAAGAATCCATTGTATCAAAGTATTAGTAGTATATGAGTCTTGCCTATATTTTCAAAAAAATGTCTATTAAAATCCCCGACTATAAGTCTGTAAGATACTTCATTAGACAATGCCTGGATTAAGGCCAATCAATCATCAATGACATTTTCAAGCGCAAATTTTGTGTTTCTCTGAGGGTCTTCATCTGGGACACAAGCTAGCTTGTCTTGAATACCACTGCCATATATCACTATGGACTGACCTTCCCTCTTCCTTTTGGGAGAATTATGGACTGACCTTCCCTCTTCCTTTTGGGAGAATAATGGCCTCAAATCTTATGTTCAAAGATTGGTGTGTATATATTCCTTGTGCACTATGAGAGCTACAGATTTTGCCTAGGGGAATAGATACATAATTATAAATATGAAAGGTTGAGACGTCTCGGACATTACCTTGTATTCATGTTTCCTGCCAACAGTTAACTTCATACTAACAATCAGCTTTAGCAAGTTTGTCATGCGCAATCTTGATTTGGTCCTTTTTTTTGTTTTGTTTAGAATTTTAGAAATAATGTCAGGATCAGCCGCATGGCAAATTTTGATCAAATTATGCTTCGTAACATCACTAAAATTCTTTAAAACCTCGCCCTTGTGCATATATGAAACCGTAATATGTGAAGGTATTTTTTTAACGGAAAATACCATTACATGCATAAGGTGGATAATACCATTGAAGCAGCGCTCACGTATGTATATGCGCTGGCTTTTTGGCCAGTGGCATTCAGATACAAGATACAAAGCTTTATTTAAAGTGGGCGCGTGAACAAATAGAAACATTAGGCCATGGGCTGTTAAAACCGACGGAATACTTACATAAAGTAACGTTAGACAAATACTTATAACTAAAAATGGCAGCATATATTCGCAACTGAAACAAGTAGGAAAGTTACAAATGATCACATATCAGAGAGTAGTGCATCTCGGTCACCTGAGTATTTGGACTAGAATGTTGGGTTACATGCTGTGCAAGTGCATGCCTCGTCAAAAGTCCAGATTGGCAATGGTTTTTTTTTTTTTTTTTTTTTTTTTTAATTCTGTAAAAGTTCAGAAACAGGAAGTAAGAAAGAAAAAATACAAAAACGAAAAGTACAATAAGAAAGCAATTATACGATATGAAAAATGTCCATAGCATATGAAAAGACTGGTGAGTTAAACTCAACTGGTAAATGTCCAGGACTTGAAAACAAATAGCAGGAGATTTCCTGCACCCTGGTGAGAGTTCCCGATACATTTAAAGTAATCATTCGCGGGGAAATATAATAATATACGAATTTTACATATTTCACATCAAATGATTAGCACGATATAAGAGGAAACTGTTTTCTGCAGTAGGTCAAAAATCGGCCAATAATAATGTGAAGTACTCACGACTGTGATGGCAAAGGCAGAAAAACATCACCAACATTTTGAGTAACTATCACCGACAACAGAAAACGGAAAAATGGTACGTCATCAACATACCAATGTAGCATATTTGACAGAACCTGATGCCGACGATACTCTAGTAATATGTAGCATATTAAGAAAAGGTGCAAATACGTGAAGGATGGAAACCGAAGAATCCTTTATTCATTGCATCTTGGCTGGCCTTTGGGATAATATTGATTTTGTCCTTGACTGGACAGCTGAGCTTATGACGAGATTTCATGTATATTATTTTTTTTTTCTTGAGGCTGCTGTGGTCCATGAGTCCCTTCTTCAGTTTACGTGTCATGGGCGTTACGTTCAATGATAGTGAAAATCTTTGCACCAGACAACCATTTGTTTGGAACATCTAATTCCGGGCAGGTGATGACAATCCCCCCCCCCCCTCCTTTCCCTGGCTTAAACGGTGACACGCTGTCAGCTTTGTACTTTCAGGATTTGCAAAAAAAGGTGGTCACGGGCAAGTTTTGTCTCGTTTCCAGTTTTGCCGGGCTACCTTTAATCCCTGAACAATTGAACACCACTCTTGGCCATGGACGCCATTGTTAAGCGCTCTACTAGCAACAGCAGTCCTGATTTCACACATTTTGAAAGATAGACTTGGCAAGAAAACACCAATGACAGTATATATTCTGCTTCGGCAATCCTGAAAACCATTCTCAAGATTTACGATCCGACTCTTTAACTCAGAAAGTTGTATGGCTGCTTCTTCCATTCATTTGCAATGTCAGCGAGGTCTGTGTGTACTATGAAGCGTATGGCCTGTAACAATTTTCGATCAATCCTCAGAAGGCCGTAAGTAGATTTTCTTGAACGAGTGTCCAAGGGCATGATTTCAAATATAATTTATGTGAGTGTTTGTCATCTAGCCTATTTGGAAGATTTGCTGTTGTCAGCGTCCTTGCAAACATTTGACATTTCGAGAAATAAGAATGCAAACAATAACAACCTTGCCAGAAATGTGAAACATATAAAGTTCGATATTCCATAATATGGTTTTCCTAGATATGTCTCAAAGTCACCAACACAGTGCATATCAGAAAATTAATTGGTGATGCCCATGACACAATGCACTCAGATGGACCTGCAAAATTGCACTGAATATGTATTAGGTCCATAATATTTTACGTTGCGTGACCTCGATCTGTTTTTCAAAGTCAATAAGTAATTATGAAAAGAGCCCTTAACTTAACATGTTAAAAAGGAATGAGGGGAACTTTAATGTACCACACATGTGTGTCCATGTGAAAAGTTTGATATTGCATCATACCGATGACTTTGACTTATTTTTCATTGCTAGGGAGTGTATGCTTGCAAAGAACTTATATATATATATATATATATATATATATATATATATATATATATATATATATATATATATATATATATATATATATATATATATATATATATATATTATATACATATATATATATATATATATATCGATTCCATCTGGTGGTCAAACTTGCTGATTCTGAATCTTGACGGGCTCTAAAAATTGGTGATTTTTTATATCAATTCAGAGTGCTTTTACCACGTTTAACATAATGCTCCGTTTTCATGAAGTATTCAAGACCTAAAGGACAGCATTTTCAGTAGGTGTGCCATTTCTTGTGGACTTTTAATAGTGACAGCATATTCACACCAAGTATAGGTGCCCCGCGAGGAGCATGCCGGCAACCAGTTCCAGTGGGGTCGCACCGACTGAGGGGAAAGGACAGAATGGTAATATCAGTGACAATGCGCTAAGATCTGGCATGGTGCATACGCTCGAGGATCTCAAAGCTGTTGACAAGGATCACCTTCTACCGATGTTCATGGACTCCCTTCAGGAAATTTTTCAGTTTAATGGCGAGGATATCCAGAAGTCTTTGGAGGACTTTGACATGGAAACTTTGGGAGGATTACATAAGGCCCTTTGTGACAGAGCGACTGGTCTCTTTAGGTGTTACAAGGACAAGGGCACTGTCACCCGCCAGGTAAAACGCGCTATTCTTCCAGACATTTTCCATCTGGGGTTCAGCGTTGTCAATAAGAACCCTCTGAAGGAACTGGGAAAAAAATTCGGTAAAGACACTACCAGCAACAATGGCAAAAGTGATATATCTGAGGATGATTCCTTCATGGTCGACCTGTTGGCCAAAGTGGTTTCCCTGAGCGAGAAGGTCAAGGGCGTTGATGTGCTAAATCAGAAACTAAAAACTTTGGAGGTAGCTCAGAAAAGTCTAGAGAGCCAAATTAAAGATATGAAGTCTAAGTTGTTAACTTCAGATGGGTCTTCCGGACGGAGTATCTTCACCGAAAGTACAAGTAGTGACTGTCCTAATGCTAAAGCTGGCCATGAGCACAGCAACACCTCTGAGTCAGAGTGCAGTGAGTGTAGTGGCTCTGATAATGACAACGGACTGGGTAATGACATTGACAAGGATGACCAGGGTGATAATATTATTGATAACTTTATCTTGCCAAGTAAAAATCGTAAAAGACTGGAAAAGATAAGGAAACGTAAACAGCGACTAAGATGGAAAAGCGCAATGACAGCAACAGTTTTCTGACATTACAAGGCCAGTCGAATGACGCGCCTAGTGTGACTGCCCCTGCGGACAGCGGATTGGTACTGCTGCATGCGCAACATGTGTCAACACGGACAGTGACGACTACTTCCTTGCTTCGACCAGTTACCCCGGCCTCTCCTCCACGTCCAGTGAGGGGGTCCTCCCCACTGAATGATAATTCGATTAGTCGGTCTAGCCAAAGGATTGATATTTACATTGGCAAAGTTAATAAAGAGAATAAGACTGCAGATATTGAAAATCATTTGAAACACATGGGAGTAGAAGTTTACTCTGTGCATGAACTGACCAATAAGAGAAAACTATCACCAGCTCATCGCTCTTTCTGTGCAGGTGTGTCACATCGACACGTAAGCCTGGGTCTTCGACAGGAAAAGTGGCCATCTGGTGTCATAGTGCGCTCGTTCGAGCAGAGTACCCCCAAAATACTGGTACACAACGGGACACTTCGTCACTAAGCTTAGGTGAGCCACCGAGTACACTCAAGCCTATGACCGACTCGCTCCCATGAATTACGACCGATCCATGGTGTCCTGCGACAACTACTTGACCGAACATGGCAAAGAGACCCCTTCATCCCTACCCGTGGGCTCCAGCTCTCCACCCCTGATGAGTGTACGTTTAGATATGGACAATTACGTGACAGAGCATGGCAACGAGACCCAGGCTTTGTCCCAACCCCGAGGGTATCAGCTGTCCACCGCCCAGGGACTTACTTTCGAATATGGACACTTTTCCCGCGGACGCGATCAATATTACTATTGAGTCCTTTAACTGTGAAGGATTAAATCAGTCATATACTTATGTAGCCAAGCGTCTCAAAAAATGCGATATTTTATGCCTAACCGAAACTTGGCTCCGTCCCGGTGAACTTGAAGTTTTTAGGAAAAATATGTGTAATGATGCTTCTCTCCATCAGGGAAATTGTCCGTGTTTTTAAAAATCAGGTATGACGGAAGCAGAACCAAATTATTGTGGGCGCCCCCACGGTGGCGTTGCGATTATTATTAAATGATTTTATTTATAATACAATATCTACGAACAGTGACCGTATCGTTGCCATTAGTGTGAGTGATTTGAACGGCAATCTCATTCAGATCATTGTATGCACATATTTCCCTTTCTTTGACAAAGCTAGATCTGCTCAGACTGATAACTATATTGACACACCAGATACTCTGCAAAGCATTGTTGATGAATATGCGTCTGTTTGCCCTGTTTATTTTTGTGGTGATTTCAATGCTCAATTGCCACAGAAAGCACGACTACACAAACTTTGGTACAAGGGTAAAGGATTAAATGCTCATTCACAGATTTTATATGATTTTATGCTGTCAAATAACCTTGTTATGGCTGATTTTCTATTCAAACAAAATGTTTTTTATACTTATTTCTGCCACAAGTCATATGTATATACATGGCTTGATCATTTTGCAGTTTTGTCTCATGATGTTGACAAGGTCCTTGATTGCCACATTGTTGACCATGAGCCTGATAATACTAGTGACCATTTGCCGGTGGCTATGACAGTATTTGTGGCTTCCCATGGCAAAGACCAAGGCAAAGTGTATAATGCTCGTGCGTCATTTCCCGTGCCAAGATGGCATTGTAGAGAGCTGAATGATGAGTATTAAAATCTACTAGAAGCAAAGCTAACCAACATTCCTTTTGTCACCGATAGCTGGGATAATACAACTGGTCCTGATATTATTGATGCTCACATTAACTTGATTAATGATGCCATTCTAACAGCCACTATTGAATCAGGGGTCGCGCCCAGACGAATTAACGAGCCAAAATCATACTGGTGTCCCGATTTGTCCCACCTACGTGATAAAAAGCGTTTTTGATGGTCAATTTGGGTTACTGCAGGTCGACCTAAATCTGGACAGGTCTTTGAATGTCATAAATGTGCTAAAAAGCTTTTCAGACGAGAGTCAAGACGTTGTATACAACGAAAAGCTGATATAAGTAATATGAGGTTGAATCTCATGTACAATAAACGTAATATGACTGCTTTTTGGAATATTTTAAATCGACATCTTTGCAAAAAGCCATCTTCTAGTCTGACCACTGTAGATTTCCATAATTATTTTATGAACATTATGCAACATGATGTGTCCGAAGTTTTAACTTCCAATCAACAGCAGATTCACATTTTTGTTGAAAACAAATACCAAGAGTTGATTAATACCATTGGTGAGTTCAGTATCACACCTGAGAGCATTGATTCTTTGCTACGACAGCTGGACGGAAATAACGCACCTGGGTGTGACTGGATCACTTATGAGCATCTTAAGTGGGGTAATTCTGCCATTTTGAGAAGGCATCTGGCCTCCATATATACTTGTATGCTTAACCATCATGTTGTTCCCGAAGTTCTGAGAATGGGCGTCATTGTGCCAGTCCTGAAAAAGCTTCATCTGGACCATAATGATTTAGATAATTACAGACCCATCACACTGAGTTCAATACATGCCAAATTAATCGAATTATGCTTAATACCTACAGATAATGTCAGCAATGTACAGTTTGGTTATCACAAGGGCAGAAGTACAGAGTTCGGCTGTTCCTGCCTTCATGATGTCATCTCTGTGTTTAATTCTTCTGGTTCACCTGTATTTGTAACTAGCCTAGATGCTACAAAATGCTTTGATAGTATCTGGCACGACGGCCTTTTCTCTAACCTTTGGGGGTGTATACCTGACATGTCTTGGATTTACTTATTATTTTGGTACAAAAAATTGAAAGCAGTGGTGAAATGGGAAAACGGTGTAAGTCCCACTTTTTCTATTACTGTTGGCACGCGCCAGAGGAATGTGCTCTCGCCTTAACTGTTTAACATTTTCATAGATGAGCTACTATGTAATCTGAGCAGCTCTCCTTACGGTTTAAAAATCAGCAAAAGTATTCATAATTGTTTTGCTTACGCAGACGACATCTCTTTATTTGCGTCAACTGTGCCTCAGTTGCAGTCTTTGATTAACATATGTTATTCGTATGCTTGTAAATGGCCTTTCACTTTTAATGTTAATAAGTCAGTATGCATGATCTCAGGTAAGGTCAACTTCTCTACTGGCCCTCGATGGCATCTTGAAAGCGTGATGTTACGTAACGTTGAAGAACTTGAATTACTTGGAGTCGTTTTCAAAAGTGATTTAAGTCCCGTTTCTCATATTACTACCAGAGTGTCTAAAGCCCGCCGGGCTATGTACCGATATAATGGAGTCGGCATAAGCTGTCCCGGTGTTGCTTCTGATGTAAAAGCTCATATTTGGCGGACTGTAGGAGTACCTTCTACGACGTATGGTATTAATTGTATTAATCTTAATTCCTCTTTATTGAGTCTTTTGGAGTCCGCTCAGGGCTCCGTCATAAAAGGTTTAATGGGAATCGGCAGAAAGTCGCATCATTCTGCCTTACTCGCTGCTTTGGATATTCCTTGTATTAGACACATATTGAAAAATGACACTCTGCGTCTTGGTAAATGGATCGTCTCTGTTAGATCTCCCATTCGGGATCTGTTCATTTTTCTTTTTGCAAAATATATGACCACTGGCTCCACTGTCAAGGGCACACTTGTCGACCGTATCATTAGTTATGGCTTGTCCCCGTTTTCACTTTTTCCGGACAGTATTCTTAAGCGGCGTCCCATAGAGCCTGTTCTTAACCCCTGTGGAGTCGCTGACTCACTTAAGTCTGTTTTAAACGACCCTGATTACAACAAGCCCTACAGTGAACATCACCAACTAGCCATTCTTTTAACCAAGGCGTTTTAATGTATCTCTTTGGACATTATATTTTGGTTCATAATTCCATTTAGTCTACCACTGTATACCTTGGTTGCTGTTTCATTTAGTCGACTACTGCATACCTTGTTTGTTATTCCTTTTAGCTTACCTTTGTATAACTGAGTTGCTGTACCTTTTAGTGCACATTTTTATATCATGTCCGCTGTACCCTTAAGCTGACAAAAAGTATACATGTACTTTGGTTGCTGTACAGTCCAACTGTCAGGACATTTGCTTACTTATATGCGCCTGCGGTGTTCTAGATGTAGTCGGGTCCCGGCTGCCGGCGTCGTCTGTGCAGTTGGGCGACTGGTGAGAGTGGCGATGGACTGATTGGGGCTCTCCCTGTCGCCTGCCGCGGTCGCGGCCCTGTTGGCCCCGGCGGCGGGGAACCAATAGTTAATTGGGGCCCCTCATTTGTGAACGGGCTGTGGACCCATAGCGCTGGGTGGAATGGTTGCTGTCGGGTGCCCTTTACTCTTGTCGGCGTTGTGGTTGCCGCGGTGGAGTGGCTGTAGAGAGTGGCGACCAAGTAATCGGGGCTCTCTCAGTCATTCTGCCGCGGTCGCTGCCCTGCCGATTCGGGTGGTGGGGGCCTGACAGTTTCCCCTGTGAAACACCGATTCTGATTCATCTTGATGTATTTATTTTACTGGTACCAATATTGTCATGAATTTTGATGTATTTTATTTCTCCTATCCAGGAGGTTGAATGAATTATTATTATTATTATTATTATTATTATTATTATTATTATTATTATTATTATTATTATTATTATTATTATTATTGTTATTGTTATTGTTATTGTTATTGTTATTGTTATTGTTATTGTTATCGTTATCGTTATTGTTATCGTTATCATTATCATTATCATTATCATTACTATTATTATCATTATCATTATTATTATTATTATTATTATTATTATTATTATTATTATTATTATTATTATATACGTCTCTTTATCAAAATATTCCACGATATATTTTACCTGAAGGAAACAGACTCACATGTTCTCTCTTTTTTTTTTTAAGTCACACATACATTATTGAGATGGTTGTTGTACAGCGTGTGAGATTTAAGTATGACTAAGTCGACACATTTTTGTGCACAGGGAAGGCATATCATTTTTGTGCACAGGGAAGGCATATCGTTTGTCGGAATAAGCTCTTGCCTGCACACAGAAATGTGTTGTATGTATAGATGCTTTGCTTGGACCGCTTGTGCACAAATAATGCACAGCGATGCCTTGAAATCAAATTGGGGCTTCGTCCCTGTTCCTTTCGGTATATATGGCTGTTATTTTGGTTGTGAGTGAGCTCAATTTTCCCATCGCACCACTGTGCAATTCTTGTTTCATAAATGTAATATGAAACATCCCACTAAACGGTAAAAAATGTTAGTATAAGAATGGAGCAAGCATGCCCGAAATTATGCATGGAAAACATATTTCAAAACTTCGACTTTCACAACCATACCATAGTGTAGTACATTGTTACTCTCACATGACTGAGAGCGAGTTACTCGTTTTCTGTTAGGAGGGATCGTTGTTGGCGGGAAAAAATCACGAGTGACCGCAAATCACGGGTCTAATGAGTCACATTTAAGCTATCTGCGTACCAATCTGTGTTAATGGAAAGTCACCATTTCTTTTTCTATGTTTTTGGGAAATGGTACCAAAAAGTGGAATCACTTGCTCGCATCCATTAACTTTAAGCCAATTACTTTCACACAGAGGTCCTGTTACAATTATTACTACATGCCTCATTCCCAGAAGCCTTACAATTTATATGCTAAGTCAATGTTCTCTTTTATCGTTGTGTTTCAAATAGCGAAAGGTCACGTTGGTATGAAAATACTTGTTTCTAATAATATGTTCCTATGAAAAAGATATCTTGAGCATTCAAAAGTGTGCGGGAAATGTACGGCCAGTAAACTTGTCATGCAACACATATGGACGTGCTTTAGTTCAATACCGGTGTAATTTTACCCGAGTTCAGTAACCTTTAATGTGCATGTATATCCACATTAATGTTGTCGGCAGCTCCTCTCTCATGTAACAAAACTAAATTCCAATGAAATGACTTGCCCAGCAATTTTGTAGTTATTTTATTAATTTATGTACCTCTTTCACGTCGGTGTCCCATCACTAGAAGCCATACAGGTGGTTGTACATGTGAGAATTACACTTCACTGGGATATTGTTTCATGGAATCACAGTTAAGCACATTTTGTCCACTACAAATGTATGCAGACAATAGTAAAAGAAAATATTAGGTGGCCATAATTTATTGGATGCAACATTAATAATGGGACGGCTATTTGAGCGCAAAACTATTAAAGCGCCATACATTCGACCTGTGATAGGATTAGGAAGATAACAGAATGTTATGCCTTTCACAAAAAACCCTAATGGCGTTTTGTACTCAATCAGTTCTTGAGTCAGACAACACTGGTGAAGAAGATGCATTGTTATGTATATATATATATATATATATATATATATATATATGCTAGAATAACGTAAAGCTGCGTAAGGCAACTTATTCCAGGATTTCTAAGATAAACGAAATAAGAACCTGTGCAACGTTATTGTGATTTTATCAGGTTAATAAAACATCTATCGTCAAACCAAATGCATAGAAAATATAAAAATTAGTGAAATTTGATGTAATATATGTCACTGGTCCTCTTTGTGTCAATAGTTAAGTGCCCTTAGAATCCCACCTCCTAGTTGATTTATGCGACGTAAACGTCGTGGAACCGTTCCAAGGACTCTTCCGTCACAGGTAGCACCTTAATCAGGTGGATACTTTTGCCAACGTGTATAAACGTATAGCATCATATGATAAATATGGATTGAATGTCTTGTATTTTTAAAGAGCCTGCTTAACAGCCATATGTTCTCCTACCTGTGAAGAATCTGGTAAAAGTAATGCCCTAAAAGCTACCTTTATTGGAACAGATGTATTATGATTTATACAAAAGTGCCCATGACTTTTTTCCTTGTCTATCTTTATTTATTTATTTATTCATTTCTTTTTTTAGTTATTTATTTATTTATTTATTTATTTATTTATTTATTTATTTATTTATTTATTTATTTATAAAAATAATTTTGTTTCAATCATTTTCCTTCCTTTCTTCTGGCCTATATCAGGTGATTGTAATGGAAAAGAAAATCATGCAAAGGCAATCAGCTAACTTTATCCAGAAAATGAAAATGTATTAAGACAATTTAAAATAAACACGAAAGGGCGAGACGTCGAGAGAGAGAGAGAGAGAGAGAGAGAGAGAGAGAGAGAGAGAGAGAGAGGCGGACAGACAGACAGGGAGAGATATAGAAAGAGACAAGACTGAAGAACAACAATAATAAGGCAGACCGGGAATTGAATACGTAAAAGTAAGTGAGCACTGAAAGAGTGTCATGATTAAAAATGATTTTGATAACATTTAATATTTTTGTTTAAATTTATGGATAATTATAATTAAATGTCGAATTAAAACACTTCGATGATTATGATATGATAGATGATAAATGAATTCGCTTTAACAATTATGTAAACGAGGCATGCAATGCGTGTTTAGTTTGGATAAGATGTAACCTATTTGTCATTGTTCGTTACTGAAATACAAACTTAGCTTCATTATAAAATTATTCCGAAGCACATGCGCTATTACGAGCTTGGGAAGCGAAAAGAACTCAAAATTAAAACTATACTTTATGCGTAAGTAGCGCATATATTTGAAATTATAAGTTGTCATTCAATTATGTATCTATTCCATTTATGGAAACAACTTATTACAAGTGGTCACCTGACTGGTATAAACACCCAGCAGACTTGGGTTCTGGTGCAGAGTAAATTTTGTATGGTAACGCCCCTGCATATAAGATTATACATCTGACTGACGCCATGTTGCCTCACCGCTGATGTATTTCTTGTTCTGTTTATTTTACAACTTGGTCCACAGTGTCTGCATTTATGTTTTTAGTGTACTATTCTGTCATGTTGTATTATAGTATCAAAGAAAGTATGGCTCACGCATGCATTGTATCGAAATCTACGTGAGCTATTCAAAATTTTGTTTTGTTCGTTCTGAAATAAATTCTTACAGCCACAAGCAAGGCAGTTCAAAGAACAATATCTCAAACTAACTGTAAGCCAAACACTATTTTTATAGTTTGACCATTTCAATTCGTGTAATGTTGTATACATTTTATGTTACTCAATGAGTGGTTGTACCCACATAACGATAACTTACTTTAACTCGTGAACGTCTATATGCCACCTTCTTTATTAGTCCAAATATATCGATATGTCTTACGTTTTTATGAGCAACTTGTAACTCAATCCAATGACAAATATATGCTTCTTTTTCGTTGTTGTTTTATTTTTATTTAATATTGTCCTGTCCTCTGTTTCAGAAATCATTTGTGTTTGGAAACTTTTGTTCTGATAAACGTACCTTTAGTACACTATTTCTATGAGACTCTTTACATGTTAGAAGGACGCGGGGTCGTTTAGCAGACCCAAATGTGTACAAATTAATGACTTTAGTAATTCAGAAGACATAACACGCACACACATACATACATACGTACATACATGCATACATACATACACACACACACACACACACACACACACACACACACACACACATATATATATATATATATATATATATATATATATATATATATATATATATATATATATATATATATATATATATATATAAAAGCATTTTATATATTTTGAGAAATGATGAGAAATGATTCCGATTATGTTCATAATATTTTTGAGCAAGATGAAACACATCGTGAATTAATGTACTGCGTATGTAGCTTACGTCATATTCCCGCTTCTCCACAGCAATTCCAATTTAATTTACTCCTAGTATCCAAAACATTCTGATGCGAATACCTCACGGTTAGTCTGACAGGCAGGTGATGTCATGTGATACGCCTCCAATCAACACTTGGGATAAATTGTAATAAGGCAAGCTTTCACTAAGTAGATACAATGCAGGCAATGGTAACTTCACTGTATCTTACATAGTAGAAGATGGGCAGTACTATTCAATATTGCATCTTTTTGTACATGCAAAATAATGCTTTTATCTGGTCTTTAGAGTCTAAACTCTGTTGATGACTTTCATGTATTATCTATTCAATTTATCTGTATAAATGATTATAACTAGTTTGTTTGACGTTTTATTTGGCTAGAAAATTGTTATTTCAAAGCCGATTGACATAACAGGTTGACAAAAGTAAGTATGACTATGAGGTGATGATGATGACGACGACGACGACAACGACGACGATGATGATGATGATGATGATGATGATGATGATGATGATGATGATGATGATGATGATGATGATGATGATGCTGATGCTGATGATGATGATATCACTTTTTCGGTAACAATGGATTTATATTTAGGTCAATTCCCAACAACTATAACACTTTCGAAGTGGTACTGAAACCATCAGTGAACAAGTTAAATAAACTGTCTACCTCACTGTCTACCTCATGCAGTACATACATACATAAATACATACATACATACATACATACATACATACATACATACAGAAACACAGACAGACATACGCTATTTTTTATTGTATACCGATATATCATCGCCAGGATTATCCATATGTACGACCAAAACATACAGACATACCGGCCTTAAGTTGCCACAACCGTGGGTAAACTGGATTATTTATGGTATAACTCCCACACCAAGATGGCAGAATAATTATTCTTCGATACCAGTCACGATCCCCTGGTTTCTGTCCACTCCAAAAGTGAGAAGACAGCACTGGGGTTACAACTATTGGTGGTGGGTACCATATCAAGTCAGGCATACAGAAGTACACGGGAGATGGTATCCACAAATAAACTGGACAGCAGTCCACTTGCAAATTCGAAGGAGCAACAAATCCAAGGTGCGGATTTGTATCGGTGGTGTTGCTTCATCGTGCTCTTTCTTTGGAAAGGATAAGGCACGCTACGTGGATAATCTTGGGAAATTTTACATACGTCGCCGTGATATCTTTGAGTTTGTTATAGTTCTTGTCATTTGGTTCCTGTTGACATTATCTGGTATTCCAGGTAAGTCAATTGCAATCATGTTTTGCTGCATAACGCTATGAATATACAAATGATGACAGGAAAAATATTAAGTGAACCATATGATAATATACACTAACTCCGTCATCGCTTTTAGTAATTGGAGCATTGGCAATAGCATTGGACGTATTTACTCTTTTATATCCAGATATTTACTGAGTACAGTTTCTATTGTTTGCAATGTAGTCAAGTGTCAGTGAAACGTATTTCGTTTTGTCAGGCTTTTCATTTTGAAAGTTGAAATCAACATTCAATTTGAAGTTACTCTTCCTCATGAACACAGATGACACACACACTCGAAGAAGGAAAAGGGTTATTTAAAAACAAGGACAGGGACAATGTTTTTTTTTTTAATTATTTTTTTTTTTTTTTTTTTTTTTTTTTTTTTGGGGGGGGGGGTTCTGTTTTGTTTTTTTGTTTTTGTTTTTTTTAGACTAAGGGAACCTAGAGATTATGGGTGCCACCCGTGATTTCATCCACCACGACCGGCAATCTCTGTTGCGTGAAAAAAGTAACTCACTGTCAGCCATGTAAGACTTTCATGTGTTTAAAATACCATATTTAGCATCAATTGTGTTCCTCAACCGAGAGGGACGCCAACATTTGAAACACGGCTAATAATGTGCACCTAAAAGCAAAGAACTACGTGCTCACGCGCCATGTGGGTGTGAACTAAATATGAAAGTCTTTTTCACTAGGTCTGTATATCTGGAATGTTGATAAAAAGAAAGAAAAGTTTCAAGAAACAAAACTGATTTATATTTTCACTCATCGTTTGTATTAAAGCTTGAAATGTACTAGAGATGCAGATTACAATAGCTTTGGTCACAAACCTCACCAGGGTCGGTTCACAAACACTCAGACGACTATGGAAATAAAGGCTTTCGTGGTTGATATTGTTTCATTCATTAATAGACAGTAGGGACGAAATGTTCCATGTCATGTATTCTATTCTTGAATTTCACTTGTGGAGACAAATGATATGATTGGTCACTAAATATTGGGAAGGACATGTGATCTACGGTGAACTGATAATTTTAGATTTCACCTCAGAAATTGGTAATGCACTGCGACACGTAGAATCGGATATGTTTTGTCAGAAAACTGCAATAATAAGATCCCAACGCTTGTAATCGAACACGAGGAAAATAATATATTGAACTTTTTTTCTTTCAAACTAAGACAAGTGCAGCAGGATAACTCTAGACAGGCTGGCCCATGGATACGAATACTGGGGTTTCTGAATCAAAATGACTGTGTGAACAGATCTTTGAGATTAACATTATTCACACAAAATGCGCCCTACCTAGTGCTGACGCCCAGATTGAACTACACAGAACTAAATGAACCTAACCAACCTGATGGTGTCATTTAGGCGGGTGTTTTGTTTTTTTTTTTTTGTTTTTTTTTTTGTTTTTTTTGTTTTTTTTGTTTTGTTTTGTTTTTGTTTTTGTTTTTTTTGGTTTTTGTTTTGTTTTTTCATTTTCCGGGCATTTCCAAATATCAATATGCACTTCTTTGAAAGGGCCTAAAACTTTTCCTGTTAAATACACTCGGCAGAGATTCACAGTAAAACTCCATTAAGGTTGTACTGGACCTGATATAGTTCAGGCAGAAGTATTTGACAGGCTTGTGCACTGATATTCCTGCAATTTTCATACTAACATGCACTCTTCCTGATTATTATTAAAATTATTTAAGATCAGACAACAACAGTGGTGCCATATTTTGGGGTTCAGTGCTTACATTTGAGTCAGTCTTTATTCACATACATTTGTAGCGAATCCAGAGTATGTTTTAAGGAAAAGGGTGAAAGACCATGGGCACACGCAAACTGTTAAAAAGTCTGCAAAAGCATGATTTGTAGATATATTATGACAGATGGGCAACATCTGAGCAGACGGACAAGGAACGAGTAGCCTACCATGCATTTGACTGATCAAGTTAAAAAATAAGGATGAATAAAAAAAAACAAAAAACTATCAAGAAAAAGGATTGCTGCTGCTTTACGAAATGAGGGGATGTAGTAAAGCAATTTATCAATGTTTTCATTCGAGCTATTTTAAGTGTGCAAACTGCAAAAGCTTATTTACTGTGTTCATTTCAGAGTTTATTAAAGCATGTTGGTTAGCGTGTAAGGAACCAATGTTATATTGTTCTTTAATGCACTAAGCATCAGATCCTGCACACAGCTACATGTAGTTTTCGTTTTACAGGAAATTTTCTAGTTTTTTTTGCAATCCTGGGTGCCACGCATATGAGGACACCAACCAATATTTTGCTACTGAATTTGGCAGCTGCAGACCTGATAATGCTCATATTTTGTGTGCCTGAAAAGGTAATAGAGAGTCACTCGAAAAATCAAACGTACCTGAATAATTATGTCAGGTCTGTACTTTGTAGTCCCATTACTCAAAGCTAAGTTTGTTTCCCGTCAAAGAATGTTAAAATGCTGTGGAATATTTTGACATACTTCTACTTAATTACGCAGGGACAGAAAATTGTTTGAATTTGTTAATGTAATCTAGATCTCGAGACTTCTGTTTTTCTTTGCTGTATGAATAAAATGGACAAAATGTTACATGGTAATTAGAGCAAGCTTACGGATGGCAGCACTTTTATGATGATGCAAGCGGTGATCTACATAAATTTTTGTTCTTTTTTCTTAGCTCATCTGTGTCAAAAAAATCTGACAGGGAAACTAATGCTTCCACTTTGGTATATCTAGTTTTTTCTCTATTGGAAAAGAGCAATCATAAATTGATGTCCTATTTTTTCCCTATCTTTTTATCTGTTTCAATGTTGTTTTTTTCACCTGCAATCAGACAGGCATGCCATATCATATTTACACAAGTAGACGAATTTATATAAGCCTGTGCCTATTTTCCTTACCATCTTTAAAAAGAATTAAAATGCATCAGCAACAGACCGAGTAACAGATATTGTTCTGTGTCTAGTCCCATGTTGCATGCACAATGCTACATGGGTGGTCTTTATGGAAGATGATAATGCAGTGAAAACTGAGTCATGTTGCTTATTGACAAACAACACCCCCAGGGTGAATTATAGTTCAAAAAGAACAAAAATACATCACCGGGTGGCTTAAGCGTGTTAAAATCCATTAGCATCAACGCTGGATTGGTGATAAAATGACCCATTCTTACGTTTGGATCAACTACTCTGTTGGCTTCCTGGAATAGCCTTGACAGGGCACTGAAATCTCTGATGGAGGCTAGTGGAATACACCAGGACGACATTCATTGTACAGATTGTGTGTACAGGTGAATGTTTCTGCCTCCCAAGCTGAACTGTATTTGCTAACAAAATTATATTGAGGGACACGCACTTAAAGTGAAACTCACCAATAACACGAGGTTGGTCTGTTAACCAGGCACGAAAGTCTCCCAGTTCCTCCAAAACAGCAAAAGGGTGTGGCATTGTGAGGGAGTTAATTCATTGTGGTGCAGGCTTGGGGACAAGAGTGTTCCTCAACAGAGTTGGGCCTCCTTTTGTAAAAGGAACGATACCCATTGCCATGCTTTTTTCAGGTTTTGCCACTTATACTATATGGCCATACATATAATTTCACTTTGTGAATATAAGAAATCCCTTAAGTACAAATGCTTCATACACGACGTTCTGCAATTAACTGCCCCCTCGCTGAGAATTAAGTCTTTGTGCTGTATATGGTTTGATATACCCCTGTAAAGAGTGTGAAAGTCGATACACCTGATATGTGGAGCTCTCCACCCCTTAGCCTTGAGCCAATAACACATTTTTTTTTGGGGGGGGGGGGGCTGTATGCCTTATATAAATACATTTTTTTTTTTTTATTTAAATTAAATATTGCTATACGGCCATGCACACCTAAAGGGGGTACACTTTTAGAATGCCAGTCCAGTGGAAAGAGAAAACAGCCATTTCAGCTTATAATTGTTTAAGTGGAGAGTCCAATCAACTCTTTCGAAAAGAATTTTTGTCAGACTTAATGCTCCTGTGGCCAAATCCTGGCAGTAGCATTGACAAAGTGCTGCATGTGAAAAATGTGGATTTTAATGTGTCTTGCCACACGCAGATTGCTCGCAGAGAAGTAAGTATTTCTACTTCGCTGATGGTAGTCGACAGTTGCAACAGTCAAAGCCACATACAAGTATGCATAGTTCCACGTTTCAACAATCTACAAAATATCACGCCAATCGTAACTTGTGTATCGTATCTTTCAAGCACTGCATCAGCATTTTTGGCTTGATGAAGATGTGATGTGAGGCCCCATTCATTTAATAATGCCTGAAAAGGCAGAAACGAATAGCCCTTTCTTATCCTTATTTAAATATTTTAACATATTAAAGGGCCACGTGCCACGAAGTTGTGTAAAATGTATATGTCGTTTGAAAAATATCTTTGATCAAACTTCCCACACCAATGGTCCGTTGTAATTTCGAATTACTCTTTTTGCGCATTTTGACTACTCGTTTCTTGTTCACACTAAATCTGCCATAAAGTAGGCTTAAGACAACAAAGATTTTTTTTCTTTAAAATTAAAATTTGAGTAATAAACTGGAACGCAAAAGGATACAAATATTATTACAGGGTCACATTTTCACAATACTGCCGAACTTATCGACCTTAAAAATAACTGTCTATTTTATGAGAAAATCTAGCCACACACAACACTTTGTAGGCTTGAATTTCAAGGTCTCTCGACAGACATTTCTGCCTCACGAATGACATATTTTTTCTATTCTGTTTCCCGAATTTTCAAAAATATTGTATCAAGTATAAGGTCATAGTGTCGTTCCTCGCTTTTACAAAAGTATACCGGTGCCATCTGTATGCTGCATTCTCTTCACAGCTAAATTTTATTGTATTGTACGGTTGATCTTCACTTGTTTCTGTGATTTCAAGTTGGCATGTAACATGTTTACACTGAACTTGAAAGTTTGTGTATATTCTGGAACCATTTGTGTCATGAAAGGTGATAGAAGACTCTTTCGAAGGTGCGTTATGGTACATGACAGATTTCATGTGTGGTTTCATTTTCTATCTTCGATATATCTCATTTGGAGCTACTATTGGAGGATTTGTCATATTGAGCATTGAGCGGTATGTGTACATGCAAGCTGTGATGTTGAACACAGTAAATGTGAATATCCATGTTCTTAAGACCATTTAGTAGTTTTTGTCACTAAACTTTCGGCTTCCTTTGACGTTTAGTTCTAACAGTTAACTTGTTTAAGAACAGTATTAAACTTTCAGAGGGTAATACCATACAGAAATTGTGCCATTATCCGTCTCACTCAGGCAGGACCATCAAGGTTCAAGGCCTTTTAGGACATGTGCCGCACCAGCGGAAAAAAATGCATATTCAGCTACATCAATAAGTTTGTTTACCTCAAGAAAAACGGCTTCCTGTTCCTTTCAGCAATCACAAGACTAGATTTCTTCGTGGGTTACCATATATATTTTTTTTCGCTGGAAAACATATATCAACAACAAAACTGTTTGATGCTAGCAAACCACAACCGTAACACCATAAAAAGAAATAGGAAATGATAACAACAACAAAGATAGCGACAGCGTTTTACCAAATTTAAGTTCAAAATTATGGTTGAAAGTATTGACTCATTAGTGAGGCAGTATGTCTTTGTACGTACAATACCAACTTGGTATGTTAGGACCTAACAACATTTGGTTTCAAGAAGACAGGTATAGTCATAAAGACGTGAAGCGGCTAAAATATACTAGTACTTTAAATATAAGCACAAGTAGGGGGCTATTATATACCTAATTTCAAGTTAAGGATACCAATGTTGTATATAAGAAATTTAATGTATTTAATTGGATACCGTAAATGTGATAAAGAAGGAATGCCTGTATTCTGAATAGATCCAAAAATGTTTGATATTCTCTTCCCTAGCACAAATCAATACAACGTCAAGTGTTTTCTTTCTGGATGTCGTCAAGGCCAGGATAAATTGATGGTGAAAAAGCGTTTTTCTCTCTATAAACATAATATGTCATTCTCATGTATTATGAGCCAACATGAGGAACACTTATGAACATTTAGTTACTTTCATTAGACATGGTTGAATTTTTGCATGCAATCTGAAATGAATTTGCATCTTCATTGTTTTCAAATTACTAGGACTATTTAAATCTGAGTAAAGACAGTCTTTGTCGGAAATGTTAGGCTTCATTCTGTCTGAATTTATGTACCTGCTTTTTGTTTTTAGTTATATTGGTATTTGCTACCCAATGCGGGCTAAATCAATATGTGTAACTCAACATGCGTACATAGCCATTGCGATTGTTTGGGCAATTGCAATCGTCCTTTCAGTACCAGCCGCATTTGTTAAGGTATGCTATGGTTATATGCCAACTGCATCAGTTATTCAACTTTGTTAAGCAAAAGTGATGAACCACTCACAGATGGTAATTACGAAATCAGCAGGGTTTTAAGATCTTACGTCACACATGCAGGTAAATTTGGGAGTATTTTTGTAAGTGAATACACTGTTGAAGAAATAATGTCCGTATTGTGTGGTATCAACCTGTCATTTATTATGGAATATACACACTGCAATATGTGACGTATTATGTGAGGAAATATCTCAACGTCAAAAAGACTCGTTGTCGCAACTGTAAAGCATGATTATTTTTTGAAATTATGTAGCTGGCTTTTTCTTACACCGGTATTTGCTACCCGATGCGGGCCAAATAAGCATGTGTAACTCAACATACATACAGAGCCTATGAAATTGTTTTGGCAACT
The DNA here is from genome assembly GCA_964020975.1 of Hermodice carunculata. Lineage (NCBI taxonomy): Eukaryota > Metazoa > Annelida > Polychaeta > Eunicida > Amphinomidae > Hermodice > Hermodice carunculata. The sequence goes on along the minus strand of CAXHWN010002763.1, from coordinate 62,533 downwards.
GTAACCATCATTTCAATACCAGCAGCATTTTTTTAGTTACGATACAGTTATACAATTTGGATCTGATTTTCAACTTGTGGTTCTCGGAGATAATGACCCATTCATAGAAGAACGCAAATACTAAGCCAGTAAATATTCCTGGTATTGTGCTACATCAGTAACTTTACATGTATGTTTAATGGACAAACCATTGAAAGGGTCGCTTCTGCAAAATATGTGACTTCATGGTGTAATTTATCATGGAAAGGGCAAAATACTGTATGACATTCCAAAATGTGAAAGGTCTGGGCAGTGCTGCGTACAACAGCTCAAGTATTCTTCCATAAATGTTACAACTATTTTTTTTTTACGGAATTGAATCTTTTTGGAAAACTAGACTATACAACAGTTTCATGTTCGACTTTGTTCTAATTTGTCTTCTTGTTCCTGTTAAATTCCGGATTTCTCCGCCTCTGTGTATGTATGTATGTATGTATGTATGTATGTATGTATGTATGTATGTATGTGTGTATGTACGTATGCATGTATGTATATATGTATGTATGTATGTGTGTACCTATCCATGTATGTCATTCTGTCCCTCTTTATACATATACATATATGTATATGTATGTATATATATACATATATATATATATATATATATATATATATATATATATATATATATATATTTATATACATACATACATACATACATATGAAATGAACGTCGTGAAGGACTTCGAGAATTGTTTAAAATTTGCCAACACAAACAACTTTTTTTCAGATCGTTAGCACTGTGGCAATTGAGCGGACATTTTACACCTGCATAGTACGCGTATCAAAGACTA
>CAXHWN010002763.1:0-50000 GCA_964020975.1 Hermodice carunculata | reverse complement strand
TAATGCCAGTTCAGAACACATCCACATTTGTCAACATTAGGGAAGGTGTTAAAAGGAATTATCTTTTTTTCTGCAACTAAATGACCAGCCTTTTACAGACTATAATATTAAAGCTTTCCAGTGATAAATATGTATCATGGATTTGAGATCGCCTTGCATGATTTAAGCTTCGAAGACGCATCTAACTTCACGAACCGAATGCCTAAAAATGCAGAGTACATGGCCAGATGCTCGTGTTCAGGTCATGGCATGTCAGAGTTAAGATGTTTTTATCTTAGCCTGAACAGTATTTAATAGTAGTTGAGGTTCAAACATAATAAAGACATTCGGCAATATTGTACTATCTCATTGTCAAACTTCCTGAGTGGTGATCATTAAAATAGCACGATGACATAAAAACCTTATTATCAGCTTATTAATAATCTAACTGTGATCCATTCTTTTACATTTACATTAATCAGAAAAATCACACTTTCTCTTCAAAGGAATCAGGAGGGGGGTCCATAGAGGCTTTCCGTTAGTTTACATTTAGAATAATATTCTTGCCTAATATATGATGTCGATTACACCGAAAAGAAAACATACTAAAAACTGCATAATGTGGTCAAAGAAAACACGTAAAACACCTCATCAAAATTTGTCATATGATAATTTTAAGCCACATATTGCATCAAAACTAACTAAATTCCTTCAAACCACAGTCGTAAATAAAAATCGTATTTCTTTCCACATGACAAAACTGGTGTTAACTATGTAGCTGTGTACATCCATACGTATATATCTATTGTAAATAAACATTATGCAGACCTCGATGTAAACTATACATGGAAATATATCAGTCAAATTATTCCTTGTTAAGCGTTGAAATGTACGTGTTTCAACGCATGATCGACCAAAAATTAAATGATTCTATGCTAACATCAATGTATACATTTGTGTATGTAAATTTGTTTATTTTATTTCTTTTCCAGAAGAATGACATTCAGTTTTATTTGTTTATTAATTTTATTATTAGTATTAGCATCAACATCGTCATCATTATCATTGTTATCGTTTTTAGTTTTCTTACATTTGTGGTATATGTATGGGCATCTAAAGAATATATTAATGAAGATTTTATACGTAGACCAATGGAAACTTGCATGTTGCCATTTGATCGCAGGAACAGCACTACATACCTTTATCCTCTAATTTTTCATTATTTCAACATTGACAGGCAATTTCGAACACGATACTTGGAAATTCTGAAATTAGTATCCAGGAGGACAAGAAAAAGGAATCAAGAAAAGATCACAGAAAAGGAAACAACAATGGCAACAACAGCATCAATAATAAAACCACACAACACCTGCTCTAATGCCGTATGAATAAAAACTTATAATAAAGCCACATTTTAACATAGTGATTGAGTCATATTGAACGGTATTGATTAGGTTACCTGCTTAGCGCCAGCGTGGTAGGATCAACGCCATTTGAATCTCATATGTCAAATGTCAATTCGAATTTCTATAGAAAGCTTAAATAGCACTTTTTTATCGATGGAAATTCTCTGTGAGTAGCTACAGCTTTCAAACATTTGAGTGAATCAGACAACAACGAGAGAGTTCTTGTGGCTTGAAAAGTAGGTGCAGCCTTAAGATTTATACATTCACATTAATTTTCAGCAAAAAAAAAAAAAAAGAAAAATTATCTTCTTCCATCTGTTTGCTGCTGAGTTTCAATAAATTATACAAAGTAAAAGCTTTCGGGTACATAGTTAATGTGAACGTGCGCTGGACAACATTTAAATATTTAGGGAGAATAATATTGCAAAAGAATGCCCTTAATCATTTCGGAAATCACCACTTCGAATTGGTCAAAATATGACACTTTGGAAAGTTTTAGCACATGCCCACACGCAAAGTGTCACTCGAAAGTTGCCCAGAATATCTTCATCGATATCCAATAAGAAATCTTTTACTGACCACATTTGAAAATATTGTTATAAAGATTGGAAATGATAGAACCACAAGCATGAAGCTGTTGACAAGACAAGATATAATGAAAGATGCCCAATGTATTCCTTCAGTCAAAAATTCTGACAACATATATGTAATAAGGATGGAACATTTATACTTGTAGTTGGGTTCACGCGGTGTACATGCTACAGCCGCTTTCTAGTCTAAGTTTTAGGACTGGAAAGTTCACTCATTATTGTATCATCCATTGGTTTTGATATAAACTACTCAAAACTTATAACTCTCCACTTATTTACTTGTATATAATTAAATAATGAACAAATATTTTGGAATTTCGGTATCTTATATTTTATCTTCATACTTTTGGTACAGCGTTAACAGAAAAATGACCATCTTAAGGAGTCCATGCTTCACTGCACATAACTGGTTTTAAGTGAAAGTCAAAATTTGAAGTTCGCAACATTAGATGCAATGAAACCTGAAGTGGGTAATCAAGTTTTTTGTTTATCACAGAAGACTTGTCTCAATGATTTGATCATCAACGCATCACAGTATACTTGTTCAACCATGGTGAAGCCAATATTCTGTGTAACAACCTCGGTTGCTATGGCACTGCTGACACCTTCTCCTCATGCTGTATGCAAACGTATGAAGGTAAGCCTGAGGCGAATTGTCCCATTCCTGTTGAACTAAACGGCGCAGATCATCAATAGTTTAAGGAGCGTTCATCTGAGGGATTACCTTCTGCTTCAGCTGACTCCAGACATGCTCTATCGGATTCATATCTGGGGAACAGGCTGGCCACTCCATCACCTCAACACCCTTATTAGAAAGGAAGTCCTGGACATCACGGGACACATGTGGTCTGGCGTTGTCTTGCATTAGCACGAACTCGTCCCCGATGGCACCAGCATACTGGATAACGTGTGGTTGTAGGATGTCAGTAATGTATCTCCTGGAATTCAGGGTTCCATCAATGAACACCAGCTCTGTCTTTCTGTCTGCTGATATGCCTCCCCACACCATGATGCTGCCTCATCCGAGTGGGACTAGTTTAGTTCAGAACGTAAAGTGGCTAATCTGCAAATATGCCAATGACAAAATATTTTTCTAGTCCACATTGGCTTACTCCTGCTGGACTTGGTTGTGCTGGACAATATGAAAAAAAAATTGAGAAACAACTGTGACACAGCCACTGCTATCAAAGACCTGTTCGTGACATCTTAGCACACTTTTTACATAATTAGCCTTTTCGTGATGCACAACTACCTTCGTACAAATAATGAACGAGACAAACAGTAGTTAAACTAAAAATGTGCACATAACTGTAAGACATTGTCTGTATGACCATGCCAAAGTTATCCGCTGCAAAGTTACAATGGCCATAACATGATTACCTTATCCAACTAACAGCAGTATAAAGTGTGACTTATGTCGCAAATGGTCACACGTTGACCAGCTCAATCTAGCAGATTTACCCCTTCAATAATGCTGAAATTTGTGGTGTGCTGTGCAGTAGCCTAACTAGAAGTACCCAAACAATATAGCATATTGGAAATTTACAATTCACACCATGCAGTAAATAACATGAACCGAGAGTGGTATTGTATGAAAAATTAAACATCAAATATACAATGAAACAGAGAAAGCTAGTCATGTTTGTATATTTTCCGCTGAAAGTCCTGAATAACACCCTAGAACACAGATGACCACCCACCCCCAACTCTCCGGCCACTTTCTGAAAAGGGAACAGTTCGAGCCAAATATGGCCAATATGCTCAAAACAGCAAACATCAATTAACACCCAAACACACAAAAGGAAAGGACAGAGAGTCATATATACTATACATCTATACTGATTTGAAGAATGGCCAACATGAATGCAATCTCAAAGCTCCCATATAGACAGTTAAACAAACCTTAATGGTAATCACACGCTGTTTTGTCTACTGGTGCTCAAGCATCTTCATTTGGCTCTGAATGGCCTCAGAATAACACAGAGAGCACACAACCTTACCCTTCAATTCATTCTTAGTAAAGGGTATAGGATCTTTCACACTTTCATAATCCAGTGTAGTTATTTCATCGAATGTTCATAATGAACGCAGAATGACACAGTGCGATTTGTTGAGATACAATCAAACTGGGGAACGGCTTCAGTGTTTGAGTACGTTTCTCACTTTTTAAGCATCTGATAAATGTGTGTATCTTCGATCTTCGGTTTTGCAAGAGCAGTACTGTAGGGTGATATATGAGTGTATTGACCTCAATATTGATAAATAATTCAGTCAAGATATATTAACCTAAGGGACAGTCCACTCAACTAAAGTTTCCTTGTACTTCTGCGGTACTGCCTCATACCCTGACAGAACTGTTTTCCTACCACCACGTAGGGGCATAATAGTTACCCCCCCCCCCTCTCTTTCTTTCTTTTCATAAAACCGAATTCTTTCTCTGATAAAGATAGTAAAATTTTACAATAATCAGGACTGTTTTACAATTTGACCATTTGAACTTTATAGAACCACGAGTTAGATGTTCATTATGCTTGGCTGACTTACATATGACTTACAATGGCATGCTACAATTTTGGGAATTCTAAATTATTACCCTAATAATTGACTTATTAGATGACTTGTGGGATTCTATGCTTTTTTGAACATTTAAATGTCCTTTCAAAAATACTTCTGGAAACCAACATGAAATGTGACTGCTATCCTTACAAATTGTGACTATTGTAATGCATTTTTTGACTAATTTTAAGTTTTGATGATCTGAGGCCTAATGTCACTTGCTTCTGGCTGATGTTTAACATTTGAACCAATATACTTACTATATTTTCAAATTCAAACACTTTTCTTTTTGAAATACTCTTAGTTTATCTCCTTGAAAACAACATCGTGTCTTTAACTACATGCCTAAAACACATCGAATTATATAATCATGTTGTTTGGATTCTTATTGATGGTCATTTTAGGCCTAGAGGGCTTTTCTGATGGATTGATGTTGGTGTTGATGTCGCTTTGTGGACTTATATGGCTGATGATCATTGTTGAGATGGTGGTTGCAAGTGGTACCTGTTTAAATACTGAGTTTTATTGACATTTTCAACAAGTTAAGAACCTCCGCTTACAACTTATCTGATGTGCTGCAAATTTTGGTCCCTTTTCATAATTTGTATGGTCCTGTTGTACATGAATGATACACCTGTTCAAGCCAATTTACTAAAATAGGCCTATAATATCATACAAAACTTTTTGCATTCTGTCATGATAAAACTAGATATGGCTTTTTCGACCCTATGGACCTTTGCACTTACGTTTTGGTCTCTTTTGGTTAATTCCAAACCATAAATGTATGTGTTTCAGCTATACAAACCAGGGAACATTGCCTTTGGTCGGAATTAACTTGGATTTGTTTCGTTAGGACTACGGTTTGGATATAGTAATTATACTGTCTAATGCAATATGCTCATAGTGATTATAACCGAGAAGTTTCCAATTTGCCCCACCATTACGTCTGATTTTCCCGACACCTTAAGAACAGGAGCGGCCGGCATCTATGAAGGGCCCGACAAGTAATCTATAATTTTCAAACGGCTACTCTGTGTGGGTGGATGACACGTCAGTGTCAATCAAGTATTTTACACTAAACATATTGGTTGCAACTCCTGCACTCTCTAGTTTTCATGATAACTATGTGGAGTGCTGTCTGGCTGGTCAAAGTGTTGGTATTTCCGGGTCCTTGGTTGGCATAAAATAGAGGACAGCCGGACCGGCAGTAACATTCACAGCACTTGAAACAGTCAGCACCCTCTTATGCAGACGCAAAGTCCCCATGCTGAACATGCCATTTCCCTATCATGGGCTGCCCTGGACAACTTGTTCTCATATGAAGTTCATTGACCCTGATTTCAGATTCCAACTTTGCCCATATATACTATTGTCCTTTTAGCAGATTTTTTACGGCCTGAAATAGATCAGTTTCAACGTGTGTGTGTGTGTGTGTGTGTGTGTGTGTGTGTTTCTGGGGGTGGGGGGGAGGGGGGAGCTGATCTCCACACTCGATGTGTCCATCGATTGCAAGTCTTTAGCCCCACATGCATCCTCATACCACCTCCTTGTTGCTCTACACATACAAGTCCATAGCTGATTCCAGATTCATAATCTGGATAGCAAAGCTTATTTTTCTGGCATCTTTGCGGAATGTGATCCCTCAAAACATTGGCTAAATAATACTATCTGTTCAGCATCGATAGAACGTGAGTAAGCCCCCCTCTTGATTGCGTGAGGTCAACGTTTGGCCCTGTTTGGGCTATGGCTGTTTGAAAAGCACACCCAATGTCTCCGCTTATCAATTGTAAGGCTGCATTCGTATAATTGCTATTGGCAGTACATGAAACGCAAATGCATACATGGAGAAATAAATACATACATAAATACATACATACATACATACATACATACATACATACATACATACATCATTTACAATGCAGAAGAAACGTTTATCTTGTCTTTTCCTGTGATGCCTCCATATTTTTTTTTCGCAATTAAACCAAACAGAATCAACACAAGAATAGATGCAATAAACAACAATACACATATTTCGGATCTTGAGTGCGATTACTTAGGCGATTCGATTTAACCAACAACTGTGTATCAAAGACGAAATGTGGTCTGCAGAAATAAATCAATAGCACTTTTTGAAGATACCATGAAGAATCAAGTACTGCATTCATTTGAAAATTAATTATAATGTGATTTCTTTATGATTTTGGCAAAAGTATTGTTTTCTGTAACTAAAGTCATCGTTTATCCGTTTTCATAAATATAACATTCACATTTCGCCGTGAACGATTTGGTTTGGGGTTGGTTCAATACAAGGTATTCGTGTTACACAATATTAGCACGAGACTCATAACACTGGCTAGGCTAGTTCACAATACAACTATGTCTGCAACATGATGATTGCATGCTACCCACCCATCTAGGTTTAATAAATACCCCCTCAACCTAATGGCAGCACGCTTCCTGTGTGGTTTGAACATATTTGGATTACTTCTCCAAGTCCAGTGACTTCTTGGTTGTCAGCATTTACTACAGAAACACATTTAACATTGAGTATTGCAGGGACCTCCCCTCCTTACAATGGCTATTGTTGCTGTGAGATATGGGATCCATGCACACACTAATGCATTCAGTGGTTAATACATACGATTGCTAATTCTAAAATCTACAACCGTCTCTCCCAAGTTGAGTCATCAGCTTTAACCTTATTTCAATTTATTTCATCATGTGTTTATTTCATTTTATCTTATTTCAATCTATCTATCTATCTATCTATCTATCTATCTATCTATCTATCTATCTATCTATCTATCTATCTATCTATCTATCTATCTATCTATCTATCTGTCTATCTATCTCTCCATCCATCCGTCCATCCATCTATCTATCTATCTATCTATCTATCTATTTATTTATTCATTTTATTGCAGTTTTGTGACGTAATTTGTCTATTTTGAAACGGAAAATGTTAGAAGTATAACAGTGCACTCTCAACAATCCTCTGAAAGAACACAGCAGCTCATTTATATGGGTCTAGAACCCTTTTTTTTAATCCTTGTTCATAAGGGGGACTTTTTTGCCTAACCAAGGTCAAAGAGCAATTTCAAAGGTTTCGTTAATTAAAAAATGGAGTTTTCTAAACTACTTGTAAAGCTGCACTTCACGACGATTTCAAACATGGCAAAAAGCCCATATGCGTTTCAGTGACCGTTGATCTGTTTCTAAAGTTCGTATAGTACTAGTCGCTATTTAGATTTCAAGGAACGGTTAAGGATTTTGATATGCAACATAGCTGTGATACTCTAAAACGACACGGATGCCCTCTACCTCATTCCAGGGGTTACAGAACAGTGCTAAAGAATCTCGTGTCGGCATCAAATTATAAGATCTTTTGAAGGATAATAGTTCACATAGCATATGAGAAATGCCCGACTACAGATGGATAAGGTAAATGTAATTGTGCCTTTAACTAGACCAGTTCCCTGAACTCCGGTGTTTATGGAAAGCCAGGCACTTGAGCTGGGCCTTTACACATAATAATAAAGTACAACGATATTGAAGATGCATTTGACTGGTCTCTGGGTAAAAAATCAAGGTTATATGTTATCTGTATTTGAAGCAAATGTCAACAAACATGTTTCAATTAAAGATATTATCTCCGGCATGACACTATCTCTTCCCTGGGCATCCACCATTACTCTTTCTTACTGCAACATCACCCAAGGAGACCTTCATAGCAATATGCCTGGGTGGGCAATCAGTGATATCAGGGGTATACATTTGAGGCACAAGGGCCATGGCATATATATGCCATGTATATATATATATATATATGTATATCCCAATTACCAATAAAGTGATGGACACCAGGGAAAACTATCCGCCTAAAACATTGAGGTTTCATCATGGCACCTCCATGATGTGAAGAAATGTCTGAAGATACAGAGATGCTATTTTCTATGCCTTCGAGGCAGGTTTTAAAAGAGAATACCTATAGCTCATTCTCGACTTATACATCGAAAGAAATTTCACATCACTTGACACCTTTTGCATCTGATGCAAAATTGGGATGTGTTAGGCATTATGACATTATGGTATTTGATTTCGGTTTTACAACTCACAGTTGCCCTTTCTTTAAACTTATACTGGTTTGAAAATGTTTCTGTTGATACTGACCATGTTCTTTGCCTGTTGGACCCCAACATTGAGTATACGTTCTTAAGTTATAATGCTACAGTGGAAACGGAATGGTCACGTATACCAACGATGTATCTATCAGCAGACCTGCCTCTGAAAAATTCATTTATACTGTTATCACTCAGTAACAGTACTGTCAATCTGCTCGTATATGTGTTTGCTTCAAGGTAAGTTAATGTTGACGTTTACCTTATTTGTGCTATTCAAGTCAAAGTGCACTGTCCATTTTGCGATTACTCCAGTCAAGCAGAGACCTCTGTATTTGGATTTGGGCAATGCACCTTGTCAAATTCAGAGTCCCTGCATTTGAAATTGATTAATTTATGCAAGTAGTAATTTTTTGAGTCGGTGTTTTTTGTTTGCAATCCCTGTCATTTCCTCTGGTAGTGAGAGTATGTAGCATTTGGATATAAGGCTATCTTGGTGAATCATGAGTTCTTTGCGATCGGCATTTTTGTTTGTTTAATTTATTCAAAACGGCATTAGGTATACATGCAGTGTATTGGTAAATTATTATTAGATAATTGACAGTGCGTTTCTGGAACTATGATAAAGTACCTAATTATGTATGGACTTTTCGATTTTGAAATAAAAATTCTTGGTAGCAGACATAGGTTACCTGATAAGTATGCGTGGAAGCGTGTAGTTGAGGCTAAAGTAAGACTAACTGAAGAAGGAGAAATGGTATAGATCCATCAACGAAAATGCCAAACTGGATGTGCTTCGCATGATAGTTGTAGATATAGAACTGCACCATTGGTGGACCCTTGCCTGTAATGAACCTATGTTATTAAGATGTGTTACTCAATGATAAAGCTGATATCAGGGTAACATTGTTTGAAAATAAATGTCGGTAGAACGGTTTCCTTTAGTCGTCTCTCCGTTTATTTACCCTTTGTGACTTAAAGCAGATTGAGGACCTTCAGCATTTCACCTTGATTTGTAACAAATATGATCATATCAGGGAAAGGATGTTCAGGGAGGTCTGCAATGTGATGCCAAATTTCAGTAGTATGAACGAATATGAACGGTTTAACATATTTGTTGGTGTGGGTATGGATGAAACAAGATGTGAGCTATAAAGAATAATGATAATCTGTTGTCAGTATGTGTCCTTTATGTACCATATAAGGCTTATAGCTGAGAAGTGATAAAAAAACATAAAAGATATATGTTACTTAACTGATCTGAACAGTCATATATTTAGCGTGTATGCAATGGTTTACATAAATATATACATGCATTTTGATACCTTTTCTCACTTATTACATTTTTTCTATGCTTTTATCCAGTGACTTATACACCTCAAGATGTGATATATATGACCATGTAATATAATATGTACTGTATTCTCTGTAGCAAATGGTGGAAATAAAAGGTAAACATGCATTATTTATAATAATATTAATTATTATCATTATTATTATTATTATTATTATCATCATCATCATCATCATCATCACAACCACCACCATCATCATCATCATCATCATCATCATCATCATCATCATCATCATCATCATCATCATCATCATCATCATCATCATCATCATTATTATCATCATCATCATGATGTTCAACGGTTGTAGGTATCTTTAGCAAGCAAAACATATTCTCATTAGGAGGTAAAAAGCATTTAATCTATTGATATGATACTAGTAAATGATGTTCCGAGTTAACAAATTTCCGTATATTAGTATATCTATGCAACTGTATATATACTTACTTTGTCCCTTTGAGTCTGATGGCCTGAGGGGAGATTAGGGAGTAAAATGTATACCAACTAAGTTTACTACGTAAAGTTATTATATATATATATATATATATATATATATATACATGTATGTGCGTAAGTGTTGTGTGTACTCCAGCTAGAAAGAAAATGCTGTGGTTGAGTTGAGATAAACCATGGTGAGAACGATGGTCTTAATGGAATAAAACGTAACCTTACAAGTTTTGCAATGTGATGAACCAACAGGAATTCATGTTTGATCCATTACAGTTACAAAGCATGTCCCAGAAAAAGGATAAATTTGAGAGATCACTGTGTGTGTCATCAGGGTTCATTAGGGCGTTAAAATGAGCTTTACTGTCAGCATGTTGATGCGTTTTCAAGTCAGCATGCCCCGAACTTGCATACCAAATCAAACAGACGTCACAGCTTGATAGGGAGGAGCATTTAAATGTAAGAAGGGTTTTTTTTTCGTATAATGAAGTAGCCTGATAGATTTTATGTTGCATATGTACTGCCAACATGCGCAGACTGCACAGCCGCTACTTATCAGTCAAGATAACCATTTAAGCAACAACAAAATGCCCCTTTCAGAATTACCTCAATATCACGGAAAAGTGGTTAAAACAAATATATATAATGTTGACACAAAAAACATAATCCCCACATTATATGGAGCACCTTCATTCGGAGCAAGGATGAATTGAGAAGTGACTTAGGGTTGGGCCTGGTTAGCGTTGTTGTTTCATCACTAGGCGATCAAAGCACTGTTTATTCTGAACATGTTTCTGAATTAAATATATTTTAATATATTCAGAAAAAAAAAAAACATTAACTCAATGTGCATGTACATCATACATAATGCAAGGAGGTAATTCTTAAAGAGTAGTAATACTAAAACAGATGGACTACATTGTGATTGTTACTTCTGTTTTGTTTTGCAATGCGAAGCTGTGAATTATGTCCTTGTCTACTCGGAATAAAAAGTCACTTTTCTGATTTTAAGCTGATCAATCAATACGAATTGAAAAATTAGATCAAAGCATAGAACATAATCTAAGGCAAAAGAAATTACCTACCTACTTGCTTAAGGTATATCCCAAGCACTTTAAAAGAGGACGTGACCACACACACACACACACACACACACACACACACACACACACACACACATATATATATATATATATATATATATATATATATATATATATATATATATATATATATATATATATACACATATATATACATACATATACATATATATCGCAATTTGGTACTCATCAGGTAGCCCTTCACTAAAATAATTCTAAAAATCTTGTCAAAAATGGAAAATTGAGGCAATAAAGATACATGCACACACATATGTATACACATATAGAATGTTAAGAAAATTGAATATAATTTCACTGCTTGAGATGATGAAATACTCGCCACTATTTGATAGCTTGTTGTGCCATTCCTCTCGTAACAAATGTACATGATTTCAGTTTATTGGTGCATGAGTGTATAATTTAACAGCAACAACCTTTTATGATGTCACTTTTCCTGTGAAGTTGCTGATAAATGTCTATAAATTAAGCAGATTGCACAAACAATATCCTGGTGTCCATGGAAAAAAGGACTTTTTTTTTAAAACGGGGGGGGGGGGGCGAAAACTTCGCTGTATCTGCTACTTTAAAACGCGAGTCTTAAAAAACAAATTCAAACATATCATCTAAACTTTCAGAAAGTAGCGTCACTTCACTTTAAGTAATACATATTTTTATTGCTTTATTTTATATTTTGTCCAAAAAGAACGAATGAAAATGCTACCATCATGATTAAGTCACCAAAAGACTCATGTGGTGGTCCACGTACTCCCATTATTCGGAAAGAAACGTTACGGTCGTAATATTGCAATAATGAGAATAGAGGTGAAAGCTTCGGCTGCATCAGCAGTGTTTAATGATTGAAAAGAAGAGAGATACGCTTAGTATATGCTGACAGGGTTTAGGGCGTATCTTTATTCGCATTCAGTGTGTATAACTGCACATTTTTTAAGAATGGCGGTATCTCGGCAAATGTTCATTGACATGGTTCCGGCTATCAATATTTTTACCTGATTCATCACCAAAGATGTAGAGCAATTTAGCCAGGAAGTGGCTCTATATCAGAAATGGTCCTTCTCGCAAAGCAACTGCAACTGGGCAAGCTAAACTACCCAGCCAGCATGGGTGCTGGACACAAGGCAAGGAATGCATTGGTGGCGAGCAGTTACTGCTACATGCAGTCCGAGTTTTGTCTCGACAAACATTGTAGCGATGTATGTACATATGACTAACAGAAGATTCGACTTCATGTAGGTTGGGTTAGACGTAGCCAAAGTGTGATATTGGGTTGTCTCATTTGCATTGCTTGTGTGCTGGAAGACCCTTTGGGACTAATATTTGCCAATGGCAGCACTAAAGAGCCCGTACATTAAACAAAGCTTTAGACTATATTTATCCAGTCAACGAAAGAAAAGTGACATACACAATAAGAGAACGCTAACTGCACTAGTTGAAAAAAAGCCTTGACTAATCATACAGGGGTATATAAAGAAAGACCATATTCTTTCTAGAAAAAATCTACTTTAGTCCAAACTTTTTACCCTTATATTAGAACACTATTTATCATCATTTCGTTGACATGACGTGCGCCATGTAAATGCACTTTACACTTTGTGGCCAGGTATATGTCGATGCTAGTCTCTCGCAGTACAGAACTGGTTGTCTTTTTAACACTGACAAAGACAACATTATGGTGCCTTAAGTTTATGCTCGTTGCTACCCAACATTTGATTTTTGTCACCTCGGTCATACGGTGTTGGTGTGCATCAAGATTGAGGAATTTCGTTTTTCTTATAGCTTGGCATTATGAATAACGCTATATTTGTCTGGACAACTCTGATAAAGAATAAAAACTCAGAAGAGAGAAACGTGTGGAGTACAGGATTTATAATAGGTGCAAAAGGTAAGGTGAAAACTGCAAATAAATCCATGACCCTTGAACGTAGTTCACTTTCCCTGCTCCCAAGCACGTTGATTGCAAGAAAAAGTATAATTAAAAACAAACTTATGGCGAGAAAGAATATTCTTTTAGAAAGTTGGCTATTCCTACTGTTTCTGCCACTTTTAATTTGGGATTTTCTTGACAATACCCATATATAAAAGTGTGCTGCTATGATAATTGAAGACACGAAGATGTAAAACCCCACATACAGTAAGGCGACTGTGTTTTGCTTCTCATAAGGTTTAATTAGAATCAGTGATAAACATACAAGAGATCCATACTTAAAACGTAAAGTTACAAGATTCGAGCCTGGCAAAGCCATTATACCCAAGCTACAAAAGAAAACAAAACTAATCAAGAGGTTGGAAATAATTGTCTTTTTTCTAAATTTATCAGATTTAAATATAGACACTACACATGCACTTCTTACAACAGTCATGAAACATAATATACAGAATGACCATGAGTGAGAAACAAAGACTATCACCTGTTCTAGCATACAGAAAATACTGCAAAACCACTTATTTTTCGAAGCAATAATCTCTGTACCAATTATGTGGTCTGCAAGTAACACAATGCACAAATATAATCCCATCATCATATCAGAGAGCGTTAACCCCCATTTCAAAATTCGAGACACGCTTGTTTTTCTGTTCTTCATAATGGTACCCAAAACCAGGGTATTGAAAGAGATGACCCAACAGGTAAGTAAATATACACCAAACTTGATGCCCACGTGTGGCAATATTGAGGAACATAGCCAGTTATGCCTTGGCATAGGAATACACTCGCTAATGCCAGATACAAGGCAGCAGTATACAGTGTTATCAGTTTTCAAGGAATCTAAATTAATTGCACCTTGAAAAATATAGAAATTCCTTAGTTCTAAAGGATTGTTACGCAAGTCAATCGATGCTAAATAAGGTGTTCCGTTAAATGTATTACGTTCGAGTATTCGTAGATTATTACAGGAAAGGTCAATTGTCTGTAATCCCAATAAACCATGTAAAGCATGGGCGTCCAAAAATTGTAGGCCAAAATGACTGAAATTTAAACTTGAAAGGTATTTTATCCCAGAAAATGCATGATCATTTATTTTTTTGATCGGATTCCCCTGTAACTCTAACTCTTCAAGCATATGTAGTCCCCAGAATGCATACCTTGATATGGAAAATAATGAATTGTTCCTCAGTATCAAAACTTTTAACGTTTTCATGTTCACTAAAGCTTTGGAATCAATTTTCGAAATTTCATTGGAAGCAATATTAAATATATATATATGATAATATACACGTGAATCATGTGTCAGAGTGAGTAACTTGTTGCCACTGAACAAAATGACTTTCGTGTGTTCTATATTAACTGGTAAAGTTGGAAGCTTTCTACCGATGCATGCCAAAGCGTACCCAACACAGATGCATTCTACAGGACATTCATGGGGCAGCGCACAAATATCTTCATCATCAACAGAAAATTTACAATTTATAACCCCATTGCATATCTCAGATGGATGAAGCAATGTTCTTTCTTGCCTGCACCTGAAATGATATTTATATTGTAAATTCATACAGTCTACTTCATCATATCCCTGAGAGCAGTCCCAGTGATCGTCACAAACAAATCTGACTGCAATACAATACGACTGAGGACATTTAAATGTGCCAAGACAAACAATATCAGCGCAGTTCAAGAGGTGGTTGCCATCAGGACAATGCAGAAGCTCGCCAGATAAAGTTTTATCGTACATGCACGCCATTGATCGTAAATAACATAATGACCCTGTATAGAGATTGCATGGCACCCAATTTGGGTTTTGACACAAGTTGTTTTCTTTGGCTGCTTTCTTAGCATCTGACACTGTAAAGCGATATTTGTTTGGCATATGGCGCTCTGTAAACTGTGGGGATTTTGTTTCTTTGTAAATATGATGTCTATCCATTGTGTCCTGACCAATTGGAACACAATTTATTTCGTCTGAGGTATCAGGGCATTCATAAATTCTGTTACACATTTTTGACAGTGGAATACACCCTCCAATTATGCACTGAAAATAAAAACTTCCGCATGAGCAACGAGGTTTATTACACATCTTGAAACAAACATCAGAGCTGGCGTCATAGTTTGCATTGCACACGTCATTACAGTTAGCCTCGTCGTCCCCACTATAACAATCCCAAAAACCGTCACAGATGTAGTGACTAAGAATGCACTCCATGCTTCCACACAGGTGTTGATTGGCTCCACATGCTTCCTTGACCTTGGTCCTTTCTTTTTGGCACATTACCCCTACTGTGTTAGAAGATATTTTACAGTCTGGAGCCTGTGGTATGAAATGCAGGGAAGGAGCTACTATTTTCGACATGATTCTAGCACCAAGAGAAATGTAAGTGGATATGTTTTGGCCCAGTTGCAAAACTTTAAAGGGTTTCACACTGAGAAGAGAACACTGTATGGTCCCCTCGAAATCTACTGATAACCAGTAATGATTGTCTCTGTGTGTGAACCTTAAAGTTCGCATAAGTTGTGGGTATAAAGGAGAGTGTGAAATTACAAATTGTGCATATTCGGAGAATTTGAAATGTAGGACAAAATAATTGACTAGTCTTATTGCCTCCACATCTACGAATTTAATGGATAAGACTTTTCCTTTAAGTTCTAAACATATTCTTTTAGCTTTAGTGTAACTTACTATGTATAAGTCAGTCAAAAATGCAAAAACACAAATACGGTCAAATGGAATCCAGAACACAGGACAGGTATATCCATTATTGACAAGTGTATGTTTTGTGATTTTTCTTTTCATACGTTCACAAACAAATGCAGCGTTATAGTATGGTTGTTTGCAAGGAATAGAAAACCAGTAACTTCTGTAAAAGGATGACACTATGACCAGTGATACACAGGAATGTGAGGGCTTAGCACAATATCTATTCTTGTATATACTTTCACGGTAGAACGACAATCTGTCAATCAATTTGCCTACAATATGGACATAATTCATTATGTATTGCTGTGACGAATTCACCAAATGCCATTCGGAAAATAAAACAGGGGCACCCGTTACCCATTTTAGTGTCTGTCCCTGTAAAAAAAATATGATTTTCCTTGTCTTTATGATAATTTCAAATCATGACAACTATAGAGCACAATGTTTTTTTTTGTTTTGTTTTTCCATGTTGAGATCTTATTATATGAAATCCAGTCATTCATAAACATTTAGGCCTACATGATTATTATACAACAGACATAATATGATGAGAGTATCAATCTAATAAAGGGCATGCATCTAACCTGCATCAGTGTTTGACCATTCTACTTTAATAAGTGATTAACAAATGTGCTATTCATAATATTTAACGTATAATTTATATGAATGGCTTTAACATCGCAAAATGTGTTTTATTGACGATCACTTGATGAGTGTATCATCTAAAAAACGTTTGTCGTAAAGCCTTATAAGATATGTATCAATTAGGTACATGGTATCATGCTCTAGTACGAAATTTTAAATGTCATTTGTGTAGGTGAATCATAGACACCCTAAGCAGGATTATAAGGAATATAACTACTTATATGTGGACAATTTACTATATCAAATTTGACATTATCTCTTTTATCAGGCACGTATGATTTTAATAAACCATCATCATTGAACAAGAGCAGATCTAAACGTGAGCAACTTATGTTCAATCCAGTGGTTTCCTTCAGTCCCGGATCACTAGGATAAATCGATGTAATATGAAGTTTTAAATTACTGTTATTGACACTAAGTAAATTATCTGTATATCTGTAAGCTAAATTAAATGATCAACCATGTACCAGACATTCAAACGCTTGTTACATTACATTAATTCGGTTTATTTGAGTTCGTCCACCTGTCAGAAAAAGATACGTTTGCATTAACTAGACGCTTTTTTTTTTAAATGAAGACCAACATAATCAAGAGAAAAACATATAATTATGTTGATGGTTTTAAACAAAAACAAATCGGTATGGTGAGTTATATATACAGTCTGATACGGTTACACTTACAGCTCGAAACGTAAGTCCAATGTAAGAAAGAGCAGTCTCAAACAAAGGATAAACCTTGTAAACCCATTCACGAAATGTAGGTGAATATTTTAGAAAATGTACTTCATCTATACTATCTAGGGTAATCAGGTGAGCCCCGTGTGCCTTACATATATCAGATGCATCCATCCAGCTCAGCTTTTTATGTTTACATATGGAATACACCTGTGCATGATTACGCCACTTGTAGCTTTGACACATGTAGACATCAACCATGACGCCTTTCACAGGTCTATTTTGCTTATCATAAATCAAAACACCTAAAGCTTCTGCCGGGTATATCATATTTTTTATAGTCATGACAAATGAACACTCATACTCCTGCATAGAACGACTTATTCTTATATACAGTAAATTAAAACAGCTAAGCGCTCGTAATAAAAATTCCACGTGAACACCCTGGCACGTATACCAATTATAACCCAAGAAGTAAGGTGTGCATCTGTTTGATTCTGTATCCTCGCTTTTACAAAAGCAATGCTGAGATGATTTCTTGAATCACAATATTGTTCAATGTAAACGTTATATCCTTTAGGACAACTGGTGCATATTTTCAATGACACGGCATGAGGAAATGTATTCATATGATTCAAATTACTGTGATCCAAAAAAAGATAATGAGCTTTCAAACTGAACTGTCGTGTTAGTCTGCCAAGAACTATGTTCAGGCAAACAAAGCTCAGCAACTGTTTTTTGACATGTACTGAACTTTTGGTGTATTGCCTTGACGTACAGCTAGAATCGGACTTAATTTTAAGAATAAAATGTACATGCGCACTGGTGCATTTTTCTCTAAAATGCAAGAAATAAAAGCTTGTATGTGTTATAATGGTGTCTTTTTTAAACTCTATGTTACCCTGGTCTGCTTTAATTGTAACTGATTTGGTTCGTTTGGAAGTATAGTCTACCCTAAGATTTGTACGTAACCAGAACAAAATATCAAAAAATTGTTTGGTCACATAAATCTTCAGGGCCTTCCAGACTTTATATTCCAGCAAGTGAGATATGAAAAAGCAACCTTTGCCATGAAACTTCAGTTCAGCTGATAAATACCTATAGCCTCGTATTTTTACGGAATTTGCTGCCGCAATAATCATTGTTCTGTAGGCGGTGGTCAAGTTATATATATGGATACCTTGACAGACAGTAGTTCGGAATGAGATTTCCAAAGACAGATGATATGAAGGCATGATGGTATAATAAACTACCAGAAATGAATGCCCCGATGATACGATAGGCATTGTTCTTCTATCAATGCATGGAACCCACTTGATTATTTTACAAAAAGGGCCAAACATTCGCCCACGAAGATACTCTCCATCATACACAATCATCCCAGCAAGCAGACAAGAAAAAGAATCCTTAAGACGCCATTTTGTCATGTTAAATGTTGCTTCTATGTAACTTTGTACTGATGAATATATCAGCAACCCTTTGGTTATATACGAATGTCTGTTATGCTGCTGCAGAAAAATGTTCAAAAACACCAAAGTCCTGTTCACTACCTTCGATCTGTATAAATTCATATGGTGAAGATGTAAGTTGCGTGCAATGGTGTCTCTGATTACCAAAACTATACAGACATTCTTCAGTTCGAATGGTACGCAGCTTAATGGTACGCAACACCAACTAAATAAAGCAACATGTCCATGTGTCTCTACTTCTATATGCATGTGATAAAGTCTTCCAACTCCAAGAATGCGACTTGCAAGAGAAGATGCTTCGTGTGTGGGGCCATTGTATATGTAGAGTGCACTTTTGGTATGTGAGGTATAGGTGCTCCACATGTTTATTGTATATGAAAGTCCTGGCCTGGTTATAAAACAAAGGCGTATTTGGACTATATCTCCTGCTTTCCTATATCGTACAGGCCTCAGTAGGCAAAGCTTGTTGCCCCTATATATAAGCTTTGTTTTCTTTTTATAAATGCCTGGTTTAACAAACTGATACATAAAGTGCAGATTGATTAAAACAGTGTCGTCATACTTGGGTACATATAATCTACACAACAGGTGTCTTGTGATAATGCTCATAGTCTCCATTGGGAACGACTGACATAGGAACTTCTTAGATACTCCCTTCCCTTCTATTTCAATGAGAATAAGTTTTGTATATGAGCAGGTGTAGCCTGAATATGGTAGAGATAAACTTATAATAGTAAGTTCAATAAGGTACTTTTCCGGTGCAAAAAACTGCACGAATATATGCTGCTCTTGACCAGTCTGCACTAACAGCTTACCGTGGACTCTTCCACATAGCAACACCAGGAAACTAACTTGCGGCAACTTCGTGAAAGTTCTGTCTTTGCCTAGATGATTAATAGTGCATGCCCGTGTGTGTAAACGAAAACACATACAGATGTACCCCATAATTACAAATAAGAACTGGAGTTTTTTTGATGTACAGATGTATAGGCGGATGAGAATGAAGTGGTTTTGTTCTGGTGAAATATCAGCACGAGGTGGAAAAAATCGGAAAAACATTATAAATGTATTGCCAAATTGGCCCACATTGCAACCCCGTACATCATGATTATCCACATGATAAAATCCTAATGATCCTTTATAACATTTCAGAGATATACACAAAGTGTTACCAATAGAAATAAATGATAAGTCTTTGATTGATATTGGAAGTTCGGTTTTCGCTATGTGGTCATACATGGCGTCACTGTCTTGTATAAGCAGCTTGCATGAAATGTCATATGCAGATTCTTTTAAGCTCCATTGCTTGATTATAACATGCCATGATAAACCAGCTGGGGCACGAAGCAGAAAGTCCAAGGACTTTTGACAATCCATTCCCTTTATACCACAATTGATTATTCCTCTAGAATAATGGACAGTTTTCTCGGAATGCCAGCATTCTCCACGGCCACTGTATACATCACAAGCGGCAGAGCTTATGTTTCCGTTACCTTCTGTCAAAATGCAGTCGGGCAACATATCTTTAGATCTTAATATTAAACCGCCGGAAGATGGAGCTATAGTCTTCACACAAAAGTAAAAAATATATACAACATATTGATGGAGGGAGCGTACATCAGGTGTACCATCTGCAGAGAAACTTGAATTTTCAAAAATCATTTTAGGGTACAATACTTCCAGATACTAAGTAGGACTATGTTATATTTATCCTTCCATCATCAAATCTGAAATATAATTGTAATCATATTAATTGTGGTACACTGAGCAAATGCTTGCAAAGTGTTGTCTGGCTTTCAAGGTTGCAGCAGCAGCTTACTATTTTGAATTTTAGGGATCTGTCAGCTGTTTAACTTTGTTATAAATCAAATTTGCTGTTATTGTTTCAAAATACATTACCTATTATCTATATTTGGTATATGATATGTTTAGAGCACATCCCCATCCAAACCTATTTATTCCTATATGTTCCTCCGAACATGAGGCCAATGGGGCGCCCTCTACTAGCTGAATTCCATGCCCCTGAATTGTTCACTAGCATTGACCAATTATCTGTTTTCTTTGGCTGCTTTTGCATCCATTTCATTTTCCACTCTTCAGAGTTAATTATGTGGTTTTGGCTGTCATCGCTTTTGCTAAATCATCTAAGTTACCTTATATAGTCAGGTGTGAACCAGTGTTCCTTCTGATATAAGAAGGTGGAATTTGCAAAGGGCACTTGTTCACCATGCTAACTTTGGTGAATTGTTTTCAGCTTTAGTGATTTTCCAGATGGTGTCTCATGACAGCTTGATAATTAAGATGACAGGGGGCTTGCAATGGCAAATTGGGACAACCATGATCATTGTCGTCATATTAAAGGCCACTAGAAGGGCTAAATGCTTCAAAGCAAACCGTTGCTAAGATTGGTGCCAGGGATACTATAGCAAAAAAGGTTCCCAGAGCCGATTTTAGAGGTGATCAGCAGAGCATGAAAGGGGCCCTTTCTTCAGAGGTTGACCTCATCTTCACTTACAAGATCAGCCACCACACTACTGGTATCCACCACCACTATGCTTACACAAATATCTGGAAAAAACATTTGGTTGGGATGGACAAGTTCCACATTCATTGGGACAGGCCTCAATGACTGAGGCACCAGGCTTAAGTTGGAAACATCGATACAAGATCAGGCATTTCTTCCATTTTAAACCCAGCCTTCTACTTTACCTATTCCGTCCCTGTTTGCAGTTGTGGCATTGCAGGCAGTTCTTTCTTGTTCCTTCCTACTGGCAGAACCATTCCAGGGAGAGGGAGAGGAGGATGAACAACAAGCATTGCCACAAGCCCAGGGAAGGAACAGAATGGGCTAGGTCCCATTCCCAGTCCTTTCTCTCATCTTTGGTGTCCTGCTCCACCTCCTCCAGACCCACTGAAACTGTAGTGAATAATGTGAGGCAGCATGTCTCAAATGCCAAGAGGATCATCACTGTACCAGTCTCCAGATGACAGACAACTATCACCATTCTTGTGCCCATCCCTGGACACATGGCAACTGTCACCATACCTGTATCCCTTCCATCTGGTCCTCAGGCATGGTCAAATGCCTCCACTATTTCTTTGCCATCAGCAGTCACAGGTCTCATCACTTCTCCATTGGGATCAGTTATCTGTGGGCGTTCTTAGGCATTTTTGATGAGCAATATGGTTTATTCACTGGCACTGTTCTGGTCTCTGACTTGGGACCAATCAACACAATGTAATTGGGTATCTCTGTCATGACCAATTACAACATATTGTTATTGCATTCCCTGTCCAACAAGGATAGCCTCTGGGTCAGCGGTAAGGGGAAGAAACAAAGAAGGATGCCAAAATTGGGGTATCAATGAAACAAGAGCCACACCCCTTCCAAATGTCCAAGCCAATGGCACAAGCTCTAGGAAACCAACTTTAGTTCCCAATGAACTGAGAGTCCCAGACTTAAACTACCTATCTCTGGTTGCTTTGGGGACTGATCTGGCGAAACAGGGCATTAAAGACTTGGATATTGCTCCATTATTACCAGATGTACAGATATCGCTACAGCATCATGCAAGCTGCCATTTTCAGTCACAGTATGTCGAACAGAAGCAATTGGAAGATAAGACAATAAAAATATGCAGAGCAGTGGCTGAGGTAGTGGATGTGGCTGTAGCCACAGAGGGGGAGGTGGTGGTAGATAAGAGGTAGCATGTCCCATCCACAGCCAGCGAGCTGGTGTGCCTGACAGTGGGCACCAGTTGTCACACACTCCATTTGCTCAGAAGCTCCAGCAGGTAGGATCCAGGCTGCAGTCCGGTGGCACCAGTGTACCAAAGATTTTTTTTTTAACTGGTAAGTACAGGGTATGTTCTTATTTTTGCTGACTTAGCTCCACCAACCCAGACAGGCTCTCTTATTTATCTTCTTGTCTCAAAGGTGACAGGATCACTTGAAATGTAAATGCAGCAGGGCAGTCTCCTTTAAAAAAGGGGACTGTATAGAGGGTTCAGGACCAGAGGGGCTGGGGTAGGGAATGTTGATAAACCTCTCCAGGCTCAGCACCTTCTTCTGAGGGAGAAGTTCGATATAGAGACACCTGCTTTCATAAAAGCTGCCATTCACCCAGGCAATTAGACAATCTTGGTTGGCTTGAAAGACTATTTTCATGTCTTGATAGGCAATGCTAGTTGGAAATATCTACCTTCCTTGGTATATCAGTTTTCGGTGCTTCTGTTTAGTCCAGCCATGACACCCATTGCATTCACTGGGATAGTGAGCATGGCGTTCAACTATGCATATAGCCATGGCATGTTTAATCACATATACCTTGAAGGCTGGCTTATACATTCTCTTATAGGCGAAAATTTTCAGTTGGACACATATCTCATACAACTACTTTGCCTAGATTTAGGCCTATCAGTGACACCTAAAACTGTCTGAAGACTTAAATTTTCTTGGCACACCTTATCAGACAATGCCTTTGGTTTGGAGGCCATCAGAGAATGACTTCAGGGGGCTTCAGATGAACCTGAGGTGAATTTTGTCCAATGACAATCTCCCTGCGGGGATGTCTGATATCTACATTATAGTCACTGGGTCTTGAGGTGCTCACAGGAAGACACCTCTTAACGCACATTTGGTATGCCCTTCTGATTTCATGGGATGGTATTGTCAACACTCTTTTTTCAAATGTTCCCAGCCAAATGGGAATTTCATGGGTTCACTGAAAGAATGCGTGAACTCCATTTTTTCCCCATGGGCCAGCAAATAAAGGAATATAAATCCATATAAAATATTGATAGCATCACCTTTGAACATTTGAATTTGAAGTGACCCAGTGTCATAGTCATAAAATAGACACTCATCTTTGTCTCCACTAACCAGTAAAAAGGACAGAAACAAGAACGCCTAACAAACTGGCACTCCTTAAATTTGAGTCATCAGAACATAGCAATGCATGTTGGGAACCTGGCATCCAGTGTTCCGTTAAAAAAAAAAAAAAAAAGTTCCCGTCACTAACTGTTACATCATCATTTTGATTTAAAGGTGTGTGACTTCAGAAAAATTGTGATCTAAAAACGCCGCAGGCTGATGCTTGTACCTCTCCCAGTAAAAAGGAAAAATACAAGAAATGAATAACCATTTACAAAGGTGTATATTATGCTTCATGATGTTAAGATTTATTACATTTCTTGCATTTGCTTCAACAGAGCTCAAAGTGCTCAAATTTCTATGCCATATTCACCTGCTAACACATTAATTTTCAAGATATCAGACCCTGATATGCACGGGAAAAAAGGCAGATAAATAATGGGTTTGTCGAACATACCCGTGTGTTACAGGGTGCATTTAAAAAATTGAATTTTAAAGCATGTTGCAATTGATAGAATGCATAGAGTTTCATTTCCAGCAGGATGTTTTTAATATTGTACACAATTGAATTCCCTGAAGAGGAATTATGTAATAGACTTCCTTCTCAGGAGCCAATCTGTATTTTTTCCTGAGGTAAACGTAAAGGTGTTTCTATGCACGTATGTGCTGCCAACATCAGTTTGTTGTTTGGAAGCTGGTGATGTTTTGTGCAAGGCCATTTTTCATTATAAATCGTGATGTGATTGCCTCATACTACTGTTAGTGTGTTCCAACTATGGGTCCTTTTTTCGTTTGAGTGGGGTATATTATCCTATTCACTCGAGTGTGTCTCCACGGAAGCTCTGCACACCCACGCACACACACACATGTATGTATGTATGTATGTATGTATGTATGTATGTATGTATGTATGTCCCTACACTTGGTTTGCTTGAATTCAAGCACGTAGTCTCCATTACCCATATAAACTCATGTATAAAATAAATTATGCATGCGGGCATTTAGCTTGTCTGTATGAAAGTCAAAATTATTTGTTCAAATACAGATTATGCAGTATATATTAATGGAACAAAAACAAGCAACTACCAGCACGCATAATCTTCAACAAATGTGGGAGGCTTTGCAAACATTTCAGTTCTGATATGAACCTTAAATGATAGAGTCCTTTCTATTGGTAAGGGATAGTTGCTGTAACACCCCACCCCATGCCCCAAACAAACAAATAGGGTGTCGACCCTTTCGTTTCTCAAAATGCTATTTTAAGGAAACCCAAGCAATTTTTATCTTACAAATGCTGTTATTAGAAATTTTGCATGAAACTTTCATTGTATTTTCATGATGGCTTAGTTTATCCCTAATCACTCTTTCGTTATTTCAGGACAGCCCCACAGATGTCATAACTTTCCCATGTGCGTGTGTAAATAGAATGGCCAGTAGCTGAAGTCGCAACTACAAGTGACGCTGATCGTGTATATTGAGAGCCACAGATGAAAAATACATGGGGGAATATTGTTAAGTTCCCTTGCAATATTTACTTCGTTGCCGCCAACGATTAGAATCTCTTAACAAAATCGCGATATTGTGATTTTTTGAAATGACAGTTGTAATGAAACATTAATAGTTCATAACCTAGCCACATGCATATAATGAAAAAATGTAAACATGCAATCGCGTCTGTCTTATATTTGGCTCCTGATTTCCTTATGCTGATCGCATACGGACCTTATTCTGAGCATGACCAGCATAAAATTTGGCAGCCAGAAATAGGGATGGGCTGGCCAACACTAGGAAATTTGGAAGCTATTGAATTAGAACAACACGTACATTCCATTACAACTGCAAAAAAAAGCAAAGGTCTTAGAGAAATTGCTCAGGTTATCAGCGTTAAATTGACTCAAAAAGTTTTAGCTCTGTAACTGATTTTATGTGTTTTTTCCTAGTTTAAGTAGATTGGGTCACAAAGAAGAACTTACTGTGGCTGATTCGTCTTTTGTCTTATGGCTCTATCCTTGTGTGTGTCCCAGCAAAGATTAAGTTGATAGACGCCAAATATAGCAGATATTTAAATTCTGACAGTTTAAAACATGTCGGCAGTTACTGACAGAACATGCCATACATCTCAGCTAAAGACGCCTGGCCTTGAACCTATTTAGCATGGTTGTTCTGATGCCAATTTGAACCAACAGGCATTATCGGATGATGTTTAAAATCAGTTATATGTGAAGCATATAAGAAAACCAGTTTCCATAAACTGACCATTACATGTACGAACGCTTACTTTGCTAATAATGTGGAGCAGGGTAAGTGTGCATTTGAATATGATGAATTTGTTCAGCCGTTGGAATTTTTGATGATAACAATTATTTAGTAAGTTGAAAGGCATGTTATATATATATATATATATATATATATATATATATATATATATATATATATATATATATATATATATATATATATATATATATATATATGCACATACATACACACATACATGCATACACATTTAAGGTCTATCTGGTGAACAGATTAAGGGATCTCAAGAAGTGTTCCTGTGCAGTGTCAAATAATTTAGTCAAGCAATTGTGTAGAAACATTTGTTTAATAATTTGCCCCCAAAAATGACACAAAAAGTGTAAAATGCTTAAAGAAAAAAAAAAAAAAAAAACCTGGAGCGTGACCATTTAAATAAGCTCAATAGAGACCTTCTTTTGATACATGGCAACCAAGCTAAAAGTAGATATGGCTGACAGATTTGGAGAAGTCACTGGCAAATGTAATTTACATTACAATACCCATTGACTTCCATAAAAATCAATACACATGTACGTATTAACCCATAAGGAACAAATTTAAAGGAAACTGTAATGAATAAGTGATGTGGTGTATCACCACAGAGCGGTCGTCTCTGTTTTGTTCTTCAATAAGCTACATTTCCATCCAGTTATACAGTAATCTGAATAGCAGTTTCTAAAAAGTCAAAAACATCAAAGAATGCATAGAAATTCGCGACGAAGGATGAAAGAGTCATATTACCCTCTATCAAATGAATTAAAGGGTAGGGGTAAAGCAGACATGTCTTTAACAAATTTCAAAACTATAGTGTAAGCGGTTTCGCAGAAAATTTAACAAAATTATGGTTAAAAATCAATGTTTCATTTTAATGAAAACTAAATTAAACTAGGCAGAACAAGTCTGCCACCTACTGCAGTATAAAGTCACATTAAATACACATAGTTGTATATATAAATGAGAGTTCACAAATAAAGTTGGTGGGATGGCATGTGGCAGGGTATGTGTTAGCAAAAGTTTTAATTTGTGTCAGTGTTGATCATAGTTCCTGCCTCTGCAGCCACCAACAATCTGGCCTTACCGGTGGGAAACCATGCCCTAAGGCAGATGATCCCAAATTTACATGAATTTAAATAACGTGGGCCTGTTATGCACGAAAAGTATAGCAACTAGATAATGTTCAGTTTTACTGAAAATGAATTAAACTAGGCAGAAGAAGTCTGCAGCCTACTGAAGAATAAGAACATAGTTTGTACACGTGTATATAATTGGAAATATGTAGGTTAGATAGATAAAAACTGCCAAAAGCAGAAGTAGGAGCATGGAAAACCAAAATTACCCAAGAAGGCACCTCTTGATCGTTTACCTGTATTCTATTTTGACTCCTCTAAAAGCCGCACCCAGATTATGCTGAAAATACTTCAAGTCAATGTGAATAGAATGGTTAGTCACATTTTTGCCTTCTTCCCCATAACTGTTAGTCAAATTAGCTTCAAACCTTGTGGCGAAGTTCCTTGGATAAGTCTTTACACGCTATGATCAAATATTGTTTAAGTTTATGTAAATTAAAGGAGTCATTGAATGTTTGGTCTTTTTTAATTTAAGGGTACCTGCAGCACGATAGGCATCTCGAAGAGTCTCCAACATCTTATTTACAAATAAACGTTTATGTTTACCGTAAGGGCTAAAATTGTGTAGCTTGCTGAGAGTTCTTTGTAATTCATGTATAGTAACAGTGTCTTTGTTTTTCCATACCCAGAGTGAAGAGACATTGTTTTTCCAGCCACTCTTTTGGTATTCTGATTTCCATGTTTTTAGCCCTGATTTCGATGCCCAACCTTACAACACAAGTATTATGTGGCGGTATTTTGCGAAAAGCTAAAAAACCCAATTAATACAAAACCTTGAAAACACAATCAATGGCTTGCTCATTTCCTAGCCTTCATAGTTCATTGTTGTATTTCAGAATATCGATGTTATAATCGTTGTAAAGTACCCATGTTACAGCGTCTGTAGTTGCCTAGCACATAAAAGCTGCACTGCGCAGGCCAAAGGGGGTATACATGTCCACAAACAGCTGATCCTGCCATTCCAGACCAAAAACGGCCAGGTCAGTGCGTCAACCCTTTAATTTCTATACGCAGCAGATATATCTTACACAAATAAAAGATTGTTTGGCCTCTCTGCAAGCAGACTTTTAAAGATATTGTCGATAGTGCGAAAGCGTTTAGCTTAAAAGGAATACCCAGATAAGTGTCTTTTAAAATGCCGTACCTTACAAAAAACCCAAGAGGCTATGACAGGTCCATGGTGGCATGCCTTTTGCTTTGATCGCCTCTCTTTTCTCGTCATTAAAGGGTTGCATATTAAAGCACATGAAATATGACGTATTTGAAATGAACCTACGAGTGTTTCCCTTGTCAGCTCTCCATGCGTCTGAGAATTTTTCACAGAAATTGCATATGAAATAATGAAGATTTATTTGAAACGCAACAGGGATGATTTAAATCGGTGAACATTGATTTCTATTAAATGACAGATGTCACGATTTCTTCAATATTATGCACTGAAATAGAGCAGACTGTGTTGTAGGATTACAAAAATAAATCTGTGTGCTTTTTGGCATTTCTGTAGTCTGTGTATTTGTGACCGTGCTGCAATCCATATCTAATGTGCGTTATATGAGTTGTCTTCTATAAACATGCTAACACTTTTCCTGAACCTAAACCTGTCTGTCTGAAATGGTCACACTAAATGTTACTTTACTTTTCCATATTTAGTTACTATATTTTTATTATTTGTTTTGTTTACTATGCATTTTTATTGTTATGTATGAGGCACGCACAACAACAAAGATTCATTCACCTATCAATGTATCAATACAGACCATCAGGAAGCACTACAAAGCATCAAAACAAACCTATGGCAATACTACTGACGAATTACCTGGGAAAATAAAGATGGTTGAATTACATATATGTAACAGATACTGAAAATGTATCGGTTTGACCTGGGCCCTGAATTTGCATAAAACCTTATTTCTAGTTACAGATAACCCTGCAGTGAAAAAAAGAGAGGAAAAGGGAAGCAGTTGGTGGAAAAGTGAGAAGTATGAATAGGAGGAAGTGGAAAAAAAATCTTCTAGTTACAGTGATATAATACTGGACTGCCTCAAAAATTGGAACATTTTTTTCTGTATGAGATAGTTCTTTGCTGCCTAAAAGGAGAACGTTGATCACCCTGTTGCTAGCAAAGCAAAGATATATCAAGTTTTTGATCACCCTGTTGCTAGCAAAGCAAAGATATATCAAGTTTTTTTTTAATATCCTTGAACACAGTCCATAATTAAATAAAAGGGACACTGCAGATTTCCAATAAAAGATACAGCGTTCAAGACCAATGAAAAGCCATTCAAAATCCATAATAATCTCACAGGTGGACTCTATTGACCACATTTTTGCTAATTTTACTGTCGCTGGATACATAAGGACACATTCAATTGTAATTTTGGAATATATAGGAGAAAGCAAAATATTTTGGTGAAAGATTTTATAGAATATGGAGAAAGGTCAGTCACGGAGAGAAACATGAAGACTCTATATCATTATTAAGACTTTCAATTCAAACGAACCCAAAGGACATCCCGATATTAGGCTAATATGACAGTTTGGTCTTCTCCTGATTTTCATGAATCTGTTCACTTGCAAACATATTTCAAAAGTGTAAATAATGGTTGCTTACCCCTAATTAGAGTCTGTTACAAAAAAACCTCATTACTTTTACAAAAGGTAAGTTCTACAAAAACAATGCAAATATTTTAAAATTTATGAATCAACAAGGAATTTTTCAATGTAAAGGCATTGTTGCACACCTGTCCATTTGCAATAAAGCTAGAGCAAGGTTTGCTTTAACCATTTTGATCATGTGACACTTTTCACATTTTTAATGAAGTAAAATTGGTCCGGAAACATGGTTTTATTGGTAGATCTTGAAGTCTTGTTTCATTGTGAAGCCTTGCTCTAATGGATGACATTTTGGTGCTCTTTTGACCTCGTTGTTTTTAACAGCACGTTGGCTTTCACTTTTGCGTTAACCTGTTTGACTGTGGTAAATTAGCTACCAGCGTTAAACGGACTTCAGGATTACTTATACAGGTTGGGAATGATTCGTTCTTTAGATAAATTGGTAAACTGAAAAAAGTTCTGATCAACATTTAGCGGCAGAACTGATTCCATGTAGTGTCTTGCACATGTGCCTCCACCTCTATCGCAAGAAAAATTGGGTGCCAGAGAAGAGCACTGTCATCTTGCCTATTATGGGCCTAACACAGAAATAAAACTGCCCTAACAAATAATACTCAAGACCATTGATATATATATATATATATATATATATATATATATATATATATATATATATATATATATATATATATACATACAGTATATTCGCACCACATTACAAAACAAAACTCCAAAAACCCGACCCCCCCCCCGAGAAAAAAGCAAACAAAAAAAGAAAAACAAAAACAACAAAAACAAACATACATAAACACACGCAAAATCAAGCACAAAAAACAAGACAAGCAAAACAACACAAAAAGGCACTATCTAGGGGCAACAAAATATGAAAGACTCCTATTGGAGTTTGAACATCTTTAAGGTTTCCCCTTTACTGGCAGTGCTAGATATAAAACTTTGAACGAAAAATTTGTAAAACCCTGATACTACTGGTACTTTAGCTTTTGAAATACATGCTTCCCCTCATAAACTCAATTAAGCCCCCCCCCCCAGGGGGATGGGGGTATATACAGCTTGAGTGGTACATTTGCACAATTTGCAGCCTTATGAGTGACTTCTACCATTGAATTTCCCTACGCCCAAGCAGTGCAAAACCACATTTCATTGTTCTAAGCAATTTGCTTTTGCTCAATCACGGTCACTATTGCATTCCTCCATGCCCTCCCGCCAAAACCTTGTCCAACTGACCTACTTTTGCGGGTCACTGTGACCCACATTACCTGGAAACTGGGTCATATTGTCGTTTTGGGATTTTATTCTGTCACTCGAGTCCTTACAATCTGATCTAATCAAAATCTCTCTCTCTCTCTCTCTCTCTCTCTCTCTCTCTCTCTCTCTCTCTCTCTCTCTCTCTCTCTATATATATATATATATATATATATATATATATATATATATATATATATATATGGAAACTTGGTGCCCTCACCTCATTTTGTCTTGTAAAGCATATGGGTTCAAAGTCGAAAGTCAAGGTCCCATAGCCATTTTTGATTTTTTGTGATTTTTCAAATATTGAATCTCGCAGTACATGCAGAATCTCAGAAACCAGAAAGTCTGACAAGCTATCCTGGCGTGTGCCTTACACATGTGTAACAACTTATGCTGTGTTCTTTTCCTGACACTCGCATTACAGGCAGCAATCAGAAGGGCCCACATGGGGTATGAAATACACCTATAGACATACGCAAGCACAGCAGACTACCAACACAAATGTATTAGGTGGAGTAATTCGCTTCTGCGGTATCTCATAAAAAATATCAATTGCTACACATACTGAACCCACCATACACAATTGCCAAAAGTAGATAACATTTTCATGCGCTGGTGTACATTAAGCACGTCAGGAAGTCCCTGAACTGAAAGTTATGTTCAAATAATAAGTTGAGAACTGCTCAGGCAAGGATCTTTACTTTACACTTGCTAATGGCTCTCTCTGCAGGCTGTGTTCTGATTGTTAATGTGCAGCCTTTTCACTACGTGTCAGGTCACATGGTCACTCACATGAATTTAACATTTTACAGCTTTGAAATTGTTGAACATTTGTGAACTTTAACCAGGATATATCTGTGCTTTGATGTAAATGGTTTAATGGCATATCATTTTCAGTGAGCGTATAGTTCAATGAGCCCTATTGACATCTCAGCTGGGCATGCCCAGTGATGCTTGGCCTATTTTTTGGGAGAGAGGTCATTAGGGACAGAAAGTGACCTCTCCACACTGAACTTGTCAAGCCATCGTGGTAACTGGAATGGAACTTCTTTTTTGTCACCTTTAAGGGCTAATATTAGTGAAAATAATTCAACAGTATAGCCTTTTGATGAAAAAAAAACAAGAAACAAACAAACAAACAAACAAACAAACAAACAAACAAAAAAGAAGCCAGTAAATAAGCAAAGTTTCCACCAATACCAGTTATTTCCCTTACTTCAAATTTGACCTTGTACATTTCTATGCTCCAAAGAAGAAAGTTACCAATTATCACATGGGGCCCAGATCAAGGCTGGACTTCTGAGATGTCCACTTGGCTTAGGAAGTACAAAGGAAAGTGCGCATGCCTTTTTTTTTTTAAACTTCAATTTTAGTGAAATTGAATTAACCTAATGATATTTTAGCATATTACTCTTAAACTAAATGAATTATATATATATATATATATATATATATATATATACATTTATCCAAAATGACCAAGTTTATGTCTAAAGTGCAAGCCACATACATGATATCACCTTCCCACCAGAACGGGTAATGCACAAACCCTAATTATCGCCATTGACCACTTCCTCGTTATGAAAGCAATATGCAAATTTTGCTTGCATATGGGTTTGCAGGTCACAAATGTTATTTGACACAATAATAAGCTATAAATAGATAATAATGTGTTCTTGGAATGTAGCGTAAGACATGCTTCATTTAGTTTGTTGCATTTCATTTTGAAAATATTAAAAAGTTTTATCTAGTTTTAGGAGGCTTTCATGCAACGATAGTGTGTAATTTTAAAATTTACTTTTTCATATCAGTTGAAAAGAAAGTTATCAATATTTTCTTTTTTATAAACAATAGTCATTTTGGTATACGATACTTACAAATTTGGTATCATAAATAAATAAATAAATAAATGAATGAATGAATGAATGAATAAATAAATAAATAAATAAATAGATAGATAAATAAATAAATAAATAAATAAATAAATAAATAAATAAATAAATAAATCCATAAATAAATAAATAAATAAATAAATAAATAAATAAATAAATAAATAAATAAATAAATAAATAAATAAATAAATAAATAAATAAATAAATAAATAAATAAATAAATAAATTTGCCTTCAATATTTAGTATTTTACGGAAAAATAATAAAAATCGCCAAACAAAGGATGCAAGCCTGTTGAAAAAGCATAGGTTTCAAACTGTTATGACCAAGTAATGCCATAAAGTTATATGTATTTGTCATGGGCATCAGCCGACCACAACACTGCCACAGTCTTTGAATTTTTCAGTGTAGCACTGCGGCTCATTAAGCACACTAATTATAACTAAAGCCTCCATTTCCGGAAGCGGGATAAAAGAAAATGAATACTACTCAAATAGAGCTTAATGCATTATTACTGAAAATTGAAATAGTTTGTGCACGTCAGGTCGCATGTTTTAATGGCCCGAACAAAGGCAGTTCAATAATTATTATCACATCCAAGACAATATATTTTTATGATCAACTTTATACCGTGTATGTATCACAGCATATCACACAAAATATTCCAGGCGCAAGGCTTGTGATTCAGTTTTATATTCAGATTTTCAGACCACATTCTAATCCCAGAGATATTTCTCGGCACATACAAAATATATAACTTCCCATGTGTATGTGAATTAAATTGCATCAACATGTCTATAATCTTCCCATTAATTTCCAGAAGCTATTACGATTTTAATGAAAACTTACTAAAACGTGACAACGTCAAAACGTCCTCACCTGTCAGTTTTCGTTTGTTCAAACAATTAAGTGCAACACACTATCTCCGGATATCATATTCAGTTTTAGTTTGTGCATGCACGGAAAGTCAAATACAGAAAGGTTTAGGAAATAAGTGTACATTCCAAACAAAACAAAATTCTTCAATATACTTGAAATACATTTCCTATGGACGTAACGAATCTTAGGTTTATACGAGCAAAAGCAATTGTTCTTTTCCAAACGTCCATACATAAAAAAATAAAATGCATTGACTTACTATTAATATGTACTGGAATCTTGCATGACACAGTGATATTTTCAGAAAAAAAGCATGGGTGCGTGTTTTAATAAAAATCCATGCACTACACATAATCATCTATCAAATACAGTAGAAAATATGGAAAACCAAAAATCTTCACTTTGATGGCTTAAAAACACACATCCCTAGATCCAGTCATTGCCCTCAACCATATATACATACATACATATATATATATATATATATATATATATATATATATATATATATATATATATATATATATATATATATATATATATATATAGGTGTGTATATGTGTATAAAGTATTGAAAGGATATGCCTTTTTAATGTTCTCACCGACATGAATAAAAGCATGTTTATATTGCTGGTTATCAACAATAAGTCCTGCAAAGTTGGTAACAAAATTTCCATACCATTATAATATTATGACACGATAATGAATCACTTTGGCGTGATCAGCTTAAAAGTCATATTGATTATTAAGTATATTTTTAGTGATTTCAAATGGAACGGTATTTCGTCCATGCTTTTGATAGGCCTTAGCCCACATAAACAATTACCAGTGTAAGATAACACGCCAGCAGTGATCTCGTCATCCAGCCCTTTCCTATATATAATTGTTTTATTTGTTTAGTTGGTTGATATGCTATTTTTATCTTATTCGCTTACATACCATTTCCCCGTACTATAACAAATATATATTATATGCAATTGACTTAATTTTCAGAATAAAACTGCTGAGAAAGTTGCCTTGCTGATCATAGATTAAAATTCAGCTATGTTTGCGTTTTGTCATTCAATAGGCCTATAGAACAGTGTGATTTGGCACAATTTTATGCCTTTGATAATGCAACAACGTGCACAATATTTACAAGCTTCGTTTTATATTTGCTGGTGATTTGCCTGTTATATGTACAAACATCATTAACTTTCAAAATCCTAACCTTTGAGGGAATTCGGAGGGAATGACTCAAAAATATTACAAACATATTCATATTGCGATAAAAAGTAATGCCACTTATGTTTGCACAATGTGGAGGTCAGGTAAATTTCAAATGTAGCTTGCATAATTATCACACAACAACTAACGCCCCCCCCCTCCCCCGACCCCTTGTTTTTATTTTATTTTTGTTATTAATATTGAATGTGCATACTCTTTGCATTGTGAATGTTTTGCCTATATGTCGCAGCTGATAATTCAGGACATGAATTGTGTATTGTATTGCACATTTATTAACTGATTATGCATGTTATTACCTGCATACAGCTTTCCTGTCCCACACTATACGACGACAGCCAGCGGGTCAATGCGACTTTAGAGGGTCCATACTTTCTGGATTGCCCAGCACAATCATATTCGTCCCGTGGGGTCAACTGCACTCTGGTTTAGGTAAAAGTGACAAGGCTTCCATCCCTGCGTATTTTTACATTTTAGGACAGTCAATATGTGTAGTTTCTTTGCATTTTACAATAAATATTCTAAGATTAGTTTGTAAAATTTGAAGGGCATTTCTTTCAAGGGCTGTGATTTACAACTTCAGAAAGGACCACAACAAAACTTTTTCGCATAAAAACCTGTAAATCAACTGTCATGTACAGACAATAGTATAACTTAGGTAACTATGTTTTAGCTTTCAGTTAAAAACAATGGTCTTTCTCGAATTTTGATGCATCTGCAATGAACATGTATAATTGTTTCCATTTTGGAGCTTAAAAAGTAGCATTTAAAATTGAAATAGTGCCAAGCAAAGAACTGGTTACCTAAGATATACTCTTGTCTTAACTAGCCGTTGATTTCACACAGGTTCATCTATCCAGTTTTAAGTGAGGCTGTCTCAATATTACCAAGTCTTATAAAAATGTTTCTGAGATATTCAATACCAAAGATAACCAAATACATTTGCTGATTTCATTTATTAAACAAAGGACATCTGCTCAGGCCATTAACAAGGATGATTAAATGCTAGTCTCTAAACCTCTGTCATAACGTTGACCTATATACTTAAAAAATATGGTGGTTTTAATCAGTTACTTGTAAAATTATCCTCTCACCTGTAAGCACACATCCCATTTGGCTCTAACTGTGAGTGGTTATCTAAACAGCACCATTAGTGACAACATCTAACAGCCAATTAACTAATTGGTTCTATAAAGCAGGAAAGCTTTTTCATCTTTAAGTTTTGCATAGAGGTAAACATGTTACAGTGAAACTTTAGGGCTTTGAAAGAGATTAGCAAGAAGGTAGCAAGGCTAAATTTCACTGATTTGACGGTCTCAGGTAAGTGCCAGCGCCTTAAGGATACTTATTTTGTGATTCTACTCTACATATGACCTGTGGACATGAAAGCCTTTTACCTGAGCTGAATTACATTTTGGGATCACCAATCATTTTCGACTGGAACAATAGAAGTGTGAGGTGCCCACAAAACAAAAATGTAAATCAAGGTGTGTTAGCCACTTCCAGAGATAGAGAAAGTGACGAAGCTCTCCGAGATATAACTCATGACAAACATTTAACATTGATCCAATCGGCAATGGAAAACCTCTTAAATAGCAAACTGGCTGATCAGAGACAATCAATTATTGACACTTCGTTTCTAGTTTTTACCGGATTGAGTCGAGAGTGCAAAACGTGGAATCTCAGCGTGACCAGGACACCAATGTCATTTCTGACCTCCAAAAGAAAATGCATGAAAAAGGGTTAAATACCTTAAGTACGAACGTAAATAAGCAAGTGGAGATACAAACAATCTTCAGCAGCAAGGCAGGAGGTAGGGGTAGGCAGCACATGTCTATGGCCTCACAGCTCCAAATGAATCTAGCGATGAGAAAGCTAAAGAGGGGAGCTAAATTTGATACTGACATACCTGTCAAAGAGATTTACTGTGCACATTGTGTAGGGAATAAGGTGGATAAGAAATAGTAGTGAGGTTTCACTGCAGGGATGATGTTAATCTCCTTGAAGATGAAACTTCTGTAAGGAACTAGCTTTTCATTATTTGAGGACTCAATGTACCACAATCGTTGTTTCCTCAACAGATTGAGAACTCACACTGATATCGAAAGCTCGTAGCATATTCGAGATTTTGGCAAAGCTAAAGCAAGTCCAAAACTTTCAGGTCAATTTCCTGAAAGACGTCAATGAACTAACCAAAAAAGTGAAAGGACTGTATAAGGTAGTTTTTGCCAAATGAGGGACAATGATCCTTTCCCATAAAAACTCTACATATTGGTACCTAATATTTCTATCACATTTCGTTCACTAACTATAAAACTTCCTATGTGGGGTATCTCTGCTGTTTTTTCCTTGGCTGTGAACATTGAACGCTGTGTTTATTTTGTTATTATCTCTGTTCTGTGTTGATTAATATGACCCATGTTCCTGCGAAAAACTACAACAATAGCTGGCTCTATGGTATTTGTGCAGAGTAATCCCTATTTCAATATTGATTTTTTTCTCTTTTTTTTACCTGTAGGCAAACCTTTTTTTTCCCCAATATTATTATCTTCATTGTCATCATCATAAGCATCATCATTATTATTTTGTCATATTAATATGTACTGGATGCTCATGTGTAAGGAAGCTTGCATAATGTTTAAACATATGTATGCTGGTCAGGGTATTACGTTTTTGCAGGATGCGCTAAAATGAGACTTGTGCTTCTTTTTTTTTTTTTTTTTTTTTCAAGACAAAGTAGTACTTCTGCATTACAGCACATATTCGTTTTGAATTTTTGATAAATTCTTGCATGGCAGAGACTTATATTAATTGTTTATCAATTCAACAATTTTCACACCCAAAGAGGAGGATAGAGAGTGTCAGAGGAGCTAGTTCGAAAATAATGTTTGCAATTCATTCATATGTTGAGTGTATCTGGGGCCGATAAAGAAGAGGTGGAATTCATCTTTTCCTGAATTGCCACCCTAACACAGTGGTGAAGCAGCGATGCCAATTTTGAAAAGATATGAATTCGGACCACTGCAGCCTATGCAGCCCATGGCGTAGTGTAAAGCCCATTAACGAGGGCCCTGGTAATATAATACATTGTGCCTGACTGGGCACTTAATTACTGAACTTACTTTTGCTTTGAATAGGTTGGCATTAGCACTGTTACGAACATCATTCAGAAATTCATTCCTGAGCTGATTCTACTTTGACAGAATGACTTGTGAAATAATGAAGTTCCTGCACAGAAGGTACATTAGGTTGAGCGTTTGCCAGTACTATAGTTTTAACCTGTGGGAGAAGTTTGTAGGATTTAGTCGATTTGATAACTTGGCATAATGTTGGTGACACTTTTGTCCATTAAAACTAGTTTACATCTTTGCGTATGTTCGGCCAATGCTATGGTTTCCTGACATAGTTTAAAAGAAGAAGTTCGTTTCTTAGCACCACTTACAACACCAGCTGCAGTGATCTGATTGTTTTCTACCTCCGCCTGTGCCCACTCATCTCATACCACGGAGCCATAATCTGAGAAGCACCGAATGAAAGATAAGTATAATGTTTCAAGGGTACGCCTATCTAGAGTGTATTGAAGTCCTTTCATTATATTACTCAGTGTAGTTCATTTGGCCACAATAGAAGTGGTGTGTTGAAACCAAGTCAGATCCTTTTTAGTTAAAACCCTAAATGTTTATGGCTTAAGACATCAAACAAACAGTGTTCTTGGAAATACAGTGGTGGGTGATTTGTGAATTAATTTAACGAGTTGTCAACATGCTTTCAATTTTCAATGCATTGAATGTGATCAGCCAAGTTTGAGACCACCATAAATTGATTGGATGTCCTTGATGATAATGCAGGATGCCGTATCAGGCCTTCAACACTAAGATATAGGGTGGTGTAATCAGGAAAAAAGTTTGATGTTGGAGCTGACAACATTAACGGTATCATTGATAAAAATAAGAAATGTAAATGGCCCGAACACCGAGCCCTGTGGCAGGCCAGCACTGATGGTACCCCCATGAGGGACACTTGCTGTGAATAACCACACCTTGTCGTCCGACAGATATGTAGTTCAGAAACCAACTATGTAAATTGCCAGTGATTCAATTACTTT
Source organism: Hermodice carunculata (assembly GCA_964020975.1). Taxonomy (NCBI): domain Eukaryota; kingdom Metazoa; phylum Annelida; class Polychaeta; order Eunicida; family Amphinomidae; genus Hermodice; species Hermodice carunculata. The sequence goes on along the minus strand of CAXHWN010002763.1, from coordinate 10,737 downwards.
GAAGTTTAGGGAGCAAGGATGGGTGCCAAACTTTATCTAATGATTTACTCCTGTTGCGGAGTACGAGACATGCATCCTTCTGAAAGTCGACTGCTAAACAAAGCTCATGATACTGTGAATATGTCATGATTAGTTTATATTAATATTTATATTATGGTGTAATTCTTAGTTTTGAATAAGGCAGTATTCATTATTTTGGTAATGCAAAATTAAGGACCTGTGTGTGCTGTATTCAGGTCTTGAATGAATGGTTATCAGCAAGTCAGTAATGGCATAGAATTTTCCCCATACACGTATTGCATTGGTATCCCCAAAAGATAAATGATACCTCTCATACTCAGAAATCATGTCGCCACTTTCCCAGCCTCCACTGTCAGACCAAGTGAGTGACAGAGCTTTCCCATAGTAAAAGAGAGGAACAAAATATAGTGGAGAATCCAGGTATCAATCCCAGTACCTCTCAGAAATCATGTTGCCACTTTCCTGGCCTCCACTGTCAGACCAAATGAGTAAGAGAGCTTTCCCGCAGTAAAAGGGAGAAGTGACAATAAGAGCTTTTTCACAGTGGAGGCACCGGGAATGAAACCGCAATGTCAAGATGCTAAAACGAAGTTTTCATGAAAGAAGATAAAACATGCTAAAAGACAACCCTTTCCATCACATAACCAACACAACTGAGCAGTGCTATAGGCCTATAATTATTGCCAAGGCGTTTAGATTCATTTTTGTGTAGAGGAGAAGCATTAGCGTTTTTCCACATCCAGGATGAAACTCTGTGAAGGAGAGGTAAATTACAGAGTTTTACTAGAGAATTACATATTACTGGTGCAGCTTTTTAAGTGCTTTGGTGCTAACACCACCAGGCTCAGATGTTTTGTTGTATCAAGACATTTCAACATGTCCACAAGTTCGTTATCATCTATGGAAATTGAGGAGAGAGGAAAGCTTGGTAACTCTTGTAAATCTTGAACAATAGAGGAGCAGGATTAAACATTACATTGGCTAGGGAAGAAATTGTTAAAATAGCCCTGCTTTAGAAGAATTGTCTGATACAATTTCGTCACCATTAAGCAAGAAGGGCACGTCAGACTTTTGGTTATGGTTCAGAAAATGCTTGACTGTGCGCCACAAGGACTTCTTACTAGTGTCATTGTTCATCAGTGAGGTACATGATTTTTGGTTATAATCTATTTCTGTTTTTTCCAAACGCTCATTATATTCATTTCTTATTCTACGAAAGTCAGCACATTTATTTGTACTACTTAATCCATTACTAGATTAAGCTCGTTTGGGAACATGATAAACTTTTCTTTTTAAACAGCAGAAAGAATAGTTATACTAGGGAAGATCATTTGGTCTGACTATCAGCGTGTTATTTGGAATGCACTCTCTCACAATATTCAAGAATGAATCGGTCCATGCAGAACAACATTTGTCGACGGTATTAAACTGCCCTCTAGGGTGTTTCTAAAAATAGAAAGATCTGCCCTATTCGGCTGTACAAGTCTTTGACAACTGGGCTTAACTTTATGCATAAACACAACTTACTATGAAACAACACAGTGATCACCATCTGCGATTGGAGGAAGCAGACTTGGGTCAGTAATATAAGGAAGCTTATTTCACAATATCTGATCCAAACATGTTGAAGAATTCGACGTTATCCTCATAGGCTTATTGATGTGTTTGAAAGGAAAATTCAAAGTGCAGAATTGGTTTAGTTTATGGCCATAATGAGTAGAAGGGTCAGCTTCCAAATCATCAAATAGAAAGATGTTTTGTATGCTTGCAGCCCTGGGTAAGTCAAAGCTATCTTAGAATCTGTGCCCAAACGATATTGGGGGGTTTGGTGGTTATATATAGCACCAACAAATAAATTTATCGTTAATCACTCTAATCTCACACCACAGTAGCTCAATACCATCAACTTATAAGTCAGTCTGCAGAGTGACAAACAAAGACTTAGAAACAAAAAAGTGCGACTCTACAACCCGGTCTGATGGTGTGATCACAGCGTATGATTGTATGGAAACCAAAAAGTGTGAAATTAATATTGGATTGATTTGATGTAAGGAAAGTTTCGGAAAATGATAACAAATCAAAATATGAGGCCAACGCAGCCCTAATGTGTCTTAATTTTGTGGCAGACAGGCTATGCACTTTGGCATGACACATTGCGATTTTGCAAGAGTGGCTGTTAAGATCTGAATTGATATGTATATCCCTCTAAAGTAACAGCAGTAGAGGTGAGATAAATATAAGCAATTGCCCTGTATTTTATTACCCACAAAAAGACTGAAAACTATATATCATGGAAGAATAACTATATTTCTGAGTTATGACAGGTATGGTTTAACTGTACAGCAACCTAGGCTTACACAACAAAGGCAAGGTAAGATGAAATTTAAACTGATGAAATGAATATCTGTTTGATTAAAACAAAATTTGATGGACCCATTGTAAACCGCCCAGTCTGCAAAACATTTCCAGTCAAGCTTCCTGTAGTTCTGTGTGCTTCATTGTGTTCTCTAGAGTTTCCAGTCTCGATTCCACAATAAGGTTCTTGGGTAACTGTGCATTATTAAGAGCTTTTGTGAAGGCTCTTATAATAGTCTTTTCTGTTTCACTGCTCCGTTGAGTCTTTTCTGTGTCACTGCTCCGTTGACTGGGATATGCACGTTTGGCAGCTTTACAAAATTTCCGAATAAAATTTATCAGATTTTCTTACTCCATCTGGGTTATCTTGTCTAATTCATTTTTCAAACGTTCATCTTCATTAGCCAATAAAAATGCTTTGCCAATGTGTGCTCTAAGCTCTTCCTACTCCATTGGTCTGTGAGCAGGTTGTTATGAAAAGAATTGTTCTACCTCTTTCTTTAATGATCTGGTTATGGTCTGGGTCACCACATTGGTGATGGCTTTGGGAATGTCTGGCACTCTCATGTCTATCTGGTCGATCTATACATGTATGTTTGTGGTGACCTGTCCAACAGATCTGCGAAAATTATTCACTAATGATTTTAATTTTTCTGTTGCCTTTTTGGTCCGAATATCTGGCCCCCATTCCTTGATTGAGGTCCTGCACCATCCTTGCTATGCCCTCAGTTAGGAATGTTACTTGGTTTGGATTCATGGTGATGATTTAGTTTTAGCCATGGTCGACCTGCAGACTCCTGATTTGATTAAGAGTCTTGTCTATGATATTCTTCTCCCTCTGTCACTGCTCATACAGTTGGGCAAGTTTCTGCCACAGCAATGTACTTGCCTGAGAAGGTTTTGTTTCTCCTCTCTTAATAGTCTTGTTCTTTCTCATACTTTTTGTCTGATGGCAAACCAATAATTCCGTTCAGTAAGGGCCGATTCTGTGATTTGCATATGCACCCTTCTTCTTGGTTGGGTTTCTATTGAAGTACATGGAACTGGTTCCGGTGCTGGAGTTGGTTGAGGTGGAGAAGGTTCAGGCATATGTTGATACCTGTCTATGGTATCGTCTTGAAGGTCAATTATGAGACAATCGTCTGAACTACTTACACTTATGTAGTTTAGGTCCTGTTCAGCCATCTGCTATCAGATGAGTCCTGTCCAAGGAAATCCTGGCAAGCTCACCAATTATTTAAACTACCCACTTGGTCTATGGTGTGATATGACTGGGTTTAATGGAACAAATGATAACTAGGCAGTCCGCACAAGTTAGGCTTTTGTGCAATGGAATACACAACTTTGTGTGTTCATTACATTTAGGCATTTATTCTTATTTCCCTTATATTCACTTGACTGACAACAGATCTGGTTGGTCTATTTTCCTCTAGGTCTTTGCAACTTTTCATAGTGAGAGTTACCACTCTGCCTAGCATGGCAAATGTTCCTCCATTTATACACAGTTAGGACTAATGAACAATGGAAAGTTCCATGGAAAACTGGTACACAGCAGAAATATCTGCCTAGATCCAGTCAGAACATGTTAACTTTTGTTTTTATTTCGTTTTGTGTGAGCAAGACATGACTCAGTCATAGCAAATCCCTAAATAATGTTTTTACTTAACTATACACTGGCTCCCTCTATCAGTTATTGTATATATGAAAGTTTCCCTCCTTCTATTCTCATACCGGAAATGACATACCAGGGTGAAAGAGTTCACTCCCAAACATGACAGGAAAGACTACCTATTTATATGTACAGACTTGCCATGATTAATACAATCCCAAACTGCAATTAGATTATCATTTGATTAATTCTGGCAAAAATTAATTCCAATTTTATACAACGCATTTTCATGTACTGTACCACCTCCAATCCCTCACTGTCATAGATAGTTGTTACATCCTGTATCTTGTTTTCATATCCTTTACTGATTCATTATGGATTAACTGTATATAGGTTAAGTTGTTGCACAACACCTATCCTGGATTTAGTAGTTTGTTTTTTTTTTCAAGTGCGTCAGCTGTTATTTTATTTTACAATTTTACCACATTCACACGCTGGCAACTTCCATAGCTCAGCCAATAACAACTCAACCTTGAGGGGTTTTTTTTATTTCACTTCCCCATATACACTTATAAGTCTCGATCAAAATCACTATGGTTGTTCTGTTGTAATTATCTTGAGCCAACCAGATCTTTACAATTCATTAGGGTTATCCTCTTAGGGACTTTTCTGTACCTATTATTTAGTCTGGGGGGAAGACTTTACACCATGACATATATGCTGAGAAAGATATATGGATAAGAGGTGAGGGAATACTCAGCGTGTACAAGCCATTATAGTGAGAAACATCTGATAAAATCTTGGTGAACTTGAGTGTCTTAAGGCACTTCTGCTCAAACGTATACAATATACACCATGATTGTTTCCAAATAAGTAAGAAAGCCATCAGAAAAGTGCAAATACAAAGCATTTTGCGATGTTCTACAAATGCTAGTAGAAAACGTTGGCAAACAGTAATAACTATATAAAACGGCTATCACGAGCAGTAAATGAATATACAAACCCAAACACAAAGAGACACAAAATAAAAATAGAGTGTTTTAATCACAGATAAAAGAAAATAATAAAAGTTGCGTCCAACATGCTTTTTAAATCAACAGACAGTTTTTTGAGCGAAAAAGCAACAGTATTGACAAATACTCATACATTTATATTTTATCATTTTTTCTGTGCAGTTTTGCCAAAAACTTGCTGCTGTATACTTTTTTTGCTAAATATACTATGCATTTCAAAAGGTTTATAGTATAGTACAGATGATTCTAGCTTTTACGTTGGCTGAAGTTTGACACTGTACATCATTTATTTATATCTGCTGAATATGTACAACAGTGGGTGCCTTTTAGTCTACTTGGCATACACCTCTCTTATGTGTAAGTTATACCAATGGTTCTTGTTAACAAGCAACTCGTCATTTCATAATTCGATCTGGGTGATACATCTTCGATATGCAAGAGAACTACATGTAAAATCGCAATATGACTATACTTAAAACTTTGTCCTGTGCAAACTGGATTTGTATGACTATTTTCATATCTTGTTATGTATGTTTTGTTTGGATCATTATTAATGGCCTTATAAGATATATGATTACTGACTTGAATTGTTTTTTCTGTCAGCAGCCTTTCCAGACATATGCTATCTTATATAGATCAACAACATAATTGTTTCTTTACCCTCTTGTTTATTCAATGGGAGTCGTTTGCCTTGTGAGCCTACATACACATGAAGTAAGGTAACACATCTACTTTTATATTTTCTTCAGTTGAAATGATTGACTCTTTTTTTTTTTTTTTTTTTGGGGTAACTCGGTTGAGTTTCTTCTGGTGGTTGTACACATTCTTTTGGTGTGAGGTCAGAGTTAACAACAACATCTTTTTACTTGGAATGGTATATAGGCCCCCAGCTCTATAGTGTCATTTTCGGAAAAGTTACAGGACCCCATTGCCACAGCTAAAGCAGCTGATATACCAAACATGTTTTTGACTCTGGGCCTCAACTCTGATCTTAATATATTTTGTGGTCAGAAACTAAAGCAATTTTGCTATGGAAACCTATTAACCCTGCATATAAGAGAACCAACAGGTGTTACCCCGTCTGCATCTACGTGTTTGAACCTTATTATTTCAAACGCACCTAATTTTGTAAAAGACCCTCATTTTTTACCCCCCATATATATATATGCGACCATCTTGTCTTAGACGTGGATCTATTATTTTGAAAAGTAGACCCTTCAATTGCGAGACCTATTTGAGAATATGCAATAGCAAATTTCGATGAATTTAGGCATAGTTTAGATTTATGGAGCTGTGGCAGTTGTTTTGAATCTGCTGATATGAATGTGTGTCATCAAATTTGGTGAGAACAAATTTTCGATACAGGTAAAAAGTATGTTCCTAGTAAAACCATAATGGGCTGGAAGTCAGACCTTCCTTGGTATAGTTGAGCACTCTGTGTGACAAGTGAATAGTCATTTTGGGCATCCAGAAAAGCTAACGGCAATAAATGCAACACCCATACCTAGATTACTTACAACAGCCTATGTAATCATTATCAGAATGATGTCTGAAGAGCGATACTATAGCAAATTTAGTATCGCTTTCAAAAATGCAGAATCCAGTGATAAGACATAGTGGTGAACCGTCAAACATATCATGACAACCTTTCAAAAGCACATTTTATTTATTTTTTTTTCTAACAGCGGTGCAATTTGGACACATCAAATGCCTCTGTACATCCAACCATGATTACAGCTACTAACACATTTAATAATATATCTACTACTAAAGATGAAGCAGTGGAGGCGCTGAAAAAATTAGATACTTCAATAGTGCTGGCCCCGATGGCATAAGCAAATGTCTACTAAATGAATGGGGTCTATCCATATATGAATCCTTAGCTACATTATTCAATCTATCTTTCTGGTCAGGAGCATTTCCAACCACGGGGAAACAAACAAATTTTACTTTCCTATACAAGACGGCTGATTCATGTTTATGTACCAATTATCGACCAATTTCCCTCCTAAGCTGAGTGTGGAAGACAATGGAGAAAATAATATTCAAACATACCTAAATTTCTTCAGAGACAACATGCTTCTATCTGCTAATCAGTCGGGCTTCATACCTGGTAGCTAAACAATAAATCATTTTTTATCACTTTACCAAGAATTATGTCTGGCCATCGATTTTCAGAAAGAAGTATGCATTGTCTTTCTTGATAGAAGTTAAGCCTTCCATAAAGTCTGGCATGATAGTTTACTTCATAAATTAGATTGCAACATTATCTATGAGATGATTCGAAAATTACTTGTTGATGTGTCTGTGTCATCAAACTGGGGAACACTAAATGCCGCTGTATTGCAGAGCTCAGTTCCCAGGCCCCTACTCTTCCTGATTTACATTAATGATATTGTGGATGTTGTAGTCAGTAATATCAAACTTTTTCCATATACCCCTCACCTTTCTTTTGTGGACAACTCCTATCATGCCGTAAATACCAAGAATGATCTTTCCTCTGCACTGTCCAGGTCTTTTCACCTGTTGGGCACATTCATTTCATTGAAAATAGATCCAATGTTAATGTCCAGGAAACGAAAGCCACAAAATAACCCCCACTCCTTATTATTTTAGCGTCACAATTTCACAACATTGAACAGCGTAAAAATCTGTGTATTGTACTAAGATAAGATTTTGAACGGAGCGACCACATAAATTTTTCTGTTTCAAAAGCCTCAAAACAGCTCAACATAATTAAATCTCTGCAATACATTCTCGACTGGGACATGTTTATGAAATTATTTATATTTCCTTCATCTGATCCATTATGAAGTGTGGTTGTGTTATCTTGGATGGCTGCACCCAGGGTGATGTATTGAGACTCAAACATGTTCAGCTGACTGTGACCTGCATCATTACAAGAGCTATGCATACCCCTTCAAACAGCAAGGGGTATATGGAAACTGGTTTATTTACATTGACAACAAGGGCAGGAATACTCAAACTAACCTAAATGTACAAAATAATCAACAATTTAGTTCCAAAATATTTCAGCAATGTCTATACTGGTTAGCAAACTTTTGAAAGGCGGTATGTAAGACAATCGTTCAGTTTGCCCCATTTTAGAGCAACAGATGGTATGTTTCACAGCTTATTCTCACCTTCCTGAAATACATTATGATATCAGTTACCTCTTGATGTAAGAATTCCAAATCCTTAAAAGACGTCAGGGACAAAATTAACCCTGTTTTCAAAGACTATTGATGTAAATACAACTATATTATGTTTGCAACATATTTTCTCTTATTGCGCAATATTCACACTAGATAACGACTGGGTCGCAGCCCGCTTAACGATTACTTGTATAAGATTGGTCTATTACAATCTCCAGAAGGGGGTTATGGTTTCAGTATGGATGATGTCTGGCATGTATTATCTGTTTGTCCATCTTACGCCATCCACAGTGGCCAGTTATATGAGCATGCTTCACAATATACTCTTTTTATTCTCCAAAGTGTTCTGTTTGGTGCTGCTGGATGCAACTGGAATGACAATAAGGCAATATTTCTATCTGGTCCGGATTGTATTTTACTAATGTAGAGATTGAAGCCATATATTGTGTAACATAGAATAGAAAACGTATGTCATTTTTCTAATCTATTGCTGCTGAACAACCTAATTATACTTTATCAAATAGTCATTTTTGGTGAAAATTATCATAAAATACCGAATCCCACTGTCTGTCTCGTGCTTATTGTGGTGTCTCACCCAAACGTGTCTGGTATCGTGTGGTGCTCCAAACAAATCTCAGTGAGGAGCACTATGCTTTGGATTTCTTTCACCTATGCAGTGGAGGATATAAATATTTGCAGTCTGTGTTCCGTTCCTTTTTTCTACCCTTCAACATGATCACAATCATGCCTACCATTGTCGATTCTAACCACACGTTTGTAGCCTGCATACATGTAATTTGCACAAAATCCACATTTGTGATAAGTTATTGCTAAAATTGTTTTCATGAATTTTTATTATAGTTTCAGCTGTAAAAAAAAAAAAAAAGAAAAAAGAAAAAAGAAAAATTTGATAGAAATAAAGAAAGTGGCAAGTATGTTCCAATATGTGTGGCTCTAAACCAACTTTAAGGACCGCCCGGAGTGGCTGGACCTGACGTGAATGGAAACTGTGGCGCGTCAAGGCTGAAATCTCTGTGAGCTTGCTCCGACCTTGCATGCTCACAAGTGGTGCCACATTGTTTGACGTGTACTATAATGCATGATTTTTCATAAGGAACATAGTTTTTACTTACACTGGAAAAAAAAAAAAAAAAAAAAAACATTAGGAGCTTGGTGCTATGCATGGTAATTAAAATGGAATATGGACATCCTCTTTCAATGTTATACTTTAGGATTGTAGACGTGAAGTAAACACAGGTTTCAGTTATATGAGAACCTCTCTAAAGACATGTCATATATACGTGTTAGTTAAATGCACAGAGTGAAACACGTAAACATGACAAAAAGACTAATTCTTACAATTCCATGATAAAATAGAGAAAGATCACTGTCGTTCCAATAAAAAATAATGGTAGTTGGAAATTAAATCCTTGATGTGCTTCGAATGTCCTTATTGGAAGTATTTAACTGGGGGATATTATCGAATTTCTTTGAGCAAATACTGTACCTTTGGCGGTGCCCAATGCACCAGCAAAGTCAAAGTGCTATAGTGTGCCGAAAATTTTGGACAGTATATATTTGAGGAAGCAGTCTATCAAATCCTGTATCTACATGTATGCACTTTCTCAACATTTTTTTTTTATATAGCTTAGGTGTTACTTTTAATTTTTATTTTGCCTTGACACTTACATGATGTATATAATGTAGAGGTACAATTTTACTAGTACAATGACCGGGTGGATTGAACACTCAGGATATCGGAGAGAAGCTATATAATTCAGAGACTCACATGCAGCTGACTCACGGTCAGAACACACCATCTTAGGGTAAATTACTCGGAAGTTGATTGGAGTTATGGTATGACACAATAATATCAGGTAACAATGATAATGTTGGGATTCCATGTCAGCATTACTACGCTTGTGACGAAGCAAGTTATTATAGTACATGTGCATCTATTTCCTTATATATCCTACAGCTTTATAAAGGGACATTCAAAATGCTTTTAACAATGTATGCCAAATGGCAAAAAAAAAGGTGATTGAACTGTCTCATCAAAAAGTTCATTTAGCGTTTGAACTGTTGATCTGTACCTTGTATATTTTCTTTCGCACCGTGGTACCTAATGATATTGCCAGAATGCTTACAACCTGTCTCTCTCTCTCTCTCTCTCTCTCTCTCTCTCTCTCTCTCTCTCTCTCTCTCTCTCTCTCTCTCTCTCTCTCTCTCTCTCTCTCTCTCCTCTCTCTCTCTCTCTCTCTCTCTCTCATCTCTCTCTCTCTCTCTCTCTCTCTCTCTCTCTCTCTCTCTCTCTCTCTCTCTCTCTCTCTCTCATCTCTCTCTCTCTCTCTCTCTCTCTCTCTCTCTCTCTCTCTCTCTCTCTCTCTCTCTCTCTCTCCAGGCAGTGATATATGCTGGCATTATTAAGGTCATCATATACATCAAAATAATTTGAATTAGTTAAAAAAATAAAATAATAATTTATCAATTTCAATTTTCTCAGCCCATATGATTATTACTACGGTCATTCGCCTTCAAGAATTATACCTCAAAATATTAGCGTTACTATCATAATTTTTTGGTA
>CAXHWN010002761.1:0-16000 GCA_964020975.1 Hermodice carunculata | reverse complement strand
AAAGTTTTTAGAATAACAAACAATAGTAGCAATACATAAGTGAAAAAGCCGCTTCAGAACAAAGGTGTATTGCAAGACAGTTTTAAGAACCCAGTCTGCTTGTTATCAATGTGTCACAGTTGAACTTGGCTGTATATTGCTTATTTTATACTACTCGTGGGACATGTGTGCAGACAACAGACATGAATAAACTATATTTTGTACCATTGAATATTTTAAAATTAAAAAGTGGAGTGTGAACGCATATTGATTGTACGCCAGGTCTGCGTATTTTGACTGTATTACGGCATGTTTGATACCTGCGACATATGCATGTATCTTTCACTGGTTTTCTTGATACTGAGAGAAAAACAAGATCCGTACAATTTTGGGTATGGTTTAAGAGAGTAATTATGCCCTGGTAACTATGATAACATAACTTTGTTCATACAAAGGGCAAATTCAGTGCTGTCCAGCTGAAAACATCTGTAGCAAAATTTTCTTTCCTTGTAGCAAGTGTTGTATCACTTCTTTGCAAAAGAAGCACTTATTTTTGAGAAAATCTGTAGCAATTTTGAAGAGCTTTGTTGCAAAATTTTGCTACAATGCTCCAGTTGGACAGCCCTGAAATTGAACGGTTCACTATCACCACGTGACCACCATGTCATATAATTTTGCTTGCAACACAGACATATGTCAGGGCCTACCGTGACTACTTTGGAAAAGACAGTTGCGTCTAGACAGGGAAAGACATTGGATGCACCAATTGCGCTCCATTGAACCTTTCGGTCTCAACATCATGGGGAGATGAGCTCTCTTGCTCGGTCTGATGCTAAAATTTTATGTTCAGAGTTCATCCCTCCATGAGGTTCTCCTTTGAGTAGCATATTACCTATGCAACCCATTGGGAAAGCGCACACATGTACCCATACTGTGTTTTTGCACACAGTCCTAAGCTCGTGTGTTCAGGGCTTTGTGGTACGGTAGTACCACCACCCAGAAGTCTGATTAATCACACTTGCTGACCCCCAGCATTGTTTCCACGGCATTCTTTATTTTACTGGCTTGCCGGGATTCAAATTTTTTAGAATCTAATTCACTTTGACAATAACGTCTTGGTAGAACCGAGATTCTGTTTTGCAATCACGATAACGTGTTTTAAGTGGCAACAGAAAGTTACCCCTCGGCATATATAGCAGGCGTAACGTCGGTTAGCCCACAGTTCCTGATGAGTTGTGAAGCACAACGAAACCGGTCGAACTTCTCCTACTTCTAGCCATTGTGACCCTTGCTCGGTCTTTACAAAATATAGCTTATACTTTGGAAAAGAACCTAGCCTAGAGCGTTTTAAAATCTTTTATATAAAAGATGTGGACACAAATCTGTCTTTGTATATACCAACGACCTTGACATTGTGCATGTTGTGTTTTCTATTATTTTTCCAAATTCCATCACCATGAGTCATGAATAGTCATATCTCCACAAAATGATGCGGGTACCGCGAATTTGTCAGTTTTTGTATGTATTGAATTTGTTACAAAGTTTGACTTCGTGCCGCAAAAATAAGCCCTCCAATGAGCGTATTGTTTATGCTCTAACATCGAGCCCATAAATGTCATTAAGTGAGATGGCATTGTCATAACAACTTTTATCAGAATACTTTGCAAAAAAATATACATGGCAGTGTCTCACTGCTATCTACATAGTATTGCCTCCGAAGGAGTTCCTTTTGTAAACAGCTAAAGTTTTACTGTATCGTGTCAGCTGATCTCTTGCAAGCAGTTAAAAGCCGTGACGTGGCCCATTGACAGTAACTGTTTGGCCAGCAGTTTGACAGCCGTGTAAAACACATGTATCTGGTGAACATGTTTCATTTAGAAACGGGAATTTGGTCAGTTGAAAGTTCAAATTATATCACACGTGGTAAACGCTAAAAAGATGTTTGGCTTAAGCAATTGTCAGCACATGTGCTCAAACACCATGTGTCAAAAGGAGCAGATTGATTTGGGCTGGTGTATGGCAATGGCTTTGTATGTGACAAACTCATTTGATCTCTAGAACTGTATTGACATGGTGTGCTGGTTATAAATATTTAATTACACGTTTGGCTTTGTATAAGTGCCTGCACGTACGACCAGTGACCGTTTTCACAAGGGATCCAAGCATGCAGAATACATTGCATCGTTTTAAATCAACCACCGTTAACTTTAAATAGTCACAGTGTTATCATTTGGAAAATGAAATAAAGTCTAATAGCAGGATATATTAGGCACATGACCAAAGTCATATATCCCAGAATGCCCGCTTGTGATACAAAAGGCTATCCAAACACACTTCGCTAATTTTGCATATTCATACTACTTACTAAAGATTACTGCAGGAAACCATTAATGTTTGCAGAGTACTTTCGTCAATGTGCCTATTGCCAGGGGATATACCAATTCGGTGCGGCCCATGCAATGCATTGAAAATTGATAGCAACGACATTGACACACACACACACACAATAAAAAAGCAGCAAACAAACCACGAAATTCACTGTTCCGAGCCTGCTTTACAATGTGTAAATTGCATGTACCTTTTGGCTCAGACTACTTACCCATTGCCTTGACAATTATAAATATCTTTGGCTGTACCGGTCAAATGAATCATGTATTACCTCCCCTTGAGCTTCACGTGGAAAGTGTTCATCGCCTGGCTTCTGTCACTTTCCGCTTTATTTCTTTCGTATTTATTCAGAAATACAGAGCACAGTCTGTGAGCATGATAGCCGATGTGTGTTTTTTCCGTTGTGCAAGATTGATTACCTTGTAGACATTGACGTTAAGTTAGTGAACAAGATAAAGATATAAGTTAAATGAGAATGAAGATGAAGCACAAGTCTACCCACACCAAAATATAATGCTCCAATACTTGAGGCATCAAAAACGTTTATTATTACGGTCCACTACTCCCAGGAAAATGCAGAATGTTAGAACACAACAGCTCCGATGCTGCACCTGGCACCTGCCATCGAAGTTTCAGCTGCTTGATGTTTTTTGTGAACTTTATAGGATACCATTTTTGGACTTCAAAAGTATCTCCTTGATATTTTTTAAGAAAATTATTCATCACTTGAATATTTCTTCCAGCAGAATGTGACATCTGCTTGAACGATGTATTTTATGTATATAATACCTTTCTGAAAGCATTACACGCAGAATATGTCTAAACCTCTGGCTATGTATTTATTTAACCATGTGATATCTTTTCAAAACTCATTTGCTTTTTTCAGCCTCAAACAAGATTTTGATCCTTATCCATTTCGCTATAAGTTGTTTATAGACTCTTAGTATTTGACTTGCTCTCAGTCAATGCAACAGCTTCTCAAGAATAAATCTCCTAACTTCATATTTGAAAAGTAGGCATGGAAAAAATGTATATTTGATACTGTATTTGGTCCTCGCATGATCCCTTTAACCAATTTGATAATATTGTTTTTATATAATATCTTTCATCACTCACCTTTCTATGCAAACTGTTGACGTGGTTTTACCTTTGCAATACCCACCTTCCATATACATTCATAGATATCAGATAACATCGACACTCTGAGCTGTGTTTGTACCTGTATCATTGACCAAAGTAGTTGTCATGGTGTTTGACAATTATGGACAGTTTTTTCCGCATATATAGAACCCACTTAAATGACCCTGACAGGGCAGCAAAATTGATAATGTTCATCACACCCTCATTATTATGTGAAAATATGCCCCAAACTATGATTAACTCATTATACCACTTCACTGGTAAATTTTTTTCCTAATTCGTCTTATATTCTAGGCTTCTTTCTTAACCCATTCCATCCCTTAAGATCATTTAACAAAGTACCAATCTTGCTGACTGGACGTCCTGTACAAAGAAGGATATGTCCTCAGCAAGTTGTACAATCTTAATTCCTTACCACCAATATTAACACTCTTACTATTTTGCCCTTACTTTGCTTGCTTATAATTCCGGTGCTAAAATAAAGAGACTGTATGAAGACAACCTTATACTACACGTCGAAATAATGGCAAAGACTGGCAGATATATCTATTACTGATTAAACAACTTCAAAGACCTGTATCTTGATATTACATTCTACCCATCTTGGAAAACAGGATCCACAGTTTAATGATCTCGAGGACCTTATTTCCATATTCTCACTCAATAATATCAAACGCTTCCCCAATGTCTATCAAGACAAGCAATGTTGCCATACTCTTTACTGCAAAATAGCAAAATGCAAGATATCTAATAAAATTCCAATGTTTTCACCGACGGAGCGACCTTTCACAAATGTGTTTTGACCTTCATGTATTGTACATTAACATCCGCCTTGTATTCGCCGGGTGTGCTTGTGTTATTGCCTGGTGGGATTTCGGTGTTTAGAGGTTATTTAATATATTTATTTCATGGATGTCAAAGAAATTAGGTACACTGGATGTTTACTTGTCTTCATTGTAAAGAGTCTGGTTAAATTGCTTTTCCTGTCTCAGAATTGCGTTTGGGTTCGTAATTTTCTGATCGTTCTGGAATGTTGATTTTCTTATGTATTCCATTGATCTTATTTCAATACCATTTCTTTTTGGTTTAGTTTCTAATTTTCAATAGACATTTTTCATCCAGTTCTGTCAGTCTTCGCTTTCTTTGTTTTTGCTTTTTTTTTGCTTTTCATTATGAATATTTCATGGTTTTCCTCTTATTTCAGATTTTATCACTGCCCTTACTAAGCCGTTCTTTTCTGTTTGTAAAATATTGACTGACATTTAATTACAATCTCTTTGACGTTTTGCATATAGTCCCGAGTCAGTTTATAAATGAGATTTAAATTTGCAAGGCCCTTGCCCCTTATTTAAAATTGCTATTCGTCGGAATTATATCAAGCTACTGACCGATTTGATAGCTGGTTTGTCCTTTAAATCTTAACCCACGTAGATAAAATGATGAGACGAGCCAGTGGTCTTCTCTACATTGTACCAGAGGGTTTATTGACTGGCATGTGTATATCGGTTACATCCAGTTTTTCAAGCAATATTTCCTGACTATATTGTATATATAGTGAAACAACTGAACCCGGACATCAACCTTTTTCATTGATTTTATTCACAAAATCACATTCCTTTTGTTTCGTAACTTTTGGTAGATGCAAATGCATTTAGCAGGAAAAGTATATGATCACCCATATCGAATTCAGAAATAATGTATCTGCCCTCCTTCATCTGAAATTATCTTATGAATATTATAATCTTCACCATTTGCCAGTGGAATGGCAAAACCACGACTTTTACTCATGCCATGTGAGAATAATATGCTTGCTTTCAACTCATCCTTGACGACTTTATATTGGTAGCGTCGGAAGTAGTTTTTTACACTTTGGAATTTTCCAGCCCTTTTCAGGAAGCCATCGGTTCTACGTTGCGTGAGGCGTCGGAAGAGCCATCGAAGTTTGAGTTGTCTTTAGACATGTAAATATCCATATAGAACAATGAAAGGTTGATACTTTCAGAAGTTAAATGACATAGTAAACATGTCTGTTTGTCATACCAACACGGGATATATGAGCTTTATTGGCGCACATTCCATATGATTGTGAAAAGGGTTAATTGGGGACAGGCCGAGTGACGGGTCTCTAGATTACCGTCAACTGAGGGAGGTCTTTGGAGAAGATATCGCCTTGACGCGTACCATTGTTACTTTGAAAAATGTACTGTACTGACGATTTACAAAGCCTCCCATACATTTTGATAAGTACAAACCAATACTTAGAAGGCAGTACGGACGTCAGGTTGAAAAATAGGCTACAGTACTACGTATGGTCAAAACTCTTAGGGAACACTTGTTTTGCAATTTGTTGCTCTGTTTTACTTTGCAACCAGCTTTGGTCGACTGTGGCCGACACATAGAGACCATGCAAATCAGATGCAAAGTTGCATTTAAACTGGCACCCATTGCAATGTTTGCGTCAGTACAAGATCCATACAACCTTAGCTCTATCTGGATTACAGATGAACAATGGGGTTTTTCTTTCTCTTAGTAGGCTATGTAGCAACATGGTGCATTACCTAGCATCCCAAAGCGATGCCCTGTTTTTTTTCTTTCACATATTCAGGTGAGATCATTGACTATTCTGCTATTTTACTTTAGGTCAACTCTTTTGTCTCACCGTGGTCGATTGCGCTGAAATAACCCAAATTACAGTATGGGACTTCTTTAATACCTCTGCTTTCCGAATTTGGCAGTACTTTTTGTAACCCAATCAATGACATAGAAAATCCAGTTTTGAAATAGTAAACATATTCAAAATTGTGTAATTTGGATCCTGGATATGGTACAAAAGGAATGGCCATCCAAGCTTCACCTGTTTGTTAATGAAAGAACGCATTCAAAAGGTACTGGGTAGTGGGATTTGAAATTCACATATTAGAAGCGTCTTTAATGATGATGGATACAGTCAATAGTAATGAACCACTTATGGCATTGCAAATTTTACAAGTTACATGCATTTCATATATAGAATCGCGCAATAAGCCATGTTGCCATCTCAGCTGGGCATGCCCAGTGACGCTTGATCTCTGTTTGGGAGAGAGGTCTTTATGGACAGGAAGTAATCTTTCTTTACTGAACGTGCTAAACTACCCTGGTAACCAGAATCAAACTGCTTTTTATCACCTTTAAGGGCTAAATTTAGTGAAAAAATAAAGCCTGTCGATAATTACAAATACAAAGGAACCGCCAAATAATCCAAGCTTTCATTCATAGTAGTTATTTCCCTCATTTCATGTTTTGCCTCTTTGTTCAGTGACATAAAGTTATTCCTAAGGACATGCAGCCCAGTTAGAGGTCGGTTTCAATAAGCATGCTCAGCTGAGATCTCCATTTGGCTTATTCCATTCATTTTAAAAAGAACTCTTGTTCAGAGCGGCGACGTTAACTTGATATGTTGCCATTGGTGCACCATGTATGTTTAATCAGTTTGCTTCTTTTTTGAGGGGGGATTAATGGCCCTGACCTAGGCTTTATTTCAATTAAAAAAAAACTTCCCACTTTCTGTTCTACCCTATCTAACGTAACTTCATATTCATTGTTTTTCTATTTTCCTCACAGAATAGCTAATCGCCAAGACATCCATGTGGGTATTTATGCGTTAGACAACCAGTCCTTACACTGATCAATTCATAATTTTTACTTGATAGACAGGGAGGTATTGATCAACCACCGCCAAGCGCTGCTAGCCTATTCGCATTATAATCGTGAAAAAAGCAGCTAACTCATAAAATTTCGCATCGCCTAATGAATATAGATAAACCACTATGTTGATTGCGTCGCTCATTAATGTAAATGCTATGAAAGAGAGGCCATACAGTCAGAATGGAATTAAAACCAAGTTACACAAACTCTATGCCAGCCAATACGTTTGTGTAATATCGCCGAGTAGTTCGGATAGATAGTTTTCTATATTTCGACTTCACAATGGAAATATACTTGGCAACGTGTTTAGTTGCCATTATGGAAGCTGCGGTTTCAACTGGTCCAGTCCAAGGTAAAAATCATTTCCTTTTTAAAACCAACCTAAAGGACATTTCTTGCACATGTAAACAACCACCAAAAAATGGTTGGTTTTGGCGCGCGCATCGCTACGTGTTCCAGACACCAGAGTATTGAAAAAGTTTGTTCATCCGGGACTTGCATGGGGGGTAAAATTTAACACTCAAAACAGTCTTAAAAGCTGATGTTTACATGTAGCGATTCGCAACCCGATTGTACTGGCCAGCATACACGGCATTTTTAAAGATTTTTCAGGACTTTTCCCTTATTTTGTGTACATATAGTTAGGCGGGTATAAACTGATTTTTGATCTTTTTGTCATATGAACCAAATAGCTGCGTTTTCTACATTTGAAAGTTTGATAAAGTAGAACTGCACGGTTTAAATTGTACTTCGCGTCCATGTGTGCGAATTGTTTTTTACCATAGCGGTATGACGAGGGGGATTTGATGCGTAGGAAGGATGTCGACCAACATGGAATATAAACAAATTAAAGCCTTGGTTCTTTCTGTGATCATCATACCTGCCCTGACTATTGGGTATCATTGTAGGGAAATAGTGCAGACTGCATTAAATCATCTAGATGAAAAAAAAAAAAACCCAAAGGAAAAAAACAAAAAATCAAGGAAAGATCAAACAAGCAATAAACAATGAACCTCATAATTTATTATATGACTATGAACCATTTTCTTCGTGAATTCCTGGATTGGTATGTTCAGGGCAAACGCAATCAGGAGGTGTATTTTGCTGCTTTGAAGCGACAGTTGGTCATCAAATTATACAGAGACGAGCATAAATTAACTTTATGTCGAAATAATTTACAGTTATGAGGTAGTTAAGATTCGGCGATCCATCTTTCTTGGAGTTTCCATCAAAACTAAATTTATCAGACAAAGATATAAAGAGGAATTTGGCACATCAATGGGTGGACGGCAAGTTCCCTTTATAAATTAATGAATAGGGTAATGTACACAGAACAGAGCATTATATGTAAATGGCATATGGAGGCTGTGAGGCTAGGTGCCAGAATACACTCTTCTGAAGAAGGGACAGTGTAGTCCACATATCAATTAAAACCGTGCGTGTTGCTTAAATTTGTCAACACTTTGGGAATTGCCAAGCTGCCATGTGGAATACACAAAGTATGTTGCTGGTCAGGTGAAATATATTTCAACTGTTGCACATGATGTTTACATTTCAGAACTTGTTCTCTAATTATGCAATCTATATCGCATTAAAACAATCACCACAGGCAGCGTGTGTTGTTTTTCGCTGCTGATCATCTTACTTTTCAGCTTTGAACATTTGATTATTTCTGAACGCTTTTCTTGAATAAAATAAAACAAATATTTGGTAAATATTTCAAAAAGATTCCATAGATAAGAAAAAACAACCCCAGTCAGGCATTGTCCAAACAAATCGAACGCCATCAAAATTTGACGATGATGACTGACCAATGGTAAGCGGTCACCACCCAACATCAGCAGTTTTTTTTATTCCACATATAAATGCATGACGATTTGTGTCCATGGGCAGTATGGGAAAAGCCTCATACAAGATGAGTCTGGGCGTTAAAAACAATGTAGTTCCCTCTGTTTAAACATTGTAATCACGGAATATTGTAAAACTGATACGAAAGCCAGAAGATGTGTACTTTGAATAGGAGTCACGGAAAAATCAAATTAGCAGTGGTTACTTCATGTTCTTTTAAAAGCAGTGAGTGTAATTCATATACGCCACGGATTTGGGTTTTTTGCCTGTCTTAATCAATCGTTACATCACATAAACTGTAAAAGAAAACTTGAGCACCTATTGGTAAATGTCATGGTAGGTAAATTGCCCAGTTTGTTGCTGGATACGTTCAAAGTTGATATTCCCTGTGATATTGTAAAGGTGAGACCTAACGATCTACCTTGGCTTTCATATGAGTTGAAAAGTAAGCGTATTTGTATTAGACTTCGTTGGAAATCTAAAGCATCTGATAAAGCAAGGAACACCCTTCTGCAAAAACCTTGTGAAGCTAAGATCGAATCCAAAAGATCCACCCCCAACACCCCCCCCAAATAAAAATGAATAGTTGTCGTTTCCACATATATATATATATATATATATATATATATATATATATATATATCTTTATTCGTACACAGAAGGTACAATGTTGAGTTGAATAAAAAATACAATAAGTTTAAGAACCAAGCACAAAAACAAGAGACGCTGATCATATTCTGGGCAAGGGGAGAACATGAGAATGCTGTCCCTTGGCCCAGCATACATGCATATAAATATCAATGAGCATATATTAGTGAGCCATCATTAGTATCAATATAGAAGTCATAATAAGTCAGCTAGGAAGTACATAATGTTTCAATTATTTCATTTAGTTCTTGTCGCGTGAAAGGAGAGTTAAGCTTACCGTCGCGGGCAAGACACAGCTCCCTTATAACTCGAGCTGAATCAACTTTACGCCTGTCCAAACAATATGGATTGGTATCATTTACATGATTAAGACATTGACATAAATCCATATTTGTGAGATTACATCTATTTAATTGATACTTCGAACATATATAATTTAGTGAATTGCAAGTTGCCGATTGGCTTCCGTTCAAACTGAGTTGTCCACAAACCTTTACAATATCATTAGTACTATTCATTATTTTCCAAAAAAATTTCAAGAAACGTTTATGTAGCTGACTCTCTATTGGGAAATCTTCACAAATTAAAGGCAACAGATCATTATGACATCTATATGATATTTTCCATACAAACCGAACTGCTTTTCTCCATGCAATAAAGAAACGATCAACTTGTTTATTTGAGAAGTCCCAAAGTTGGCAGCCATACAGAGGCATGCAGTACGTTTCAAACAATTGATATCTAGAATCTGGAAAAGCCTTTCCAAATTCAGCCATCAAAATGATTACATTTATTTGAAAGCTCCGTACACAATTTGCTATACTTTCTGTTGCACAATTTTTTCCTACTGTATTTCCTAGATGCTCAAATGTGTTTACTTTATGAATAGTAGAACCATCTAAAACAATGTCAGGGTATGTATTGCATGTGCCGGAGACCAAATGTTTTGATTTTGAAGGATTGAATAACACGTCATAATCTTTTGCAAATTTTGAGCAGATTTTCAACATATTTTTCATAGACATAGTTGTAGGAGCAAGGAGAACCACATCATCGGCATACGCCAAAGCCCCCACAAAATGATGTCCAATATGGCAACCTAATCCAGAATACTTTAAATTCTTCAACAATTGGTCAACATATACTCCAAATAAGATAGGAGACAGAACACCCCCTTGTTTCACACCATTGGTACAGCCAAATGGTTTAGCCACCGCATCTCCCCATACGACGCTTACTCGTTGTTGGGTATACATATTAATTAGTAGTCTTGCAATCACAGGACTAATGCCTCGATCTAAAAGGAGAGTAAATAATTTTATGTAATTGACCCTGTCAAAGGCTTTTGTTGCATCCAGGAAAACAAGCTGAACATCTGTTTCGTGTGAATTGTAATACTGGACACACTCATTCAATACATACGTGCATTGTGTGGTAGAACTCTCCCGTTTGAAGCCGAATTGTAACTCTGATGAATTTAATACCTCAGTATTGTCAAACAAAATTACCCAGTCTAGTAACTTTCCTAGAATACTGCCCAGGGCAATGCCTCTGTAATTTTCTGAGTCTGATAATGATTTTTTCTTGTTTTTAGGAATCAAATTTAAGCTCACATTCAGGAAACCGTCAGGTGCAAACCCGTGTCTTATCATTGTTGAAAACAAAAGAGACAAATAGATATGTAATTTATCAGTTCCATGTACAATGTGGTCAGAATAATGTCCTTGGTCACCATCGTGTCTTCCCAATTTCAAGTGTTCAATGGCAGATTGAACACTTGAAATAGGTACACAAAAGGATGAAAGAAAGTTATCACCACGTTTGATTTGGTTTTCGATTTTGCCATCAATCTGAGCTTTTAATCCTTCCATTTCTTTTAAGTCAAAGGACACGGAATTATACAGATTCTTATATTTTTCGGCAAACACATTTGCTATATCATGAGGGTTGGTCTCGTCATCAACAACACTTGCTCTGACCTTTGATTTGTTTCTTATTTTCTTGACCACATTCCAAAAGTCATGACCACGATTTTCAGCCATTGCGTCCGCCAGTTGATTGGCGGCACATACATCTTTATTGTTTTTGACAAATCGGAGAGCATAATGATAGCGCAGACGTGTGCGATTTCGAATATCAAATATCAAACCGTTTCTGGGTGAATTATTGCTCTTCCAGATTTTGTGCCAAAATAATGATTGTTGTCTGTAGGGCTCTACATACTGATTCCATCCAGGCACTATCTTCACGTTATGCGTCAATGAATATGGAATATTTTCCTTTCCCGCATCAAGGCATGCCTTTATAATGTTGTTATGAAAAAGCTGAATATCAGGATCATGTTCTCTGCAAAAAAGATCATTGCATTTTAATGCCCCCCATGGAATGTTTATAACACTTAACTTATCATCAAGAGACTGTTGATACATCTCAATATTTGTCAGTGTGGCAGCGTGCCACAGTGGCTTGGATGGTCTCCTTTCTGAGATGTGATCTACATGATGAACACTAGGTAAACTTGCTACGAGCTTTACAGGTAAATGGTCCGACAAGTTATCACCCTCATCAATACACGAATATTCCAGTACGTGATCATACATGTTTTCAGATACAATAAAATGGTCTAACGCAGATTAATCTCCATTTATCTTACTTTCATAAGTGTAACTTATATTACTTTTTTCATGAAAAAATACACATTTCAGATTTTCAGTCTTAATGAAAGATTTCATTTTGGTGGTGTTAAGTGAACCTTGACGGGAAAAATCAGATTCAGTTCCAGTCGCCACCAAGAATAATGGAATTCATGTCCAAGTCATGTATTTTGGAAGATATTTCATTCAGAATATCCTCAAATTCTATCAAATTATTACACTGTGTGATCGAGTCACAAGGCATGTACACATTTACCATCATAATTTTGAAATTATCAATTTGGAATGAAATAGCAGATACTCTATTTGATTGAAAAATAATGGGAGTTATTTTGCATGATAGCGATTTTTTCCACAATATAGCACATCCACCGTAGGGCGGCCTGCAATTAGTTCACTCTCGTTCATACCTGAAACCCCATGCACATACATATGTGGTATGTGCTTCTGTAATGAATCAATCTGTCCACTAAGAAGCCAGTGTTCCTGCACAAAGACAATGTCATTTTTCTCAGACAGTTTATGAATGTATTCAAGCCTGCCGGCTCCATGGCCGTGAGAGTTATAAGTAACAATATTCAAGTGAGCCATAATAATAAGTAGGTGTAAGATACTGTAGAACATGATTATTATATTAGGGGAGAACCTCAAGACTTTGTAGCCTTGGAGGGACATACTTTCTTACTTTCACACCGACCGGCCAGAGAGACTCACAGAGAAGATCTCTAAACTGTGACACAGGTACTGTCAATTTAAACGATTTGAATTTAGCTTCAGGGTTGGATATGCATTGAAGGTCTCGCACCTCGAAACCGTTTTCTGTCATATAAGCACGCAGGTCTCCCGTCTCGGTGACAGGATCGACCCTATATATGAATAAGTCCCTATTGGGTTCCGGCGCGCCCCTGAATCGACTGCTTTGAGCTTTTGACATCCCCGTGATTGCATGATGCCGTTTATTCTCTTGGCGACGATGTTTTTTCAGCACAGCTGCTGGCAAACGAAATTCTTGGGAGTCCACTGTTCTATCCCCCCCATACCGTCTTAGGGACTGCACGGAACCTCGAAAGAATTCATTATCACAAAGCACTGCGCCAGATCTATCCAAAGAGTTATCGGACATATGGGTGTCTCTTGAGAGAGACCTGTCACTGTTGACATTCAGATTTCTACTGCTGCCTGATAACCCTGGTCTTGGTAAATTGTTGATCACATTTGGACTGCTGGCCCGAGCACGTCCTCTGCCTCGCCCCCGGCCACGCCCACGACCGCGCTGACGCCAATGTCCAGGACCGTGCGATTGTTCTGGCCTTGCAGGTTGGGAGTTCACCTGGCTTGTTAAGAAATGGGGTGTGGTGTTATGTAAAGCATGCGCATCGTTACTGATTCGTAAAGTCGCTGCATCAGCTGAATTTATCTGAGGATTCAGTCTTGATTTTTGAGTACCATTGACACGTATTTCAGGTACATTTTGGGTACAACCGGAATTATTGGTTTCATCTTTTTTGTCGGCAGGGGGAAGACCATGAGCTACAACATTCGCATAAGTGCGTGCATTTAAGCGATCCTTGAATTCAATGTTTTCACACACTAGTTTGTCTACAGCTAGTTGTAAATTATCCAGCCTTTCTTCATATTTGTTCAACCTGTCTACATATGAAATGGAATTCAGTTCCTCAGGACGGGACTTGGGGATCATACCAAGACTGAGCGCATCAATTAATATGCAGGGTGTCTCATCAGCTTTGTCAAGTTTTTGAAAAGCCTCAAGAATATCTTTGGTATGCGCTTCACTTTCTAGACGCGAAGAAGAGTCTTTACGGTTTTTCATTTCCCCTATTACTTTATTGCCACAATGGTTCCACAATGTCTCCTTCGCTGATATGATATCATCAAGTGTAAAAAAGCCTAGAATGGCTTTCTTCACTTTTTCAACTGTGCCACTTTGAAGACCAAATAAAGTATACGCTAGCAATGGTTGCACAATATGGTGACATTGTTCAGTTGGTCGCGTTTGACATGACACATGTTGTGTATCCAAACCGTCATCAGGATTGGTCATATCTGTGGTATTGGAATTGTCATTATTAGCAGTAACCGTCGTGTCTTTGGACTTAACTATTGTATTCTCATCGTCGTCCCAGGCCTGTTTGCAAGTCTTACACAGCCAAAGTTCTCCATAACAATGAACACTCCGTCCGTTCTTTTTTTCTGGACATGGAATGCCCTCCAGACCTTCACATCGGGACATTATGTTTTTCACAGTTTGAAGGGTTAACGCAGACCCACTACAGACCAAAAGCTGTTCGACAGTTCAAATCATACAGCGAAAAAATGAAGATAAAGTCTCTATTTGAAATACATTTCGTCTAAGTCAAATAATCAATCCATCTTGGTCCAGGTATCTTTGCATATCGATATGCCGAATTCTGGAATTGGCTTTTTCGGACAAACCGCCAAAAAAATCGAATATATTTACCTCCGAGGTAAAAGCGTCCTGGTCACTAGTCACGTGAGTCCTAGTCTTATATATATATATATATATATATATATATATATATATATATATATATATATATATATATATATATATATATATATATATATATATATATATATAATGTTAGTGAGCCTAACCCTCGCGGGGGCTGGGTGCAAGATGAAGAGTTTTAAATGTAATGACCTTTTATTAGGCCTTACCATCTAGGCCTATGCTCTAGGTGTATTGAATATAACAACAACAAAGAGCACATAATCTTACTTTGCGTGAATGAGTTGCATACACCGGCCTATAGCCCATAGGCATAGAAATTAGGCCTATGTCTATAGATACGCCTTTTTGGTGTATTGAATATAACAACAACAAAGAGCACATAATCTTACTTTGCGTGAATGAGTTGCATACACCGGCCTATAGCCCATAGGCATAGAAATTAGGCCTATGTCTATAGATAGGCCTTTTTTCTCTCTATTTGCTGCTTATGTTCTCAAAATGCTCATGAGATAGGGCCTCATCAAACAACAGTAAAATATATAGGCCTAGACCTACAAATCTATTTGCGATTGTAATTGTAATTTATACTACATCGGAAGTCCTTTGTCAACGGTGGATTAACCAATTAAAAGCATGATCAGCCTATTAGAGATATCGCTCCTCATAACATTGGTGGGCCTATATAAACCCAGCAGCAACTCGAGGCTATCGTCTAAAATGCTATAGGCCTACATAAGACACAGGCGATTTAATATAATACTGTGACACAATATATAAGTATATCTGTCAAGCGGCCAAATTTCTTCTTTATTTGTGTGTTGGCGAATTTTTGCAACGGCGATATATATCACGTTACTTAAATATAATCACGTCCTTGAGCAAACATTACAATTAGGAATATTTATTTCTATATCGACTTGCATAGAAATTCCCCATGTATGTGGTTTAACCACGGAGGTTGAGTGTAAGTCATTTGTAACTGATAAAGTCTTCAAGCGCATTACTTGTTTCGGATAAATAGCAACTGATACAGTACGTTACAAAGCTGTGGTTATACTTGTAAAGAAGTAATTTTCCCGTTTGTCTGGTATTGTAATAATGATTTTCTAAGTTTGATGCAAAAGGCATATTTAAGTGTTTTAGTGGAAGTAATTTATGAAAAAAA
>CAXHWN010002760.1:0-16000 GCA_964020975.1 Hermodice carunculata | reverse complement strand
ATCCAAAGCAGTGCCACTTAGTAAACAACTGTTTGACCCTTCCACAACAGTATTTCCATCACATTTTAGCTTAATCTGAGGGTTGGTTCTGAGAACAAGTGAAAAATAGCAAAACCATACAAACAGTTCATTAAAAAAAATGGCAGCGCCACCTGGTGAACAAATTGGGGACAAGGTGTCCCCGGGAGTGTCTATGTACGATATCAAACCAATTGGGTGAGCGGTTTCAGAGGAGAAGAATTTTGAAGGTTCGCCCGACCCCCCCCCAAAAAACAAAAAAATTCATAAAAAATCCAAAAATCAATAGAGCGTGACCATTTGAATACACTTGGTAGAAATCCACCTAAGGCACATCCCCACCAGGTTTGAAGTAAATCTGGTCAATATTATTAAAGTTATGACCATTACAAGAAATTCCCATGTTAAGTTTTCCTATTAAAACTTTTGTAGAGATTTTTGAAAAAAATCATAAAAAAATCCAAATTCATTGGAACATGACCATTGGAACAAACCTGGTAGACACCCACCCAAGGTACATTGCCACCAAGTTTGAAGTAAATCTGCATGATGGATTTGGAGAAGAAGGCGAAAATGTAAATTAGCATTAGAATGCCCATTGACTTACATGGTAATCAATAGGAAAGGTGCATTTACCCCAAAGGAGCCGACTTGAAAAAATCATTAAAAATCAGGAATCCGCAGCATTCCCACACAGTGAACAACTTTGTTTGGCCCTTCCATTAGGAACATATCCACCAAGTGTAAGCTTAATCTGAGTGACGGTTCTGGAGAAGAAGTCGAAAATAGCTATAACACACAACAGTTCACAAAAAAAAATAGAAAAAAACTGCAGCGCCACCTGGTGAACAAAATAACAACAAGGAGTCCCTAGGTGTCTTCCTGTGTGATATCAAAGCATTTGGGTAAGCAGTTTCGGGGAAGAAGATTTTTTAAGATTTGTCCAAAAAAAACAAAAAAATTCATTAAAAATCCAAAAATCACTGGAGCATGACCACGTGAACAACATTGGTAGAAACCCACCCAAGGTACATTGCCACCGAGTTTGAAGTTAATCTGGATGACGGTTTTGGAGAAGAAGTCGAAAATGTGAATTAGCATTAGAATGCCAATTGAGTTCCATAGTAATCAATAGGAAAGCTCCATTGACCGATAAGTACCCGAATTGAAAAAATCGTTAAAAATCAGGAATCCGCAGCATTCGCACATAGTGAATAACTTTGTTTGACCCTTCTTACAAGGAACATATCCACCATGTTTCAGCTTAATCTGAGTGATGGTTCTGGAGAAGAAGTCGAAAATAGCTATAACACACAAAAATTCATAAAAAATTAGGGAAAAATTGCAGCGCCACCTGGTGAACAAATTAAGAACTAGGAGTCCCAAGGAGTGTTCCTGTGTGATATCAAAGCAATTGGGTGAGTGCTTTTGGAGAAGAAGATTTTTTAAGATTAACCCAAAAAAGAACAAAAAAATTCATTAAAAATCCAAAAATTACTGGACCATGACCATTTGAACAAACTTGGTAGAGATCCACCCAAGGCACATCTCCACCAAGTTTGAAGTGAATCTGGCTGACGGTTTTTGAGAAGAAGTCGAAAATGTGAATTGTGGACCACGGACGGACGACGGACCCTAAAAAACCTCAGCTGACTGACAAGTCAGCTGAGGTAAAAAACTGACCATTTGTGAGGGAATGCCCAGAGTCCAAAGCTCTAATAGGCATGGGTGGGGTGCAACGCACTCAACCAGCCCCCCAGCAGAAAGCTACTGACTCAGTCCTCTGTCCAGGCATGGATTAAAACATCAAGCTACATCCTGTGCACCTGGAACATCATTCATGCAGGTCCTGCTACAGTCTTTGTAGTATATGTAGTTGTCAATTTATACTCTGAGGTGTGGTCAGTATTTTACATCAATGATTGTAGATTATGGCAACAATGATCCTTTGATTTGATATAATGCTTCCTGTGGTATCGTTATTGAGTTTAATGTATCACGTTCTTCCACAATGTAGTCCAACACTTTGTCAAATCCTTCAAATGCAACATATACATAGAATGTGGCACCACGAAGAAGCAGAGGAAACCAGTAGCGATCATCTGGCCACATGTCATCAAATGGTATCTTGTTGCAGTCAAACCACTTTGGTTGCATTTCTGAAATAAATATATAGTCAAAATTAACCTTTAAAGTGCTAATCATAGCTATAGTCATTTTCTCATTACCGTTAAACATATAATGGTTAAAAGATTCAAATTCATCATGAAGATACCTTTCCTTCCAATACCAGCAAGCCTTGTCTAAAGCAAAAAGTGACCTTAGTCAACAGCTTTCCTCGGTACACTTTGCACGCACTGCCCGCAACGTGTCCCGAGGAAAGCTATTGACTCTGTCTTAAATCAGCACTTTAAGGGTTAATATTTATACAGTTTTAGTGGCACACCCCTACTTCTTATGAAAAGTACATTGGTGTTAAATGCATCATTCCCAACTTTCAGTATTATTTTCAAAAAGACTGTTTTATCTAATTTTTGCAATGGTAATTCCTACAGATGACACAACATCCAAGCTAAGAATATTAAGTTTTCAAAGCAACATGGACCGAATGTGGATACAAAACACACTTTTTATGACAGCACATAGTTGGCACACTGTGAGTTTTATGTCACACACAGCTTTGCCCCAGACAAGAGTTTTACATTTACATAAACTTAGCCAGGAAGAAAGCAGTCTTTAGTTTTTCCATGGCACTAACAAACAAGAGGGCTGTGTGAAAAGCCCATGCTAAACTGACCTAGAGATTCATCACATTTGTGGCTCTGTGAACTTGGGATGGGATCAAGGTCACCCATGTACTGAGTAAGTCTGACCTTTATCATGTTTATGGAAGAACACTAACATGTGCAACATCAAGGTCCCAGTTCAAGTAGTTCTAAAGTTATAGTGAAAAGTAAAATTTATGTATGTTGCACTGTGACCTCACCCCGTGACCTTCAATAAGGTCAAGGTCACCCATGTATTGTGTAACTCATGTTGAGTAAGACCATTTGAGCAAACTTAGTAGAGACACCTCCACCCCCCAAGGTACATCTCCATCAATTTAAAGTGAATCTGAACAGTGGTTTTGGAGAAGTCAAAATCGTGAATTATCATTGCAATCCCCATTCACATGCATAGTAATCAATAGCACTGTATGCATTGACTGATCAGTCAAAGAATTTTTAAAATTCATTAAAAATCAGACATTCATTGTAGGATCATTTGTGAACAACTTTGGTTGGCCCTTCTACAATGAACATTTCCACCAAGTTTCAGCATAATCTGAGTAATGGTTTTGGAGAAGTCGAAAATAGTGAAAACACTTTTTTTTGCATGAAAAATATTTGAAAAATCACAACACCACCTGTTGAACAAATTAAGGTCTTGAGGTCCCCAGAAGTCTCCCTAATCAATTTTGGATCAATTGGCCAAGCAGTTAAGTGAAAACACACTTTTTTCATTAAAAAATATTTGAAAAATCACAGCGCCACCTGTTGAACAAATTAACATCTCGAGATCCCCAGAAATCTCCTTAAGCAATTTCTAGTCAATTGGCCAAGCAGCCTCGTCGAACATTTTTGGTAAAAAAACGAAAAAAAAAAAAAAAAAACATAAAGAATCCAGATATCACTGGAGCATGACCATTTGAACCAAATTGGTAGAGACCCCCAAGTTACATCCCCATCCAAGTTTGAAGTGAATCTGGTAAGCGGTTTTTGAGAAGTCAAAAATGTGAATTACCATTGCATCAAGTGAAGGTTTTGGAGAAGTCAAAAATTGTGAAAACACACTTTTTATTATAAAAAAATATTTGAAAAATGACAGTGCCATCTCTTGAACAAACTCAGGGTCCTCAGAAGTGTCCCAAAGCAATTTTAAAGTAATTGGACCAAGCAGTTTGGGAGATGAAAACTTTTTAAGATTTGGCAAAAAAATAGCCCCCAAAAAACAATGCAAATCCAAAAATCACTGGAGCATGACCATTTGAAAAACTTGCTAGAGACCCATCCAAGGTATATTCCCTCAACTTTGAGGTGAATCTGGCCAGTGGTTTTGGAGAAGTTGAAAATGCAAACTGTTCATGATGGACAGAGGACCATAAGATAAGCTCAACTGATTGACAAGTCAGCTGAGCTAACAATTATGTTGCTGCCTCTGAAAGGTTATGTTTGCAGGCTATGGTGAAATTCTAAACAATAAACAACAGAAGTGACCTACAACCTGTAAATGTCAGCTTTTACCCCTTTTGTTTCAGGATATATTAATCTTTTATTAAAATAGAATAATTTAGGCATGCTTGGCACTAAGGTAGCAGTATCCATTAGCGAAATAGGTCAAACTTGGCTAGTAAAATTTTGTTGACTTTAACTACATTGGCAAAGGATATTTTATAATTTATTCAACTTTTGATACATATATTTATGTTACTTTTCTTAATTATTTACATTTATTGAGTGTAATTTTAAAACATAAATTCTGTTCATGACTTTGGATAACATAGTCAGCAGTTGGCTAAAGAGGCTTATATTACTTAAGCTAAACTGGCTACGGTTGTAAAACTCCTGCTGCCAACCCAGATAGTACATGATACACATGTTTTGCAGTGTATTGTTACAGAGGCATGCACAGAAGTGTCACAGTGAACTTACACCACAAGGATCAGGCTCATACTACAGGTCTGTATCAGCTGATGGAGAGGTATATGTACCTACCATGTCACCCTCTTCGTGATGACCCAAAATGCTCAAATAATGTAAAAATTCTACATTTCTAGTATAATTCATGCAAGGATAGTGTCATGGTATTCTAAACGCAAGTCTGAATTTGTGCCTCATGTTCTGATAATATCCCATTGAGCACCCTGGCACTTCATATGACTACATAATATGGGGTTACTAAAGAGTTATTGCCTTCAGATTCTTGCAGCTGCCCACTGTAGTCTTCCACAACAAAGACGTGGATCTCTAGAAGTTCCATGTTTCCTAAAAATTCATTCATCATGATGCCGACCTTCCTCATTTTTGTGGCCACCAACCCCGACTCCTCCTCTAACTCTCTGTGGAACATACATAAAATATTAGTTCTCACTCACACCACGTACCAGCCAACAACATTCAAACTTTGATATATAAAGGCAGGTCCTAATATACATTGACATCAGAAGTAAGTTAATACATGCATGTATCTTCATGTCCATGAGTAAGCTATATTCTAGCACATTTCCGGGGTGATGTGGACAGTACCAGAGGTCAGCCAGGTTAAACAGGGTTAAATCAACAATCAACATAAACTTGCAGTCACATGCCATGCATTGAAAGCCACTTTTTTTTCACATAAAATCTTTGGCAATGTGCCATTTGATCATTTTTGGCTTTAAATATAATTTTCCAACACAGAAGTACATTAGCATTCTCTGGTTTAGCATGACTCACTGATGCAATTATGTACAAAAAAATTCACTGTAATGTTTAAAACCAACACACACCTTTTAGCAGCATCCTCCACCACTTCTCCAGGCTGAACTTTTCCACCAAAGCCGTTCCAACGCCCCACACCAAAGCCACGCTTCTTCATGCCCAGTAGAACTTTGTTCTCGTCCTGTACAAATGCCAGGGTTAGCAATTTGTTGGGTGGCATATCTGCAAATCAGAACGAAACCCAGGCTCAGTGGAAAGGAATGACTCTGGTTCTACTGCTGAGTAACTGCTCAGCAGACTGCTAGCCAGGATTTTAAATCTGGGTGTCCAAAATGCTAAATTTAGACCAGATTTCATAATTTCAGAGTGTCCCTTTCAATTTCTGTCAATTATAAAGATTGAGATTTTGTGGTGTCCAATAAGATGTCTGGTCACCCCTCTGGCTAACTCTAAGCTGCTCAGAAACTCTTTACATCTGGATACATCTTGCTTCTTTAGAGGACGGTCAACACTGGCATGTGTGTGTATGGGTATTATAGTGCTTGTGTATAGCAGCTGATGCTCTTAAGCACTTTTTACACGCACTTATCTCTGGCTGTGTTCAGGCATACATATGTACAATTGTGGTGTACACATAATTACCTGGATACCCACGTTCAAAACGCATTTCCTATGGCAGCATTTGCCCATGCATATGCCAGTATGCAGTTATGCATAAAAACTGGCATCAATGTGACTATGTCCTTTGTATACCACTAGAGTGCCAGCATTGTGTTCTAATTAGCTTTGTGCTTTGGCATTGGTCCATAATTTGTCAGAGGTGATAATGTTGAATTGGTTGACATGGAGTGTCCACTGTGTTGTGAGAACTGGTAGTCAGTAAGCCTATATATACAGTTGTGAGAACCAGTGATCAGCTGAAAGAAGCAGTGCTTACTTGTGAGGAACAGTGGTTGGTTCTGAGACCATTGTTCCTTGGTTGTGAGAAACGACAGTTAGTAGCAAGATCAGCATATTGTGAGAACCAGTAGATGGTCATACAAAGTGGTTAGAACCAATGGTAGAACCAATGGTTGGCTGTGACACCTGGTGGCCTGTTACAAGGACTGGTGGTCATTTGTGAGAATTGATGTTCCCTTTTGGGAACTGGCAACAGGTCATTAGGGTTGCCAACATTCAGAAAAATAAATAACTGAGAATTTACGGGTGACTGAGTTGACCCCGCCCACTTCACTTGGGGAATGGAAACAGAAAGGGGGAAATACCCCTTCCAAGGAAAGTTTTTGAAAAATTTGACCTTAAATGATGCAATCTAATGCAACCTGATTTTAAAAATTTAGTTTATGAGAGGGTATTGCCCTAATTATGATTTTCGTATCAGATTTATAAGACTTAAAATTAAAATTACGTAGATTTGGGGGTTTTAAGAAAATAATAACGTGTACCGTAGATGGATCGACAATAATGTAAATCTCGTACAAAAGTCATAACATTGGCAACACTGGGTTATGAGAACCATATCAGATGTGAGAACTGGTGTTCCCTATTGGGAACTGTAAATCAGTAGCGTCTCTGCAGTTCTCCCAACTGACATAGTTCTCATGACCTGTTAACAGATCATGGGAACTATGTCAGTTGTGAGAACTATGTCAATTGTGAGAACTGCATTGTAACAGGTTGTGAGAACCAGTGCTCTGTTATGGAGGGGATGAGGTATTTCTATGATTACTGCATAAACATGGGGCAAAGGAGCATATCACTGTGATGCACATGACAGAAAACAAATCACAGGTTTGTTAGATTTCAAAATATGTAAAAATTGTGTCACTTTTGTTTAAATCTTTTGATAGATAAAATAATTTGTACAGGTCTTCGTGAACCTGATCAATCTGGATCCTTACGAGGAATCTGTACATGCAGTTGGCTTTAAGAACTGCTAGTGCATTGTTAGATCCAATTCCAATATCTATGAGGTCCATCTCCTGTATCATGGCAGCATGCATGGACAGCTTAACTGTGATGATGGCACAAAGAGGAGCTAATTTGTGAGAGATACAGGAGACATCTGCTTAATACAGACGTCATCATGACTGTCAATGCGTGACAGATCAGTTGCCAGTGTGTACTTTCTTGATGGGATTGTGTGCGTAGAGCTAACTGTGGTGTTATTAACTCTACTCTTATTCATGGTGTGGCCTGCAGTGGCAGATTAGATGTGCTCCAATACTGGTGGGTGGACATTTCTGTCAAGGACCTCCCTTGGCACTGACTGCTCTCTCCGCAGGAAGTTGAACACAAAATCAATATCAATCTCTTATGCTAAATATAAAGGGTCATGGACCTGAACTTGGCTGCATGCTGTCAAGAGATGTGCCTAGCAGTAGGCTGTAGGTGTCATCTATGCAGTGTGATTGATGTGCAGCATCAGTGCCTCAGAGATACTGACAGAGGGTAATAAGTAGCAGCTTTTGGACTTCCATGTGGCTGCAGTGCTTGGATATCATGTGGTCTGGGCAGATTTTAAATATATAATATCTCAGTTATTCTAATCTCCCGAGTCTCTTTGGCAGACTCAGCACCGATATGGCCATCTGTTGAGAAGAATGCTTCTGACAAGGTGGTTTCTCATTTGTCTGGTTGAGAAAGTTCTGAAGCAACTCACACAAATAAACACATTGCCTATGTAGTATGTACAATGAGATTAAGGTGGTCCCTATCTGTGATCACCATATGAGTTGTTACAATTTGACATGTGACATTTTAACAGGTCTTCTAAGGGTGTGTGTATTATGTTCACAAGAAAGGAGTCCATGGTAGACACTCGAAGTTCCAACAAGGGAGCTGTAGACAAAATCTCCAGATTTGCACATATGGACATGACACACAGTCCCACAAATTCCAACCTGTATACCGGAGAGACACATCAAACTTCTTTATAAAAACCAGAGACATTAATAGAAAACTCCCACATGGGCACTTCATTCATTTCACACTGGATATGGTCTCCTGTTGAGAAATTTGTGAATGTGGGTCATGTTTTTCTAACCTATTTAAATACTATCATACATCAACCTTGGTCAATACCATACTGGCCATAAAGTGGAACCTACTGTAAATGTACTTATTTCCAGATGTATAAATTTTCATGGTTTTTGCATATCAGGCATTCCACTGAGTTTTTAATTTCACTATTTTGAACATAACTCCCATCAAATCAATTTTAAAATACTGTTTCACTGTATTTTTATTCTCATGGCTTTGTGGCATCAGCAAAACAAGCAAAAATAGAAATACAGTGAAATAAAAGCAATTTATAGTACATTCAATTACACATATCAGAGTCATAGTCAAACTGTTGAGAGAAGTGTGCCTCCACAAGAATTTTATTTTATCAGCAATCAGAGAAGTGTGCCTCCACAAGAATTCTATTTTATCAGCATTCAGAGAAGTGTGCCTCCACAAGAATTCTATTTTATCAGAAGTGTGCCTCCAGAATAATTTTATTTCATCAGAAATTATGACAGCCAAATTAAAACCCAGACCATAATGCTCCAAACCTCTTTGTATAGCAAACCTACAAGACACACACAGCTATTTACAATAAAACTCTTGCTATCCAACATGTCATGTGATCCCTACCCTATACATGTACCAAATATCTCCTACTTATAAACATCTGCTTGGAACCAACAGAGATCACCACTTAGATGTCCTGACCATTTCCTTGAGAGAGATTACCCACTAAAACCGCTACATTAGAGAGCAAAGCCAAAGCACTTGGAAAATAATCTCGAATCTTAAATTGTCACCTTCTTGCTCTGCCTACTAGTGTCAAGTATCAGGACTTTCCTCTGCATCATATATACCAAAAGAGTGTACCATTTAACAAAACTCTTCAAATTTACTTACAACAGTATCAGACTCTGGACTGGTGTTTCACCATCCGCTGTACCATGTCTACACACATCAGTTATATAATGACTAATGTAGGCTGGGAAAAATGGGCTGTTGGCTTTTTACCTGGGGTGCTGCTTTTCTCAAAATTGTTCAGATTGATTTATAAATTATGATAAAATGGTAAAACTGAAGTTTGTGACCGTATTGTGAAAATTTGATAATTTTTCTTAGCTCTACTGCCTACCCCACCAATTGTTCTCACCCATAACTTTAACCCTAGAAAAACAAAGACTTAATCAATTAATCTACCACAATTCACAGGATCTATAATTTGCTCCAGAATGGAAAACAAGTTTGGTGGTGCAGGGTTAGTATTGAGATATTTTGGTATTTGGAAATACTGTCTCAACCCTACTGCCTACCCCACCAATTGTTCTTACCCATGACTTTACCCCTAGAAATACAAAGACTTGAACAGTTGGTCTACGACTATTGATGGGACATACAATTTGTTCCAGAATGGAAAACAGTTTTCACATAAGCACCCATTTTCACCCACAGGTGTAAAAATCTCAAAATACGTACTGGTTGGGCAAAACTTACATTTTCACCACACTGAAGGGTTACCAGGATACTCTCACCAATCTAAATCTACATTTCCAGAATGACTAGCAAATTAAAGCATTGCCATTGTCATAATTCCAGAACCCAGAGTTTCAACATTTGCTATGAATCACTGAATCACCACCACTAATATCCAACCACCACTGACTACAATAAGGTCTTTTTATGTTCTACCCTCTGGAATGGAGCTGGGAACAAGCCCCAAATCCAGACTATACTATGCCTAATCTACTTAAGAATAAAAACCAAACAAATTCTGTTTTGGGAGATGGAGTCTGTTTTAATATTTACATCATTATCACCAATCAATACATTGAATATAATATGGAATACTGATTTTAGAGCAAAATACAATACTTTATATACAATCAAGACCACTCTGTCCCATAGATACATTTCACTTAACTACACAGAACTTAGCCTTTGATGGCATTATGTACCTGAGACGGTGGGATCATGTGCCATAGACCGAGCAGGTAAGTGGGCAGGTGTTGTGAAACCTCAATAATGAATGTACCTTTTAAAGGCATTGGACCTCCACCTCCCTAATTGTCTAATTTCAGCATCAGAGAAACCCAGACTGACTGCATATGTTACGCCACCTATGCAGTATGAATGAGACTTGTAGATGTTGGGGTTCAAACCAAGGAATCTGAGTGCCAGTGTGAGAATTTTGGTGAATTCGGCTCTAGTAACAGGGACCTTGTTTTGTCTACAAAAGAGGGCGCCCCTCTGCAGCCCCCTGTAGGTGGAGGTATCGAGACAAATGACTTACCGGGCATGCCTCGGTTGAATTACACTGGAGGGCAATCTGCACTTTAGACCCTTGGGAGAATTTGTAGGACTGGAGGACCAAGATGAACCTACCCAACTGTTCACTGTGCCTTACATTTTCCCGCTGTAGCGTGTGGGACTGGGTATTACTTGCTGATGTGATTTCCCCAATGCACTTAACTACACAGAGCAAAGCAGACCAAAGAATGCAGTTGTAAACATAGCCTTAAACAGATGAGTGTCATACAGGTTCAGCCCTAATGCTGGCAGGCTATTTACAAGTTTTGTCAACTCTATGGTGATCGGGAGCAGAGCATCTGCTGGGACTTGTTGGCCCCTGACACCTTCTAGTGTTTTTGCTACTAGGTAAGAGGATATACGGTCCTTTTCTTCTCTGATCTTGTGGAAGAACGAAACTGCGGAAGAATAAGTTCTTATAGAGTTATATTTATAATTTCGATCACTTAGGTATGCGATAAAAAGTGCCATGCTAGTGGCTGAGAGCGGAAATGATACATTAAGTTTGGTTAAAAAATCGCACATGAGCCAATGGACAAATGAATTTGTTTTTTGTGTTGATTTGGCTAGCGAATTAGTGAGGATATGGCTCAGTCGAGGTTCCAGTTGACTGGCAAGAGTGTTGGTGGGATCTGTGTCATAACCTTGTTCAGCTTGGGGGCCGAAGTCCGTAGATCCTGAAAATTAATACCTCGAGAAAATTTATCCGCGACAGTATTATTTTCCCCATGCAAATGTTGGGCTAACCATATCACATTGAAATGCATGGAAGAAACTACAAATTCCCTTAGCAGTGCCATTAGGGGTTTTTCCTTTGAGGTTGCCTTGTTGATTACATATACTAAGGCGAGATTGTCTGTATGAATTATTATTCTCTTATTGCAAATGCGTGGCCCCCAGATCTTCAATGCCAGGAGTATGGGGAAAAACTCCAACAGTGTGATGTTGCGGGTGTGCCAGGACGGTGGCCACTTCCCTTGGAACCAGCAGTGGCTTGTACTTGGGCATCAAATGGAGATGTGAATTTTGAAAAATAACCGTTACTTTTGATACTTCGATGATGTCTTGCTCACTGAAACATGTCTTTCATCTGTGGAGAGTGAGATCGTAATGCCTGCGAAAACCTCTTGCTTAATGAATGGACCTTGCTGGCCTCTGATTGGCTATCGCAATATATGCTAATGATTCTCGCTCTCCTCCACTACAGTCCTTTCTCACATGACCTTCAATCCTTATCTCACGAGACCAATATACAATACACACAAAGTTACGACCCCCATCGGGGAACATAAAATCAATTAAATTCTTTAATTGCCGCAATCGACAATCAATCACCAATAATATCCAACCACACCTAAATTATAAGCAGCAGTTTAAAAAAAAAACAGCCACCAGTTTTATCTAACCACTTATAACTGAGACGTGGTCTATAAAGACAACCACAGCCACTAATCCAAGTACAAATAACAAAGATGTGACATCAGTCATAGAATCCACACAATCACTGGATGGGAAGTACAGTGAAAACTTGTTATGACACCATCTGTTCCCTGAGAAATGTGTCAGATAACTGAATATGTCCGATAAATAAATAAAATAACAAAGAAACTAAACTTTTTCCCGTGGAAATTTGTGTCATTAGGTTGAATATGTCAGACATCTGAGCATCATTATAATGAGGTTTCACTGTATTAAAGTCTATAACCACCACCAGTTTTACTTAAGACTATGATGTGGGGAACAAGTACAAACAATATCCAGCCAAACATGACCAAAATGTGGCCTTTAGAGACAACAACCAAAGAAGTTAAGTTTTATGTTCTGGAATGGTTTTAATACTGAAAATGAAATATACCACATACAAAGTATTAAGTCAAGCTGCAAAATAGTCAAGTTAAACCTTCTACAAAATGATAAGGGTGTGTACATGTATGTAACTATACCAGTTCAAATCCTGCCTGCTTATATTCCCAATTTCATTCAGTTAGTGCCTACATTTAAAACCCAAATTGCCTCTTTTCACTTAAAGTGAGCAGGAAAGGAAGGAAGGAAGGAAGGAAGGAAGGAAGGAAGGAAGGAAGGAAGGAAGGAAGGAAGGAAGGAAGGAAGGAAGGAAGGAAGGAAGGAAGGAAGAAAGAAAGAAAGAAAGAAAGAAAGAAAGAAAGAAAGAAAGAAAGAAAGAAAGAAAGAAATTCACATTGGACAAATGAGAAAGCAGAGTGCACACACACCCTTTAATGGTTGTTTTTTTTTCAATTCCTAAGTACATGTAGGATGTCATTCCAATGTCACAGTCTCCAAGTTGAATTTTTTTCCTGCCTTCCATCCCAGCAACACTTTGCACATACATACTGCGCTTTCACCATTCTACCATTAAGCAATGTCCCAATAAATATTGTACATTTTTGACACACAGCCTTAGTTGGTAGCTCATGCATTGCTGATCAGTAGAAACTCAGAGCTCTGTACAGTGTTATCTGATCTAAAGATCCCTTTTAAGAGACCACCCATTTGTGCAGTGGTACTCGCTCTAAACACCATCTCTGGTATAAGACTGCACATCTTCTTAAGAACTCTGTTAAGATTTTTTACCATATTTTGCTGTTAAATACACCTTTATTTTCAGACCAGCCGCTGTATATGACCATGTTTTCCTGGCAGTAGGTGTGGTCTGAAATAGCATGTACCACTGTAGTCTAACTCTCTGATACATTTACTTGCATTATAAATTAACTGAAATATTAAACCAATTTTACAAGCAGCACAGTCTATAACAGCAGGAAACTACTGAAGTGACCCTAAGAAGTGGTCATTCCATCAGAAAATCTTCCTGGGGATGGTAAACTAAACTCTAGAAAGAGAAAGAGAAACAGGGACTACACCACAACACTCATTTTGGATTTTACTTATATTCCAGTAAAATAATTACCAATTTCACAGGTACACTATGACCCCATTTCATCACCAATTTTCACAACAGATCCCCAATGCCCAGTAGCTAATCTGTGAGTCATAAATGAGATTCTTGCTTGGGAGATTATTTTCTTTTTATTTTGCATATTATTTTTGCGATAGGTTTCTCAAAATTTAAAATCAATTCAATCAGTTTATCATCCGTATCTTTCCACAATAAAACTATTGCAACAACAAAGTGAATATAATTTTGGTATCAGTCACCCAAAGTTTATGTCAGTGATGTTCTTTTGGTTACCACAACTCTTATTTCCCCATAACGGCAGACTTTTTATATGGGTGTGTCCATTAATTTATATAAAATATAATCATCACGCTCCACATTTATCCAAGTACATTTTACACATTGAAATTGCATGCTGTAACCACAAGTTGGGTGTGTTCATGTAAGTGTAAACAGGCTGTGCTTGTGTGCACTTTTCTTCACAAACTTAAATTATATGAATATATGGCTTATACAAGAAACAGAATATACCAATTGGATTCTGTTCTTTGCTATAATGTTAAGGGCTCCCACGCCTTCCCCACCCACCCACGCAACTCCCACCAAAAAAAGAAAAAAAAAATCTACAATGATATTGTTACATCTCTTGTTTTTTCACCATATTCACCTCTCAAGATCATTTGAACCAAATATACTGGTACCCAGTGATGCAATATGGATCTGGGTAACTTACAGAGTGAATGTAAAAACATTATTGTACACTGTATATGAGCTTCATGAAAAGGTAACCTTGTTCCATGATTGTTTAATGGAAAAAAAATATATTTAGATCAAATAAATTATCTTTTATCACTCAACAAGTATCAAGATCTGTACATGTACCATAAGAATACATTCATTAAAATTAACATGTTCATAAAGTCAGCATGTATCAAGATCTGTACATGTGCTTGAGACTACAACATAAAAGTCATGCTTTCATTTAAATGTCCTTTGCCAATAACAATGGTAATGTGTTAAACCAGTCCATGTTTTCTCAGATTACAAAGAATTGATGGTTCTAGAGATTTTGCAATTCTCTATAACTATGCTTTCATAGTTCAAGAAGTCTACTGCCATAACAGACTACTTTCTGAGATCACTTCAACCATAATGTCTAATTGGATGTATTTATATATCAACTCCACACCTGATCTGGTCCCCTCAGTTGCCAGGCAACAGAACTATGCTTCAGTCATGATGAGGGCACTTGGACCAATATGAGGCATGCATATTAATTTCCTGCCACAAAGCACGGAGTTAACAGTTACACCCATCAATCACAGAGGACACACATATCACTGTCACAGACAGAACTAGATACCCCTTTCTCACAAAATTAGCATCTTTTAGAGAAATTTAACTTTACAATTCCAAAGTAATATTCAGTAAGTGCTTCAAAAATTAGTTACAAGAAAAAATTTCCATCTGTCCACACAGAGTATTCTTTGTTTCCAAAATGTTAGTAATATTCCGCTTCCCTGCACAAGCAGCGGCCCGTATCTCACCAGGCGAGACTATGGCCACTAAGACAACCATGCAATGTAGTTGTGGCCAGAAATTAATGTGCATGCCTCGAAGTTATAGAACTTCACGACAGAATTTTCATTAAAAGCCTCTTGCTTGTTACTTTTATCACAGAAGCTCATTTGACCATGCCTGATACATGAATCTGTCCTCCTTCCTGTCAAGTTCCCTGCTGCAGTGTTGGTGGCAGCAAATCCCAGTTAATATGAATACATGTACCTGTACCTCCTGTTTGACTGTTCCTGATGGACACATCATGTCCTTTGTATGAAACATAAAACATCTCGCAGTGACAAAAATCATGGTGTCTTGATGTTGACGATTGTTTACAGTTTAATAATAGTAAATTTATGCTATATTTCACGTGACTTAGTCTAAAAAAATTAGGCACATTGTGTGCTTTCAATCAAACCTGCATGAAATTATGCCCTTAAGGCATTATGCACTTATACCCTTAACATACTCATAATACTCTAAAAGCTTCTATCTGTTACACTCTTCAAAAGACTGTCTTTCTGAGCCACATTTGTACATGTACGAAACAAATGGTTCACCAAAAACTATCGCTGTGGATCATGACGGCGAATCACCAATGGAACTATCCTTTGGTCCTTGAGGAATTTTAATGGAGTCCAAGGAAGACACTTCTTCCAATGTATGGTGCACAATGTCATCCATCCCCTTGAAAGTGAAGTATCCAAAGAATTTGGCATCCCGCAGCATGTAC
>CAXHWN010002759.1:0-14437 GCA_964020975.1 Hermodice carunculata | reverse complement strand
GGGCCCTGTCAATTAAAAGAGCCCTGCTGTGAGCCAAGCCTTTGAAGTATGTCTGCTTGTTCTTACCATTTCTAGATTTGTACTGACAGAAACAATGAGCCCAGGCAAGCTCTCATTATGTCTGAAAAGTTCTTACTTGTACTGACTCAGTACATTCCAGTACATTTTAGTACAAGTGAAAGTACTGACTTCTACTGACCATTGTTGGTTCAGTACAAGTCAGTACAATTAAGAGGAAAAAAGGACAAGTCAGTACAGAAAGGTAAAATTCAGTACTTTTTTGTCCTCTTAGTGTTTTGCTCTGACAGCAGAGACTCCTCTATATCTAGGTCTTCAGCAGCCTGCAGTACATGTACCTTCTGCCAAAACAGGTCCAATGATTGTGTTGACCAAGTAGACTGCAGTGTGGTTACTGTCATGTTGACAAGTTTCTGTCCAGCTGATGCAGAAAGTTTTGCATTCTGAAGGGCCTTACTCAAGTTGTCAGAATGGCTAAGGATAAGTTGACCTAATATGTTTAGGCTACAAAAAAAGAAGTTGAGTTTCTCCATCTGTTAGGCAACACCTGTGATTGTAGGCTTCACTTCTGTGTCCATAACAACATGTATAAAGGCATGTAGAGAGTATGTGACATTGACTGCAAGTGAAAGTCTGTGAATGAGGACATCATGGTCCTGGAAGTGCAAGCAATTAATATGCATATATATATATAATAATAAAAATACCAGGCAAGACCAGTGATGGAGAGTAAACCGACGGAGAAAAAGCCAGACCGGTTTCGAATCGAAAGATTCTCGTCAGTGGCGGTTAGGATCACCGTGTACCGCTGCTTATATAGGCAGGGGTAACGTTGCTAACAACGGTTAGTTCAACGTCAAAAACGGTCGTACGTCACGACGCATACTGAGACTACCAGTCAACCGTCCGACATGACGGGTTGATGTAACGTGTCAAAAACGTGAGGACGTCACGAGAAGGGTAACTAGTCCTTAGTTACCAAAAACACAAGACACACTAATGCTAGCCTGTCTATTAGCCTAGGAAAGGAAAGGACTCTTCCTTAGTAGGCTAGGAAAAATGTTGAAACAAGTATCAAAACGATAGCTTAACATCAGGGAAGCTTTACGGTGTTCCTAAGGTCAGCTTAAAGGCAAGGCTGACTGGGTTATGTGGTGGTAGATAGACTAAGAACAAAAATTTTAGCATAAGACTTGGCAAGTAAGTCTATCTACCCATAACATTGAGGCCCAACGGTTCAGTAGTGCATAACTGGTGAATCCAGTGTTTCTCTCTCTCGAG
Organism: Hermodice carunculata; assembly: GCA_964020975.1. Classification (NCBI taxonomy): domain Eukaryota; kingdom Metazoa; phylum Annelida; class Polychaeta; order Eunicida; family Amphinomidae; genus Hermodice; species Hermodice carunculata. Next base: position 13,138 of record CAXHWN010002759.1, on the reverse strand, counting down.
TCTGAGTGTCGTGGTACGTGACAGCCCAGGTGGGATACGGATGTGTTCAAGGATTTGGATGGTTAACGGAAGGTTAGCCACCGTATGGTTTGGTAGACAGAAGTGTCTGCCCAGGGGTTGGTTTACATCTTTGTGCGTGATGTAATAAAAATGTTCGCTGGTTCTCCTCATCAGCGTGCGCTTTGTCTGTCCTACATATTGCAGACCGCAGCAATGACAAGTGAGCAAATATACCAGGTTGTTGTGCTTACACGAACCCCCTCTAGGTGTTGCATAAGAACGACCTGTCACATGGCTTGTGACTTTGCCCGAGGTGTCAAGCCTCAGACAATAACGGCAATCCTTGGTGTCACAGGGATTTTGCTCTGATATCCCAGAGACTGCTGCATCTGTTCTTGCAGGGTGGCAAGAATTTAAATGTGTGATAAATTCTTGTAGGTGTTCTTCACCATAGGTCCAGATGGCAAAAATGTCATCAATGAACCTCCACCAGACATAAGGTTTGAGAGGGAAGGATAACAATTTGTTGGTTTCAAGATTGTCCATAAAAACGTTTGCAAATGAGGGTGCAACTTTTGTACCCATTGCAGTCCCACTGATCTGTAGGAAATGGTCACCATTAAACTCGAAATTATTACAAGTGAGTACGAGGCGTAAGAGTTGCATGAGCTCACTTGTAGCAGGCTTCGAACCGGGGTCTCTGTTGTGAATGAGTGCTCTTGCTACACTCCGGAGACCTTCCTCAATAGGAATGTTCGTGTATAAGGAAGTCACATCTAAAGTCACCAGTAAGCTACCTTCAGGTAGTTCTGGTAGGGACTCTATTTTGTTAATAAAGTCAGTGGTATCTTTGATGTAACTTAATATTTTAGGCACTAGAGGCTGTAAGAAAAAATCAACAAAGCCAGAGATTTTTTCTGTAGGGCTCTCATTGGCGCTCAGAATAGGTCGACCTGGTGGGGGGAAGATACCCTTGTGTATCTTCGGTAGCAGGTAAAAACAAGGTACACGTGGTTCCTCCACGTATAAGTACTCTGCTGTTTCTTGAGTAATAGAATTGTTGTCCACTAGGTCTTTGATCAGAAGCCTGATTCTGTCGTTATGAGAGGAGGTTAAATTAACCTCCAATTTTTGGTAGTGATCTGTATTAGACAACTGTCTGTGGGCTTCTGCTATGTAATCTATGGTGTTCATGATTACTATAGCAGAGCCCTTGTCTGCTTTCTTGATCACAATTTCAGAATTGCTTTGAAGTTCTTTCAAGCCACGGCGTTCGTCAGCATTAAGATTCTGTACACGTGGGATGCGTGGTACATGGGAGGCAAGTTCACTTTTCACAGTCCTGCAAAAGGCCTCTATATTAGGATCACCTAATTGTATTTCACTGGGAGTGAAGGTACTGGCCTTTTTGAAGGATTTATGTGCAAAGGGGGGCACTGTGGGTGGCCCCATGTCTGAATTGGAGGTTTCAGTCGGCTCAGCTGACTGAAGAACACTTTCCTGCCTTTTCTTTTCGAAGAAGGCTTGTAATCTCAAATTTCTAAAGAATCTTTCTGTATCTTGGAACACTGTTCCCATATCTGGTTCTCTGGGGGTAGGACAGAAGGATAGGCCCTTGCTTAAAACCAGTTTCTGTGTGTCAGAGAGTGTATAATCAGAAAGATTGACAATAATATTTTCAGGGATGAGAAAATCATTCCTGCTATTGTTGGACATATTACAGTTGTAAACACAAGCTGGGTGGATAAAAGTTGCTTTATTACATAAATAAGAGTCAACTAGATCACTGGATGAAAAAGTACTCACATGTGAGGGAATCCTACAGTGAGAGAAGCCTGGAGGTTGCAGGCTAGTAGGGAATGGAGATAGCATGTCTCCAGATCCAAAGTCTGACTTAAAAGCACAAGTCTCTGTGTGTAGTCCAGTGTTGTAATCCACAAGTAAATGTTCATAATGAAAGTCCACAAAATTCAATGCACAGGTGGGGAGAACATCCCATAATAAACTAATCGAACGTGAACTGCAACCAAAACTAGAGTTTGTGGTATTGTCTATTTTTAACGCCGTTGTTTCCGGAAATTCTGAGGTCTGTAACCCCTCTGGGGACCTCTGGGGTTGCCCCTGTTGTTTTGATTCCCTGAACGGTTCCCTTGCAGGGAGCTGAGTAAGTTTGTAAGCGCCTCCGTCTGACTGTTTGTCAGTGCTAGCTGTTGGGGGCGAGGTGAACGTTGACGTCTTGCGTCGAACTGTCTTCTCCTGGGGGGAGTGAGTGGTGACCTGCTGCGTTGTCGTCTCCAAGGCGGATAATTGGAACGTGTCGACGTGTCCCTTCGTTGATTGGAGCGATCTCTGGGCCCTCTCTGTTGTTGTTGTTGTCGTTGTTGTGGTGGCTGTTGAGCACCATCTTGATTGTAATTTCGGGATCTCACAGAAGCCTGTGGTCCCCGGGATCGCTGGGGAGATGCATCGCTCCTTTGCGTCCCGTTGACTAGAAAAAGCTGGTCAGTGTCGTCGTTGTCAAACTCACGTTTGGCCTTGATGAGACTGGCTAACTTTTTTTCTTGTCTAGAACGTACATCCGTTTTGTCGATGCTTACAAGGAAGCCCAACCTGTTCTTGGCAATGTTATAATTGGCCGTGTCAGGACCATAGCAATATTTCAGTTGTGCAAGTTCATTTTGAGCTGTTGTTTCCAAAGCAGCGGTACTTTGTTGCTGAATGTCCCGTAAAAGGGTGAGCTGTCGTTGCTCAGCCTCGAAGGCCAACTCCTTCCAGTTGACTAAATTCCTCCTCGTGGGAAAAATTCCTTGGGAAATTCGTGGGCGATAGCATAGTTCATCCGGGATAACCCGGCTTTCGATGCACCGTGTGAAAAACTCCACCCGTGCTTGTGCTTTTGCAAGACGGGTTAAAGCCCGTCTCGCGGTGCGAAAGTTGGCTAAAGCTTTCGGTGGAATGTCTTTCTCTTCTTGACTCCTAGTGTCCTTGGGAGAGGGACGAGTGGTACCATCACGGTTGGGACCAGTGTTGGTCCTTACATCCGTAGGCTGGTTGGAACTCCGAGCCGAATTTATCAATATGTCAGCTGCAGATGATCGGTTAGACTCGTCTGTATTCTGACGAGGTCGTTTATTGCGAGGCTGACCCAGATGATCCCTGGGGGAATCCCCTGCATTCACCGTGACCGCGATGCCAGCAGTGTTCTCTGTAGCGTTGACAACAGTGGTAGTAACTGTAGGTGTTGAAGCCGTTGAAGTGGTAGCATTAGTTCTCGAAGGGTCAGATAAATCTGCCCACGATGTTGACTCCGAAGGGGAATCTTGCGGAGTTGCAAAAGCGCTCACACTGAGCGGCTGCACTGAGGACGCTGAACTACTTTGACCCAGAACTGGTGAATTCATTCGTAAAATGTCGTTGATATCCGACGACAGTGCATCCATATCTGCCTCAGGGTTTTCCGTGGGGAGACCTTCCATCATGGCGGAAAATAACTAATAAAAATACCAGGCAAGACCAGTGATGGAGAGTAAACCGACGGAGAAAAAGCCAGACCGGTTTCGAATCGAAAGATTCTCGTCAGTGGCGGTTAGGATCACCGTGTACCGCTGCTTATATAGGCAGGGGTAACGTTGCTAACAACGGTTAGTTCAACGTCAAAAACGGTCTTACGTCACGACGCATACTGAGACTACCAGTCAACTGTCCGACATGACGGGTTGATGTAACGTGTCAAAAACGTGAGGACGTCACGAGAAGGGTAACTAGTCCTTAGTTACCAAAAACACAAGACACACTAATGCTAGCCTGTCTATTAGCCTAGGAAAGGAAAGGACTCTTCCTTAGTAGGCTAGGAAAAATGTTGAAACAAGTATCAAAACGATAGCGTAACATCAGGGAAGCTTTACGGTGTTCCTAAGGTCAGCTTAAAGGCAAGGCTGACTGGGTTATGTGGTGGTAGATAGACTAAGAAAAAAAAAAACAAAAAAAAAATAAATTAATATGCATGCCTTGTATTAGAAGAAAAGGACTATATGTCATATTTTTATCAATGTGTCCTGTGAATAATTAAAAAAGATTGATTTATTAGTCACACAAAAGACTTACGACCTACTTCCTTCAAACAATTATAGAAAAAAATGGCACCGCTTAATTCTGCCTCACTTTGGTACATCATCATGTACGACACACTGACTGTTTGGTCTGCTGCATACTGGTAATGGTGTATAAGACATAGGCCTACTTGATCAAGAAATGTGTGACAGGTAATGAAGTTTTTCTTTCAAAGAATCTTGGAATTTATGCTGCAAAACCTCAGTATTGTCTGTGCGTGTGGAAGTTCTGTTCAAAGCAGGTAAGTAGGCCTAGGCCTATAGTATTTATGGTATTATGTAGAAACTGGAATGACAAGACAAGTCGACAGGTCCACATGCATCATGGCACCATTTCATCTGGTTTATGTGACTACATTTGGAACTGCCATTTCCAAGGGCAAGAAGGACCTGATGCTTTCTTCAAAAATCTCATTCCCTTGCATCATTATTGTCTAGTAACAGCTTTTAACATATTTATGTGGTATGTACATGTACATGTTTTTTCCTGTCATCTTCAGAGCAGCTTTGTTGATTTTACTTTTTTATAAAGAAAGGAAATTTACAGAAGATTTCCATACATTTTGTGAACTGAATGCCAGGCTGCCCTGGCTTCTTGGAAATTGTTTGCCATTTAGTCCAAGAGCAGGACTGAACCAGGGGCTACATCGGGATCATCCAAAAATAGGCCTGGACAAGACTGGACTTGGATACACCTGCCAGACTGCCAGCTTGGTGTATGCCAAGCCAGGATCCTGATTTTGATAAATTTGTATATGGTTTATAATATGTTACTTTTGATCACAGGTTCACTGGTAAGAAGTGTTAATAGAGGAACTACTCTAAATTATCCCAATGGAATACCATAATCAGTTCTCTGTATTTGGCTTACAATGCACCAGGTTCATGGGTAACTTTTATTTGATGGGGCAAGAATTTTTTTCGTTTATTTCCTTATAATTTAAAGCAGTTGCTCAAATTTCTTATAAAACCCTGTGTTGGGCTGAACTTCGGTCTGGACTCAGACCCAGAATTGACGTTAGGCTTAGCCAGAGCCCAGCTACCTGTGCCCCATCTTCGTCTTTTTGACCAGGTTCATTCATTAAGCAGCTGGACTGGTCTCGCCCTAAAGTGTCTGAATACAGGGCCATACCATGGTTTGATTTCACATCTGGTATCTGACCTGGTCAAATTTCCCCTTCCATTTCGAATTGTTTTGGTTTTGCACTTAGTTTGTCCCACATACTAGATGAGATTGCTCTCATTTGGTCAGGGTTTCTTATGAAATGGTTTATTTACACAACAGGATCAGTCTCCTCCCCAGTCAACCATTTGCTGATTGTGAGTGTAAATGCTGATGTGGCCATGCAGATTTCAGATTCATATTTCCTGTTAGGCCAGCTTCTTGCCAGTTTTGGTCAGGTAGGTCATCCTCATGTCACTCTGTGTCGTGGTCTGATGGGTCAGCCTCTTCTCGTTCTGTGTCATGTCTTGTTAGGGCAGCCTCTTGACAGTCTGTGTCATGTCCTGTTAGGTCAGCCTCTTGTCAGCCTTTGTCATGCCCTGTTAGGTCAGCCTCTTGTCAGTCTTTGTCATGTCCTGTTAGGTCAGCCTCTTGTCAGTCTTTGTCATGTCCTGAGGTCAGCCTCTTGTCAGTTTTGTCATGTCATGTTAGGTCAGCCTCTTGCCAGTCTGTGGTGGTGTTGGGTGGTTTTGTCTCCACACCAACTGGGCTCTATTTTTAAGAGTCTGCCCCATGGGGGGACCCTTTATGTTTTCGGGTTGTCTGTCTGGATGTCCATCCAGATTTCCCTTCTGTCCGGAGGTGCACATTCTTGTTACCGTGATATCTACAGAATGCCTCCATGTATTTAGCTCAAATTTAGCAATATGCTTATGTAACCAGGCAAGATGAGCTGATTAGATTTTGGTGTCACCATGACCTTATTGAGCAAATGGCAGACCCTTCAGTCAACGCTTTGCATTGAAGGCATGTCTTGTTTAAATAATTTATTATGTACCTATTTTTGTTAACCACTCGAGTGCCAGATTCCAGTCACCAGGGCAAAGGGCTGCATGGTCCTGCTTTGTCTGCAATGAAACATTTTTCTGGCTACACCATGTGACTAACTCCTGGTTGCTGCAGGTGAGTATTGCATGGTTAGTCAGACTTTGTTGTCCACCCCATCTTCATGTCTCTGAGGTCCAATTTGCTTGACTCAGCTCATGTGTTCTCCTGGCTCATTTTCTATGACATGGAACCATCTTTGAGTCACTTTTGTGTTTTCTGGGATGCAGTCTTGGGGTTTGCCACACCCAGCACAAGAGTGCAAGCAATAATCATAACCAGCCCATCTTCCCAACAGTGAAAGCCTCATCCTCCTTTCCAGAGTGAGTGTCTTGGCTTTTTATGCTTGTTGTGGTTTCCTTTTCTCTCTTCTCAGGTGATCAGATGGATCAGATTCTGATCCTGGGAAATTATCTGTCCTACTCACTCAGGCTTCACTTGCTGAGACAGGCTGCACTGCCCTTGAAGTCCTGTCTCTTTTAGTTTTGGCAGCCAGAGCTTGCTCCACCTCGTCGGACTTCCAGCTCTGGCTCCTTCCCATGAGCAAAGAGTGTGTTTGGTTCAGTCCCTGGCACTCGTACATTCAGACTGTCTGCTGTTGTGAGCCCAGCTTTGCTGCCCTCTGGTATACAGGTCCCAGCTGTCTCAGGCCCCGGATCTGAATCCAACTGCAACCATCAATAATTTGTCAACTTCATCACTCATGTAACTGACCATCAGATCATCTGTTAAATGGATGAAGTCCTCAATACTATATGTGTCAGTATGGCCACAGACTGCCTGGATGTGCTAATCCAACTATGGCGACACTACACCTTCCGCAAACAATGCAAGTGCCACCATCTTGTCCATGTATAGTATGTGGGCAAATGCATACTTTGCAGTGGTAAAAAAGTTAATAAATTTGTCAAACATGTTCAATTCAGTATCAAATTTGACAAAATACAAGATGATCAAAATGTGCTTAATGCACAAGTAATTCAGATCAACGGTACATCAACAGAAGAGATGGTCTGAAGACGGTTCGTTTTATCTCATTCCCAAAGGCCCAGGCAAACCTGGAAAAGTGATCTCTGGTGGATCTGATGTTGGAGTTGGGAACATTTTGGACCAGAAAACATCACCAAGCATACATCTGTGTGGACAAAATATTTTGCTGGTGTAGATGGAACAACTAAAGAACATCTGGACCCAATACCCACAGTGCCAACAGAGATGGTAAAGAATGGTTTCTTAGAAAGAAATGCAAGTCCGGTGTCAATGAATATTTGGGCCCCTGAACAGATGGGCCCCCGGGCCCATCCATTTGCCGAACATTCGCCCCCGGGGGCCCAAACATTCTAGAATATTTGGGCCCCTTCCGAATATTTGGGCCCCCTTTCATATTTGATTTTTGTTACATGTATACTTCATGAGACATCTTAACCATTGTTGTAACATTCATGATGTTAATAGTGCAAAATAGCAAAATTGGTCATGTTACAGTAGACTAAAGGTAAAAGGTGCTGGTCACAGTGTTTTGTCAGCTCAGCATGAGAGTAGAGTCAGTGCAAAATGTAAAAACATAGTCCTGAATCATGTGAATGGCATTATAACTGATGCAGAATTATGACTAGATGACTCGATCCTAAGTTTACTTTCTCATAGAAAATGGGAAATTTTACTTTGATTCAAGTATGTTCGGATCTGAGTATAACAGTTATAATTGGACCAGTAATTTATATGAATAGCTGAGCTAACCCAAACGACATGTACATGTACTTCTGTAAAATAACTATAAATGACTTTTAATTTCCAGTTATGTAGATAGTGGTGGGGGGGGGGGCAGGCTTTTGATTCCCGAATGTTTGGGCCACTTGACCCCTGAACAGTATCTAAGTGCCTTGAGGTGGCTGTATATGGGGAAGGGCCCCTTTGATTCCAGACTATTGTGCCCCCTTTTCGTATCTAAATGCATTGAAGTGGATCTTGAATATTTTGGCCCCCTATTTGTATGTGAGTGCCTTGCACTGGATATATATGGGGAGGGGGCCCTCTGGCTCCAGAATATTTAGGCCCCCTATTTGTATGTGTCTTGAAGTAGATATAAATGGGAAGGGAGCCCTTTGGTTCCAGATTATTTGGGCCCCCTATTTGTATGTAAGTGCCTTGCAGTGGATATAAATGGGGAGTGGGCCCTTTGGTTCCAGTATATTTGGGCCCCCTATTTCTTGTATCCATCTTAAAGTGGATATAAATTGTATACATGTAACAGCAGATTGGGGGGGGGGATATTCTGAACAGAAAGCCCCCCCCCCTTTGTATTTATTATGCACATTACATATACATATTACATCTTTACATATCCACTTCAGGACACATACAAACGGGGGGGGGGGGCCAAATATTCTGGAACCAAAGGGCCCCCTCCCCATTTATATTCACTGCAAGGCACTTACTTACAAATAGGGGGCCCAAATATTCTGGAACCAAAGGCCCCCCTCCACATTTATACTCACTGCAAGGCATTTATGTACAAATAGGGGGCCCAAATATTCTGGAACCAAAGGGCCCCTCCCCATTTATATTCACTGTAAGGTATTTACTTACAAATAGGGGGCCCAGATGTTCTGAAACCAAGGGGCCCCCTCCCCATTTATACCCATTGCAAGGCTTTTACTTACAAATAGGGGGCCCAAATATTCTGGTACAACAGGGCCCTCTCCCATTTATTTATCCCATGTTTGCACTTGCATGACCCAAATACTTCAAATCTCCAGAAATTCAGATAACAAGGAATCAGGAGGAAATGGAGACACCTGAATCTATACATGTGGGGAAGATTTGGGCTAAAATATGTGTTGCACAAATATAAAAAAAAAACAAACAAAAAAAAAAACACTTGGTATATACTTGGAGGATTGTGAGATAATTCCTACAAGGTATATGCACCCACATTACATGCAAAATACACAAATATATGCATGTATATATAGTGGCAAACATTAAGCCTTGCAAATTTATTCAATTGTTTGATTTACATCTATTTTACAAAATAATAACAAATTCTTTTAAAAATATTTCTTTTATTAGAGTTTGCAAAATATCATACAGGATGTATATATAGAGTGTACTCGGCCAAAACTAAGTTATTCCAATTTCTATTAGGGGGGGCCCAAATGTTTGTTAGGGGGCCCAAACGTTCGGCGAATGAATGGGTCCCCGGGGGCCCATCCATTCGGGGGGCCCAACTATTCTCTGACAGTACAGAGGTACATGTATGTCTAGTTTATTCATGTATTTCCATGTTCTGCAAAGTCAGGTCTCACAGAGGCAAAGACACTTCCAACACAGACTGTGTGTAGTACACAGGTAATGGTATACTCTGAACATTCCAACCTATCCATACAGAAACACCAACCAAAGCAGAAACAGATGAAGATGGTAATATACTTGGTATGTTTAATTTTTATTAGTATGACTATGCATCAAAAATCCAAAGAAGTAAAATGAAAGACATACTTTTCTTTTTCTCATTCACATTTTTCAGTTATCTGTGGAGTAAAACCTTACAATATATATTCATATGTATGTATGTATGTATGTATGTATGTATGTATGTATGTATGTATGTATGTATATATATATATATATATATATATATATATATATATATATATATATATATATATATTGTAAAGTGTAATACAGTAATACATGTATATATAGACATTATGTATATTATGCAAGTAATATTACAAAGTTAGTGAAAGGTTTTGACAGATCTTAAATTTACATATGTTTATTTTCTAGGGACAGAGGATTCATGTCCACTAATGTCAGTGATTTATCAAACTGCTGGGATATTTATTGAGGTGTACAGATAAATGGCATATGCCACCTGTCAAACTGACATTGCCATGGCCCACCAGACTTCATTTGAAACAATGATCTTCAGTCACAAAAGTAGCTAAAAGGGGGACAAATCTGGGCTGAGATTATAAATTATGAAAGATGACAACAGGTGCAAATTTTATACAGGTATTTATTTAATTTGAATGTAATCAGACAATAATAAACTGTGCAATGATACAGGTTTCATCAATATTGTGGTCATCATGCGATACTTCTTTCTGTGTGCACTTATGAGCAATGCATTGACATTTATTTACTTATTTTGCACAGCCTCTTACTGCAGTGAACAGCCAGGCTGTGGAGAGCCCAGTCGCCCTCCAGCAGCCCCGGGCCGGGGCCGTGGGGGCCGTGGATAGCCCGGTCACTCTCCACCAGCCTGGGATGCCGTGGACACTCCTCTTCCCGCCATTGCACCTGTTCTCCCCACAGATGAAGGCACATCTGTTTGGATTTCACCACCCGGCCGCTGCCTGCCTGATGGTGGAATCCCCACAGATCTCCTCTCATCTCTGGTAAAAACAGATGCAAGTGGCAGCACCCTAAGACGAGTACCCGAGACAGGGCGTGCAGGAAAACCTCTGCCTGGACTGGTGACCCCAGAGGGGTTACCATTGGAGGGAGATGGTACACGTCTACGTCGACTGGTAACCCACGAGGGGTTATCAGACGATGGAGACTGTGCACATCTCCCTCCATTGGTAACCTCCGAGGGGTTACCATTCAAGGGAGATGGTGCACGTCTACGTCGACTGGTAACCCACGAGGGGTTATCAGTTGATGGAGACTGTGCACATCTCCCTTGATTGGTAACCTCCGAGGGGTCATCAGTAGAGGTAGATGGTGCACGTCTCCGTCGTATGGTAACCCACGAGGGATTACCAGACGAGGGAGACGGTGCACGTCTCCGGCGATTGGTAACCCACGAGGGGTTATCAATCGAAGGAGACACAGGGGATCGTGAGCGTTCACGTTCACCATCACATCGGTCCTCTGAGGGTTGCCGCTGAGACGAACCAACAGAAGACCGGGAAGATGGTGAGCATGAACGTTCACGATCACCCCGGAAGGACCGATCACGGTCACTCTGCTCTGAAGATGGGGAGCCTGGCGAGGAGAACAGGAGTGACCGTGACGAGAGAGGTGACACCACTGTCAAGTCTGACCCGGATGACGACGACGGAGACCCCAAGGGAGATCGTGAGCGTTCACGCCCACCATCTCGACCCTGCTCATCCGAAGAAGAGCGGGGAGATGATGAGCGAGAGCGCTCCCGATCACCCCTATGGGACCGGTCACGGCACTCCTGTTCATCGGGATCTGCTGAAGAAACTGGTCTTGCCGCAGCAGCCTGGAAGGCTGCAGGCTGGGGGGGTACTGTTACAGCAGCCTGCAAGACTGCAGGCTGGGGGTGTACTGTGACAGGAGCCTGGAAGGCTGCAGGCTGGGGGGGTACTGTTACAGCAGCCTGCAAGGCTGCAAGCTGGGGGTGTACTGTGACAGGAGCCTGGAAGGCTGCAGGCTGGGGGTGTACTGTGACAGGAGCCTGGAAGGCTGCAGGCTGGGGGTGTACTGTGACAGGAGCCTGGAAGGCTGCAGGCTGGGGGTGTACTGTGACAGCAGCCTGGAAGGCTGCAGGCTGGGGAGGGGCTATGACAGGAGCCTGCAAGGCTGCAGGCTGGGGAGGGGCTTTGACAGCAGCCTGCAAGGCTACAGGCTGGGGAGGGGCTATGACAGCAGCCTGCAAGGCTGCAGGCTGGGGGGCAGGGGGTTGCTGACGTGGGCCACGCTGATGTCTCTGTGGGATATCCCCACGACAACTACGGTAGCGATCTTCCGCATGAGACCTAACACAATAAGGTCGTGGTCGTACTGGTCTTCGTCGTGGTCGTGTCTGGTTAGCAGGTGGGGGTATAGTTTCTTCAGCTGGGGTCTCTGGAGGTGGACCTACCTGTACCTGATACCGAGCTGGCATCTGATGCCCATTCCTCTCAACTGCAACTCTTACCTCCTCGTAAATAGTTGGAAACGTCTGGTAGAACACGGCCACCAGATCCTGCAGGTTGTCCTCAGCAACTCGCCTGCTCATCTTGTATCGACCATTGGAGTACTTGGCTGTGGGACTCTTGAAGAGCTCATCAGGGACCCAGCTTGGTTTCTTGCGAGCATCGTATGCAGCACGTCCTCTAGGAGAACCACTAGGTCGCATCAGCCAGTGAAGTAACTTCCTAGTCTCCGTTATGCAGAGAGACTCTATAAAAGAGAAATTAAGATGCAATCAGAGATTGCTGGATCCATGCCCTCTCGCTGCATTTATAACCCTACTATTCACAGGTCTCATTTTGTAATGACTGCAGTCAATAAAAATAGGCATGTTTATTTCTCAATTCACTTAACTCCACCACTCTGATCTCACTCCCACCATGTTTTTTAAAAAATAGATTTTCCACTATTACCAAGTTCTGGCATGTTGAACTACAATGCACTTGGTTATATCAGCCTTTGATATATATAAACTTTATTTAACGAGGGTACGACTTGGTTAGGAAAATACATAGGTATATTCCTAATCTTCCCCAAGGCCCTCAAAATTGAAATACATACAGAGTGAAAATTTACAAAACAATACACAGATGGTAAATTTCACTAAGTACACACTAGTGAGACTACTGTAATACCATTCGACACAGAAACATTGTAGGTACATAAAAATTACGTGGTTGTTGAACTTCATGTAAACATTGCAGCATTCCTTTTAGTCATTATGTGCTTTATACATTCATCTTTAAATTTCTTAAGAGATGGAGCCTTTCTTGTACAGTTATTCAATGTATTCCAAAACACAGCTCCACAGTAGGCAAAAGATGACTTGCGATATTCTGTCTTGGGCTTCAGCAAATACAGTTTATCATCTGTTGATGACCTTAGTTTTCTCTGACTTACATCTTTTACAAAAACAAACATGTCTCTTAGATAAGCAGGTGCCCTATTGTTAAGTATTTTATACATCTCTACTCCTCTTTTAAAGTCAATTCTTTCTTCAATTGACAGCCAATTTAATTTTGTAATAAGGTGCATATAACTGTGTCTA
>CAXHWN010002757.1:202500-324120 GCA_964020975.1 Hermodice carunculata | reverse complement strand
TGACCTACTTTTGAAGCCAAAGCTCGTGCACAATGGTGTTATTGGTATAAATAAGGAAATTTTTGAGTCAGTTACATGAAATTTTATACACACATGTATCACAACCAAAGAATGTGTCATTAATCAAAAGTAGGTCACAAGGTCAAGTATCTGCGTCACAGTGACCTATTCATTGAAATTTTGTTTACCCACTATAACTTCAGAAGCTTTTGATACAGGACTTTCAAATTGCATATGATAGTACACCACTGCAAGCATAGTTGGCCTTGACCTAATTTTCAAGGTCACACAGTGGTCACAAGTTTGCTGAGTGACATTGTGCATCTAGAAATCTAAATCTAAGCATGACATTTCATAATAAAAAGGCCAGACTTTATCTATAGAAGTATTATTGTGCCAAGTTTGGAGTTTCTACATGTAATACCTTTCAAATGAAATGTTGGGCAAATTTGCTGAGAGAGAGAGAGAGTTTGTCTGTGTTGGCACACAGACATAATAAAAGAATTCCTAGAAATACAATATGTCTGTGTTGGCACACAGACATAAATACAGGCTACTCCAACAACATCACCTGCCTCCAAAGAAGTCAGTGGAGGAGCTTGGTGAAGGCTACATTTTCAAGTGGTCAATTTTGGTTCCATTCATTTGAGATAATCAATCTCCTACACACACCTGACCTGACATGATATCACAAGCAGCAACCTGGCACCCTCACAGCTTGTTATTGAGCTGTGGACATGAATCAGATTCTGACAAGACCAACTTCTGTGTTGTCCCCCCCCCCCCCCCCCACAAATCACAACTTTTTGTTGGTGTTAAATAGTACAGCAAAACTTTTATAATGGACTCCCAGTAAGCCCACCTTTTCAGCTCATTTGGAGAAAGGGTGGTGACGATGTCTTGTGAAATGACCCTGTAATTAAGCGGAAAGTCTGGAATTTGTGTGGTAATGAGGACCAGTGAAGCATAGTCTCATTGGCACATGCCAACATTGTTGATGCCTCTGGTGATGTTGTAAAGGGCCTAGTACCTCTCCATTGAACAGCTATTGGTGCCAGGTGGCTGTACTTGTTTTCCAGTTGGTTTGTACAGTCAGTACCTTTAAGTGGAAGTGTGCGGGACACCGACACTATACATATTGGCAGGTACAGTAAAAACTTGCTATCATGAAACTCTTTCTTCTGCACAGGTGTGGTTTCTATGTGAGAGGTGGTCTTTCTTAATGGTTAGTTATGTTGGAGACTGACATTAGACCCACTACATGTATTTGAATGATAAATAATGGGTGGATTTTCAAAGAAGAGGCGGCCAAACCCAATTGTCATTGTAAGAGAAAAGGCTCTTTGTGCCCAGTTCCACTCTTCTTACTGTTAGGCCAAAAGCTGCCTAAAGGGACCAGCCATGGCATCATGTGACAGTGGCTGTCACGTGGAACACGCTTTCTGCATGTCTGCAAGACAAGACATTGAACTAAGATATACTGGTGAGGCAACTAGGACTGAGTCCATGTAACAGCAGAACACTTGTGCTGGAGGTAACTACAGGAACTGGTCTCCTGGTACAAATAGATCAACATGTATCTTTTTGTACTAATACAGTGGTCCCTGTCTTCAGAGGTCTCTTCCAATGAGAGGCCACCTGGCTTGGAAGGCCACTTTTGGCAGGTCTTTGCTGCTATCATTTCCATATTTATTGTACCTCTAATGAGAGGCCATCAGCCTTAAAGGCCACTTTTGGGCCTGCCTTTGGGGTGGCCTATGAAGACAGGGACTACTGTAATCCTACATCAGCTCCCTGTCACTACTTGCAATGTAAGCTTCATAGCACACACTCCCTCACTTGGCATCAATTTTCTTTTATGCATCTTTTCTTCTGAGGTTGAGAAAGTAAGTATATATGTCATCTCAGTAATGATTTAAATTTACTTTGTTAATAATTGATGAAATTTTGAGCCTCATTTAAAATGTGTAGGTCTCATGATGGATGTCTTTCATGCACTTTCACTTTAATCTGTAACCCTGAAGGAACTAATGTGTACACAGTAAAACCTGTGTTAAGCGGGCGCCCATGGGACCAGGCAAAAGTGCCCAGTTAAGACAGGTGCCCACTTAGTGTAGGTCCAGTAACATGAAAAGTATAGGGAACTGGGCCAGGCAACAGTGCTCACCAAGCACAGGGGCCCACTTAGTGGAGGTGCCCACTGGGACAGAGTTTTACTATATATTATTTATATATATATATTATAATATATATATATATATATATATATACTATATATATATATATATATATATATATATATAGATATATATATGTACACATTTCTGGCAATTTGTTTTCATTGAAAATTGGCAGAAATGGTCCAGTGGCATTAAAGTTGAGAGTTTTGTTTTACATTAGTGTGTGTGTGTGTGGGAATATTGATTGAGTTAGTTAACTGTTTGTTGGTGTATTATGGGGCATTGTGCCCACAGTACACCAGGAAATCTGTTGGCTCAGTTTCCAGAGGATTAAAATATTGATTTGAAGAGGCCGTGATGACAGTCGTAAGTTCTCTTCATGTACATATAACAGTCAAGGTCAAAGAGCTTCATTAAGGGCCAGCTATCCTAACATTGTTTACAAATGTAATGCATCCCCTGTGTGATGGTGTTTTAAGTGACCCTGTAGATGACATGGCTGTCCGCCACCTGAACCCAAAATTAAAATTGATCAGTGCCTCCCAAATAGAATGCATTGTCCTGGAAGACCAGCCCTGGGGACCACCAAAATGGTGGGTCTCCAGCTGGGAACTTTTTTTTATTGTTGGTGTAAATAAGAGAATAAGCACAGAGCAATCTTGGAAAGATTGTTTTTCTAGGCTGGTGTTTTTCACTGCAATGATGTCTCCAGGCAGGGACTGCTCTAGAGTTTTTAGCTTTGCTGACCATAGGTTGCAGAGGCCATGCGATTACTCACCTGTCCTTGCATCTCTGTCCATCTGTCTGTCTGTAAACTTTTGCTAGTGAGCATGATGCAGTCCTCAGTTTTCAAGATAGCCCCATATAACCTTCAGGAATTATCAAGTGTTTGAAAATCTAGGTTGACTTACAGATTTCTTGGAGCTGTAGATCATGCCCAGTGGTAATATGGTATATATCAATGATATATACCAGGCCGGTAAATTAGAAAGAGGTGATTTTATAATGGTAGGGTGTAGCTTAGAGATCAATGGCAAAGAGAATTAAGCCTCCAGATCAAAATTGCACTTGAGTACATTGTAAACAAAACTCAACTTGGTTACCCACTTTTTGGGTCACCATGGCCCAATCATAATAGAATAGGGGAGGGCACAATTACCAATTATCTGTGTATCCAGCTGAACACACAATCCAAAGCACAGAATTTTTCATGGCTGTAGATGTGTATTCCCATTGGATTGCATGTGAAATTTGTCTCAAATTAAAAGACTACTTTTAATGCGGCAAGAAATAAAATTTATGTGAGCATTCAGCTATGCACAAAGTTTGATCACGCAAATTGTGCTGTTTCTGCAACGAGTGGTTTTAAAGTTATTAAGCTGTAAATTACAATGAAAAGTAATGGGAATACACAAGTCTAGCCCTGAATGACTGAAATGCCCTCTGCAGGAGAGCAGCAGAAGCTTGTGTTCTTGCTCTCCCCTATTGGGCACTTGTTTAATGTATTTGTTCAATAAGTCCAAAAGTTATTACCCGATTAAAAAAAAAAAACAGACCATGCTGGATGCACATTTTGAATTGAATAATGTTTTAAGCTGAGTCAGATGAAGGTCATATGAGCACTTGGAATTTAGGGATTAAAATGTGAAAATCTTGTGAGTGGTCTGCCATCTGAAATATTCAGTTATGAAATTTGGTGGGATTGTGAAGGAAGTCAGAATCTGGATTGATGGGGATAATAGTGGTGCCACCTAGAGTTTGATGGAAATCTTGCTCAAGGCAGAATTTGTTGAAGAAGGTAAAATTCAATACCTCAAAAAATAAGTAAGCTAGACATTCAAAATTTATAGGTTATATAGATTAGATTAAGTCCAACACCATTATATGGTGGAATATGGATTACTGTGACTGTTTTATAGGTCACCTGGACTTGCACTGTATTACCATGGAAATAAAACCAGAATACAGACTGTCGAAGAAGGGCCATACTGGGGTGGTAGTGATTACATCCTGTGTTGGGGTAGGACCATACTGGGGTGGTAGTGAATACATACTGTGTTGGGGTAGGACCATACCAGGGTGACAGTGTCTATGTGGATGATGATGCTACATTTTTGTAGTTTACTACCATCCAATCAAAGTACATGTATTAGGTCTTGTGTCAATCTTCTGCAGGGAGAGTTTCAACTGATGCCGATGCCCCTATGACAGTCACTGACAAGGGAGTATGCAAACAGAAGAGAAGACTGCTGCATTGAGTGACTTGATTTGTAAACTGAGGGCTTTTTATTACAGTGAAAACTCATTATAATGACACCATCTGTTGTCAAAGAAATGTTTCAAAAAAATTAATATGTTAGATAAACAATCAAATAACAAAGCAAAATGAACTTTTTCCCATGAAAATTTGTGTCATATTGAATATGTGGGATATCTGAGTGTCATTATAATCAAGTTTCACTGCATCTCTGCACCACTAGGTGGCAATGAGGAGATATTGAAATCACTGGAGTTTCTGCTGTGTCATTCGGTGATCTGAAATTTGGGATTTATCAGGCTTTATGTGTGTATGTTGTGGGAGGAAGTGAGTAACAAAAGTGTGCAAGCATTTATACTACTATCTGCCACAAAGATCTGAAAGAAAGAAAAACAACTGAAATACTGAGAGGGTGGGATTGGGTAGAGCATGTTTGAATTTATTTATGTCTGGGTCCCAACCCAAACTCTCTCTCTCTCTCTCTCTCTCTCTTTAATGTCTGGGTGTTAATGCAGTCCAAGAATTTTCTCTCTTTCTCTCTTTCTTTTCTTTCTTTCTTTCTTTCTTTCTTTCTTTCTCTCTCTCTCTCTCTCTCTCTCTCTCTCTCTCTCTCTCTCTCTCTCTCTCTCTCTCTCTCTCTCTCTCTCTTTCTTTCTTTACGACCAGATTTGTCCGGAGTTTTTCTCGGACCCTACTATTCCGAAAACCACCAAACTTGCCATAGTAAATGACCTACCAGTGAAATTAGACACCCGACTTGGAATAGTCATGATGATTAAAATTATGCAAGTGAGGGGCAATTAAAATTTTAAAAGCTCCATATCTGTTAAATTATTGGAAATAGACACAAAGTTCTAACTTACACATATGGGTTTGAGACAACTGGCAAATCCAATAGCACACAAACAAAACTTAGGGAATTTTAATGTATGCTAAATTCACAAAATTTCTCTCCAATCCACATACAAGCCTTGAACTGCTTGCTGTGTACATGACCTAGTGCTTGACCTCCATGGTGCCAGGCAACCATTTTGCATTCATAATTTATTAGCTTGAACCTGTCTCACGGCAGCTTTCTGTCCATGCATGCTAGGTGTATGCTTTGCAAAGTTTGTGTTTTGTAGCAAATGGGGGTGGGTGGGTGGGGGAGGGACACAGACTGGTAGCCCAGCTGCTCTCTGATTGGTTACACAGACTTTCAGCCAATCAGAGAGCAGCTGGGCTGCCAGTCTGTGTCTGGTCAGAAGTATGGCAACAAAACAACTTTGATGAATAGGAGAAGCACTGACCGAATCAAGTTTGGTCGGGTTTCACGATTTGTGGAAATGAACACAGGATAAAAATGCAAGTGGATCAAAGAGTGTGGTCTAATTGACCGTTGAGAACAGTTGTCATGTGGCTAATGTCACTGAATGAACTCGATTCAACATGGGATACCCATTTGAATTTGGCGCTGGAATGTCGGACTTTTTGCCCAAAATGTATTTTGTAGGACATTTGCGACAATTATAGGCCTGTTGCTGTGGATATATGTGGATTTCAATGGATTATCTGTGTGATGTACCTGTAGAAAATAGTTCTGGAATAAACTGGTGAGTTACAGTTTGGTGGTGTGTTCAGAAACGGAAAAATCATGCCAAACGTGAAGCGGGATGGTGGTCCAGATGTGAGCTTTGTTTCAAACCTTTCTATGTAGGAGTTGCATGTGACAAAGTTGTGGTTTTAGGCCCATCCTCCACCATCTTATTAGCACAAATAATTGACTGCACAGATGAATACACAATATTTTATTGCAGATATGGCCCTATGTGGATCATTGAACACATAGATGTTCCAACTTGCAGGTCCACCTTCTTTACCCACTACCCTTCCTTCCTTCCTTCCTTCCTTTCCCGGAGCTTTTCTCTGACACCATGCAAGCTACACTGTTTCAACTTGGCATGGTAAGGAAGTTGTCTCTCTGATTTGGAATAGTCATGATGTTCAAAGTTATGCTTAATAGGGGCAATTAAAATTTTAAAAGCTCCATATCTCAAAACTATTTTAGATAGATGTATTCAGAGTTCAGCTTATAGGTTTGTGACATCTGCCAATCTAATGGACAGTAACCAAAACTTGTAAAATTTAAAATTATGCTAATGAAGGCGCTTTGAAAATTTAAATCTGGAATATCTTCAAAACTATTATAGATGGAGATGCCATTCCAAATTCAATATATAGATTTGTGATAGAGGTGCATCCAATGAACCATGAACCAAACTTTCAGGATTTGAATTTATACAAATTAGATGATTACCTAAAATCTTGAATAGCAAGATAGGTTACTTGTAGTTAATGAGCTGGGTGACAGATTTGAATCTCTGTCTATGGAAAACGGTGCACTTTGGGGCCATAGTTACTATGGAACATGAGTAGGAAATGACATAATATTATAAGCTTTCATCTGGTGTTGTCTTTTTTCATCTAGAGTGACCTTGAAAGGTCAAAGCTAAACATGTCTACCTATATCATTCTGCAACACTTTTCACCAACTTGGCCATACTGTAAACATGCCGTACATTTGGAGCTTATGTCACAGCTGCATACATTGCATTGCAGTTTCTCCACTGATTTGCTAACAAGCAAATCAAATTTTCTAGTTTGTGATCACATTTACTATATATATATATATATATATATATACATGTATATACATATTAACTTTATTTAAGGAGGGTGGCTTGGTCAGGGAAATACTTATGTATGTCCCTAATCTTTCCCAATACCCTCAAAGTTTCAAGGTACATATAGACAATGACAACATTAAATCATACATTCATAGTACAGTCTGAAATAAAGGCAAAAATACTAGTGTGGTGGTATTATTCATAATATACATTCAGAGTTTGTTACGTACATGTTTACCTCATGATGTGTTTTCCCACCTGCTCTGCCTTTCATTATGTGCTCGATACATTTTGCCTTGAAATTTTTGACAGATGATGATTTCCTTATGCAGTTAGGCAGGGAATTCCAAAAGACAGCTCCACAAAAAGCAAAAGAGGACTTTACATAATTTTTCTTAGGCTTTGGTAAATACAATTTATCGTCTGCTGAGGACCTTGATTTTCTCTGACATATATCTTTTACAAATGAAAACATGTTTTTGAGATAGGTGGGTGTCATATTGTTTAATATCTTACATATTTCTACTGCTCTTTTAAAATGTATTCTTTCATCGATGGTCAACCAATTAAGTTTTGTAATGAGGTTTTTATAGCTAAAGTGACCGTGGACATTCAAAATCTGATAAGCAGCAAATTTGTGCAACCTTCTCAACTTTGCAAGTAATTTTTTGTTGCATCCTCCCCATATAGTGCAACAGAAATCAAAGTGTGGCAGTACATTTGCATTGAAGTATATTTTCCTGACATAATATTGAACAAGATGTTTCCTCTGTCTTAAAATACTTATATTTACTGGCAGTTTTTTGACATATTGAAGATACTTGTTTCTCCCAAGTTAAACACTGATCAATATGGAGTCCAAGAATTTTATGATGAGACCACATTTTGTAAAATGTCACCATTAAGCTCAACTGTAATGTTTTCATTTTTTACCATAGGTAATTTTCTTTTTGAAGATAATAGCATTATTTTGCATTTCTTTTCATTTAAAATGAGTTTATTTTGTTTACACCATGTTTCGGCACTATTCATTTTTTGTTGTAATTATGTCTCCCGGTGGAAGCCGGGGGACATATTGGTTTAGGTGGTCCGTTTCTTCTTCTTCTTCTTCTTCTTCTTCTTCTTCTTCTCTTCTTCTTCTTCTTCTTCTTCTTCTTCTTCTATCTCTTCTTCTTCTTCTTCTTCTTCTTCTTCTTCTTCTTCTTCTTCTTCTTCTTCTTCTTCTTCTTCTTCTTCTTCTCTTCTTCTTCTTCTTCTTCTTCTTCTTCTTCTTCTCTTCTTCTTCTCTCTTCTTCTTCTTCTTCTTCTCTTCTTCTTCTTCTTCTTCTTCTTCTTCTTCTTCTTCTTCTTCTTCTTTCTCTTCAGTCTTCTTCTTCTTCTTCTTCTTCTTCTTCTTCTTCTTCTTCTTCTTCTTCTTCTTCTTCTTCTTCTTCTTCTTCTTCTTCTTCTTCTTCTTCTTCTCTTCTTCTTCTTCTTCTTCTTCTTCTTCTTTAACACTTGGTTTCCGTGCGATAAGTCTTGAAGGACTTGACGGAATTTGATGAAACTTGGTAGGATTATGTAATCTAGGCAAGACCTAGGTTGGGATTGTATTTGGGTGACCTTGACCTAATTGTCAAGGTCAAAGGGTCACTTATGTGAAATTGGTTCCGTTCGATAAGTCATGAAGAACAGGATGAAATTTGATGAAACTTGGTAGGATTGTGTATCTTGGCAAGGCCTAGGTTGGGATTGTATTTGATGACCTTGAGGGAACTCTCAAGGTCACAGGGTCACTTATGTGAAATTAGTTTCCGTTCGATAAGTCTTGAAGAATTTGATGAAATTTGGTAGGATTATGTATCTTGGCAAGACCTAGGTTGGGATTGTATTTGGATGACCTTGAGCGAATTCTCAAGGTCACAGGGTCACTTATGTGAAATTGGTTTCCGTTCGATAAGTCATGAAGAACGTGATGGAATTTGATGAAATTTGGTAGGATTATGTATCTTGGCAAGACCTAGGTTGGGATTGTATTTGGATGACCTTGAGCGAATTCTCAAGGTCACAGGGTCACTTATGTGAAATTGGTTTCCGTTCGATAAGTCATGAAGAACGTGATGGAATTTGATGAAATTTGGTAGGATTATGTATCTTGGCAAGACCTAGGTTGGGATTGTATTTGGATGACCTTGAGTGAATTCTCAAGGTCACAGGGTCACTTATGTGAAATTGGTTTCCATGCGATAGGGTGAATTGCGTAATTTTTGAACAATCAGGCCATCAAAATTTAGAAAATTGAACTTTCATTACAGGTGTTGAGTTACATATTTTTATGAGCCTGGGGTCTTGTTCAATTTTATGCTAAAAGACGCCACCTCATAACCCTGTAGTTTTGGAAAGGCAACTCGGGAAAGATGGTACTTTCAGTGCTGTCCCGTTAGTGACACGTAGGTAACTATGGTACCCACATGCTGGGGTTGTAGCCTTACAATATTATAAGTTGTACAAAATATGATTCTGAATAAACAGAAAAAGAGTGAGCTTTTATTTTAAAATATAATGAACACATACAAGGTTTTCATTTTTGGTGTATGTGTTCCGTATGTATCCCAAACATGAAAGATTTGTTTGCATGTAATGATGTGGTTAATTCACACTTCCTGGCATCACCTGTGTCAATTTACTAGAAAGTCCTGTGGAATGATTTGTAGTGATTTGTTGGAGCTTGACACATGTACTAACCCTTAGATAACTTTTACATCACAGGTTCAGTAATTTTTGGTACTCTTATAACCTGTAAATCAACGCTCTGTTTTATGTCACTAACGGGACATTTGATTTGAAATGGAATCAAAACTGGAAACTATTTTGATTGCATAAAATGATACAACCAATTTAACATTAGTCCTTCTTAACATACGCCTCTGAGGAAAAGACCATCACATTGGAAAAGGATGTTTCAGAGAGAATAATTGGCATTTACCTCTCATCTTGTGTATCTATACTTTGATAGAATTACCATTACTTTACGTGACCACAATTTGATGCTTCAACTCATCAGCCGCGTAAAAGAGGTGCATATATTACTTACTGTTTTCAAACTATGGCTCCAAAGTCCCATCATCATGGAAAGAGGAAAAATTAAAGCTTTAACACATTAACAATAGCATGAGAAGGCCTTAGAAGCTATGCTGACATCTAGAATTGTCCCGTTAGTGACAAGATATAAATGTTTGCTGCTCTGCGCATGTTAAAGTAGGTTTCTGCAAAGTGGATTACACCCAAGTTCCTACACCTGCACAACATTAATATGGTTTTACCTACAGTTCTATAGCTCATTCATACTAAATCTCTTAGTTTGGAAAAAATATATATTGAATTTGTATATAATACAAGGAATCTATTTGATTGGGTCCATAAGATGACATGATGTGGATCCAATCACATACAGCATATACATGCATGTGTGTCATTAATAGTGACACATTTTCGTATTCATGCACACACACTCTGACTGGACAATATTTTGTCTCCACTTTTGTTTTTATTTAGAATCTAACAATACACTACCAATAGTTGTCTCCTTTGGATAAAATCCATACCCAAACAGTTCCTTCCATTGACATAAATTCAGGCACACAATTCAAACGCAAACTGATTCTGAAACCAAATCTACCACTTCTGTACTTAGGATGTTCAATTCTTCAGTAGTTTGGGCCTTTGTTAGTAGTTTTTTCCTCAACCATTCTTTTTTTATTCATAAAAAAAACTTTTCTCCACCTCATAAATGCACATTAATAATCCAAAAGTTCTCTCCTTTGGATTCAATTTAATGCAAATTCAAACATTTTTCTTCTTTAATATAAATTCAGGTAGCACAATTCAAAGTTCGTGAACTTTATTTAACATTTTGATCTGTAGCTATTTGAGTTGTTCAAGCCTTGGTTTTGGCAATGGTTTTCTTGAGATTTGAAAATTTCTCTTCCATATGTCTGGCGTGCAGATTGTCCACCTCAAAAGGCCCAGTGACCTTTGATGCTTAAGGGTCCATGAAACAGAAACAAGAGGACTGTGACAGTCATGTGCTCAGCTGACATGTACATATACCCTTGCGATTTTTTAAGATTTGCCCCCCAAAAGCCAAAGAAATGCATAAAAAATATATATAAAAAAAAAATCAATGGAGCGTGTCCATTTGAACAAATCTGCTAGAGACCCACAGTGCTACATGTACATTGCCACAAAGTTTACAGTCAATCTGACTGACAGTTTTGGAGAAGAAGTCAAAACTGTGACTTAGCATTAGAATGCCCATCGACTTACATAGTAATCAATAGGAAATGTGCATTAATGGGTAAGTACCTGAATTAAAAATCATTAAAAATCAGGATGCCACAGCATTGCAACTTAGAAACATTTTGTTTGACCCATCCACAAAGAACATATTCACCAAGTTTCAGCTTAATCTGAGTGATGGTTCTGGAGAAGAAGCCGAAAATAGCAGTCACACAACAAAAAAACCCATAAAAAATTAGAAAAAAAATCACAGCACCACACCACCTGATGAACAAATTCGGAACCACAAGTCCATAAGAGTGTTTCTGTGTGATATCAAAGCAATCGAGTGAACGGTTTCAGAGAAGAAAACCTTTGAACATTTGCCCCCAAATACAAAAGAAACAAACAAAATATAACCAAATCATGAAAAATCTCAAAATCAATGGAGCATGACCCTTTGAACAAATCTGCAAGAGACCTACCCAAGGTACAATGCCACCAACTTTGAAGTCAATCTGAAGAAGTAAAAGTAAAAAATGAAGAAGTGAAAATGTGAGTTAGCATTAGAATGACCATTGACTTGCATAGTCATCAATAGGAAAAGTGCATTTACCGACAAGTACCCGAATTTGAAAAAAACTGTTATAAATCAGTAATGTACAGCATTGCCTCATAGTGAACAACTGTGTCTGACTTTTCCACATGGAACATATCCAGTAAATTTCAGCTTAATCTGAATGATGGTTCTGGAGATCAAGTTGAAAATAGCAATAACACACTAAAAATCACAAAAAATAAGAAAAAAAATTGCAGCGCTTCCTGGTGAACAAATTCACTACTGAGAGTCCACGGGAGTGTCATTGTGGGATATCAAAGCAACTGGGTGAGCCTTTTCGCAGAAGATTTTTTAAGATTAGCCCCCAAAAAGAACAAAGGAAATTCATAAAAAAAATCCAAAAATCACTGGAGCACGGCCACTTAAACAAATTTGGTAGAGACCTACCCAAGACACATCCACACCACGTTTGAAGTCAATCTGGCTGACGGTTGTGGAGAAGAAGTAGATTGTTGACGAAGGACTGTAAGATAAGCTCAACTGCTGACAAGTCAGCTGAGCTAAAAAGGCAGACACACACTCAGTGCACATATGACATTTTACGATTTTGGCCTGTTATATTGAACTGTTGTGAGGTTGTTGCCGAGGAATACCATTTGCATATGATCTTCATCGTACAAATCACATGTACAGTCCTGTCTGACCACAGTACCAACAAAATAGCAGGCTGGGTCAGTGTAGAAAACAGAGTAATAGTTCCCACGAGGATGGTCTCTGCTTTGAAAATGCCCATGTCTACTGTGGTGTGGCTTTTTCAGCTTCATCTCCATCACCAGCTGACATTGCTGCCAGATTATCAAGGATCTGAAGTCATAGACTGAATTAGGAGCTGTGTATTAGCTAGCCCGGTGTACCCAAATTGCGCGTTCAAAGATGTTGACCTACACTTTTTTTCTCTGGGAACACAGAAATGCTGGTATTTGAATGAAAGGTCTTCTTATGAGGTATTTGAATCTGGGATCATTATGGTGAATCAACTTCATCAGCATCACTTAGGTTGTGATTGACACTCCCAAAAGTTGATACCAACTGTCTTAAAAAAAACTAAATATAATCACAGAATTTTTTTTAATTTAAGAAATGATGATTTCACTGAACGTTTTTTTCAAAGCCCAGTCTAGAAATGCAGATAAACATGTAAAGGCAAAATATTTGAGCCGGCTTGATGTATATTTACATGTTAAATTCATTGCAGTAAGGCAGTAATGACAAAAATTAACAATTTGGTTCAGATAATATCAATTAATTTTATGTTAGTATGGTGAAATAACCAAAAGGATTTTTTAGTGTCACTAACGGGACATGTCACTAACGGGACGGATAGGGTTTATATGTCCCTCCAATCTAGTGAGTATGATAGATACAGCTTATGATTTAATATGAAAAAACACAGATTTAAGTAACATATTTTTTTCAATGTAGATCTCGATCCAATGTGATGTACATTTTATGCTATGAGTATGTCACTAACGGGACAGTTATGGTTCACGTTTTTGATTTTTGAAGACACTGGCCTTCTCCACACCTTCCTGTTAAATGTTTTTTTCTGTCTTGTCAGCCAAGTAAAGAGTACCACTCACAAGCTTCAAATGCATGATAAGAGTAGCCATCTGTTACCTTTTTCAACAGGTCTCTCACCATAATGTCACTAACGGGACACATTACAAAAAATTTTTGGTACACAGGTATATCATCATCATATGAAAACCAAACTCCCATACAACACAAAGTTTTATTTTCTTATCAAACATGGCGTTGTGTGTTTATCATAAATGACATTTTCTGGTGCTTGTGGAATGTATACATTGTCAATCTGGTGACTTGATTTTGTCAACTTGAACTTGGAACGTGTCACTAACGGGACAAATTGGTATTCTTAAATGCCATATCTTTTACAGAAGTATAGGTAGGGATCTAATTTTAGCTCCCAAAATAGGACCGGCCAAAGTTAATACTATGATATAGTTAGCCACGTAAAGTACCCTATAGATCTTGTGTTGTAATCCAAGACATGTTTGGTACAAAAATTACGCAATTCACCCGAATCTAACTCTTGAAAAACTTGATGGAATTTGATGAAACTTGGTAGGATTATGTATGTAGGCAAGACCTAGGTTATGATTGTATTTGGATGACCGTGAGCGAATTCTCAAGGTCACAGGGTCACTTATGTGAAATTGGTTTCCGTTCGATAAGTCATGAAGAACAGGATGGAATTTGATGAAACTTGGTAGGATTATGTATCTTGGCAAGACCTTGGTTGGGATCGTATTTGGATGACCTTGAGTGAATTCTCAAGGTCACAGGGTCACTTATGTGAAATTGGTTTCCGTTCGATAAGTCTTGAAGAACTTGATGGAATGTGATGAAACTTGGTAGGATTATGTATCAAGGTAAGACCAAGGTTGGGATTGTATTTGGGTGACCTTGACCTCATTTTCAAGGTCACAGGGTCATTTATGTGAAATTGGCTTCTCTGCAATAAGTCTTGAAGAACTTGATGAAAATTGCTGGAATAATGTATCTAGGTGAGAGCTAAAATAGGATTGTAATTTTCAAGCAAACTTGGTCATTTGTAATTTGTTATCACCTGTATCTTATTCAGAGACGTAAGTGTTCCACCGGGAGACATTTGATTTTCTGTTGGAAAATCAGTCTGTTTTAGTTTCTTTTGTATCCTGCTGATGGATTTCCCTGTCACATGGGATGTTGTGTCATCAGCATACATAAATATATCTTGAACATGTAAAGGCAAGTCATTCACGTATATTAAAAACAGGGCCAGAATGTTGCAAAATTTTGCGAGAATCTATTTGGATTTTTGTCAGTTAATTTTCATTTTAAAGAAAGACAAGTTTAGGAGAATCTTTACGAGAATGGATTCTCGGATTCTCGCCAAAATTCTGGCCCTGTGAAGTGCATCAGAAATTATTATTAACACAAACCTGCTGAAACCTATCCGCTAAATAAGACTTGAACCAGTTAATTGTGCTTGGAGAACAGCGATACGAAGCTAATTCTCCAGTAACCTGGGATGATCAGTGACATCAAAAGCCTTCTGCAAATCTAACATTAATGAACCAATAAATTTTCCATCATCCGGTGCTTGTGTCCACTAATCAAACAGTTTTGTGAGACCTGTCTGACAGGAGTGACACTTACGGAAACCTGGTTGACATGTACAGAATAAGTACATGTCAATCTGTTCAAAGAAAGAATACAGATGCGTGTGAACATGTTTTTCCAATAATTTAGACAGAGCACTTAGAACTGATACAGGACCGTTTTTATTGACATCATACAGGACCGTAGTTATTGACATCATGATCACTGCCATCTTTGAGTATTGGGGTAACCCTTGCCTGTTTCCATTGTGAAGGGAAAATTCTGTTATGGAGACTCATATTGAATGTCATAGTGAGTGGAACAGCTACGCTTTGTGTAACCATTTTCAGAAATTTCATGTCTAAACCTTGGGATTTTTTAGGATTCATATTGTGCAGAATAGATAGTACATCCACCTTTGTTATATCAGGTATATTAAATTTAACATGGCATGGCAGTTTGTTTTTACGTAATCTTTCAACTTTTCAAACTTTTCAACCTCAGTTGGTGTGTCTTGGTGTTGCCTTAGGAGTTTTCCAACAATTGTGGTGAAGTGTTCATTTAATTTGCCTGCAATCTCTTTTGCATCTGTGATGACAGTCTCACCATCTGTGAGCATTGTGGCTACAGAACCTTTATTCTTGCCAGTTAGAGACCTCAGTTGTTGCCAAAATTCTGTACGATTTTTTTATATTTGATTGTATAATGGATGAATAAGACTTTTTCTTGGCCTGTCTTATTAATGATACTACTTTGTTTTGTAAAATCTTGTACTGTATATGGTCATTTAGAACTTTACGTTTATCTTGTTGCTTTATAAATTCAATAATCCCTTCATTTAACCAATCAGGTTGTGTCAGGTGACGCACTCTGTGTGTTTTTAAAGGTGCATGCTTGTTCAAAACATCAAGATATTTTTGTCTGAAGACTAGTAATGCATCATTTGGGTCACTGCATGTCTGCATGTCATCCCAATTGATCTGGCGAATATCTTGCTTGAAATATTCTTCATTAAAAAATTTCATACAGGGATACTTAATTTCAGTATGGCCCTGATTGTGATCAACATTGCTTTTGGCTTTTAAAACCATGCAAACAGGGAAGTGATCACAAATACCAAGCTTAGGAACTAGAACTGCCTTCACAGAAGTTGTACTTGGTGCATAGATATGATCAATCAATGTAGATGTAGCTTCTGTGACTCCTGTACGTTCCTTAATTAGGCCAGCCTTAAAAATATTTCTGTTCGGTATGATGCGCCCGGTGTGCGCAAAACGTTGCGGTTGGAACATTTTTTTCAACAGTGCAAAAAAAAAAATTTTTTTTTCAGGCTTGATTTAACGCTATTCGCGCGCCCCGTGTGGCAGTTCTGTAAACGCATATCGTTTGCGTACCTACCATGAATGCTATCGGTACATCGTAGTTAATTTGCGTATACAGTATTGGCAAGCTCCTTGCAATAAAAGGTGTTCCTAAATCAAATTCAAACGAAAATTTTAATATTTCAAATCAGAAATCGAGTGTGCGCACATCGTTCCTGCAACTGTACACAAACAGCTGCTTTGGCCATGTGGTCTGGCTTGATTGAACGCTACTCGCACGCGCCGTGTGGCAGTTCTGTTAACGAATATCGTTTGCGGACCCACCATGAATGCTATCGGTACATCGTAGTGAATTAGCGTATACAGTATTGGCAAATTCCTTGCAATAAAAGATGTTCCTAAATCAAACTCAAACGAAAATTTTAATATTTCAAATCAGAAAGCGCGTGTGAGCACATCGGTCCTGCAAATGTACACAAACAGCTGCTTTGGCCGTGTGGTCTGACGCACAACACATCACCCGATTGGTCAATTGAGTCACATGCAAAAATGAGCCAATCCTGGCTCGTGTTACAGTGTTTTCATCATGGCTTCCGCCCATTAACATGTGTGAATCTGCCGTAATTTACGGAGGGAACACACAAACGGGAAGCTTTGTTTATAAAGATTCCAGTGTTTATTGCAACAATTATTTGGAGTCACAGGCAAATACACAAAGGTAGGGGATAGCGGGAATCGCCGAATGTGTCCCAAATCAGTCTGTGAGACTGGGTCAGTTCACCGCAGATCCACTCCACGCTGTCACTTGCGTGTGACTGGAAGTCATTTCAAGGCATCAATTTTTTTTTCCAACACTGTTAGAACACACCGATAAATGGCATTTGATGTTAATTTGCAGATGAATGCGCCATGCAAATTTTTTATGTATTTTGACGCTGCTTTGACATCGTTGCCGTTGGGGCAGATCACACTGACGGTGAGTAGTGTGACCCCGCTCAGCAAACCAATAATTACTGCCGCAACGTAACGTAATCGTATGTATTGACTATTGTACGACAGTGAAAATGTCTGCTTGTGTTGACAGAGATAAAGTTCTGATGAATACAACTGCGGACCAAGTAATTGTTTAAACTTGGAATGTTTATCAATTAGCGATTATTATCACCTGTCGGAGCCCCACACAAGTGCTGCGAAAGCTCTGATTTTTTATGTGATTAGACCCCCGTAGCCAGCCTTGCAAACAACTGCAACTTGTAACTGTGTCATGAAAATTTGAGGAATAGAGTTCCCAGCGAAAAAAAAGTTGGTTGCCCGACCGGGCAAGTACCTATTAAATTTAACTTGCCCGAGATTAAATCTGACTTGACCATGGAGCAATAAAACTCTTAATCCACGTCCCTGCACATACACACAAAAGAGGTGTGTTCATGATTTGTAATATTTACTCTGAACCCTCATCATACACCGTCACTATTACACCCCTCCCCTCCCCTGCTGTTGTCAAGTGAAAATTAAAACTACACATTTGTATTTGATATCTTACTCTTTTTCTGCTGTGGTATTTTTAAAAAAGGGCAACTTTATAATGACGCTAGTCCTTTGTTCCTTGAAGCCCTGTACATGTACATGTTTAAAATAGCAAAAGACCCACCCCAATTCAAGCCAAACCGAGGTGTATTTAGAGTAGGGCTACTCTGTCTCAGCGCCAGCAAACCAGGCCTGAAGCATATATTGTCCCGCTACAACCTCATCTGTGGCAGAGTCTCTTGCTTTAATACAGATTTGATAAAAAATTTTCAACCTGGAATCTTGTTTATCTTGTATCAATACTAAGTCCATCAGTCATGATGCCCATATTGCAGTAATACATAGTAGGTATGTGTAGTTCAAAAGAAAAAAAAAAATTAAAAAAAAAAATCCTCCCTGCCTCATCAAATTTTTCAAGGCCCTGTTATACGGAACAGAAATATTTTTAAGGCTGGCCTTAGTTGAGTGAGCTGAAAAGATGAAATGCAGTCCATCCATTTGGCATTTGCATTCTTCAATAAGTCAAAATTTACATCTCCTAAGATAAAGAAATCCAAATTTGCAGAATAAACATGCTCTAGTTGTTTTTCAAAACAGTCTATCCATTCAACCTTTGCACTCAGAGTCCTGTAAACAAAGCATAGTAATGTTAGGTTTTTCACCTAATAAAAATGAGGAC
This sequence comes from Hermodice carunculata, assembly GCA_964020975.1. NCBI lineage: Eukaryota > Metazoa > Annelida > Polychaeta > Eunicida > Amphinomidae > Hermodice > Hermodice carunculata. Next base: position 305,508 of record CAXHWN010002757.1, on the reverse strand, counting down.
TGTTATCAGGCCCAACCCTCTGCTTGCCATCAGTTGTTAGGTTTTCACTTTATGAAAATGAAGGCTGTAGATCACTTTTACCATTTATTCTGGAGACCTTAAAATGTGAAACAAGTTGACAACAAAGTGCTGATAGTGCTTCAGTGCTGTCACATGTAAGTCTGGTCTACTGTATGTGTCTGTGTGACTGTGCCTCTCAAGACTCTTCTGACAACTGAACTGTAACCAACTGCCAACTGGCCTACTAAATGCCAGCTTCTTCTCAACTGACTTCTTACTGGTAACTGAACTCACAACTGAACTCCCTACTGGAGAGGGGCATCCCTTATATAGCTGCTCTTAGCCACTCTTCCTGTCCTTGCGCACTATCGTAAAACCTTCAATATTTATCTCTGCTTCAGAAGTTTTGCTGTCCAGAAAAGTTTCTGTGAAACCCATGATGTTCACTTGGTCACTTTTGCATGTATTTTTAAGTATCATTTTGAGCTGATCAATTTTTGGCAACAGATGACAAATGTTCAAATGGGCAACATTCACTACTTTACAGTTTGGATGAAACAGTGATGGAATGACACTTGCATCAAGCTGTTTGAAAACATTTTCTGGAGTCTTGTTAACCATTTCCTTCAGTTTCATTCTAGTATGCTCACTTGAGTCATGGTCAGTATGATCATTATATTGAAAATGAAATTCTGTGTTGTTCAAAACTGAGGTATTAGTCAGTGTTAGCAGGTCAAGTTTGTTTTCAGTAGCAATAGATCTGGTAGGTCCTTCTTTGCCGAGTCCCTAGCTATGATAGGCTGTGTTGAACTGGACACATCTTCTTCTTGTGACCTAGCTGATGACAGTGATTACAATGCAGAGCCTGTTTTTGTCTGCATGTCGCTTTCAAGTGATTCTGTTTGCCACATAGGAAGTAGGCTTTCATCTGTTGATGCTTAGGTCTGGGAGAATAAGGAACATTTCTACCTTTATAACCCCTACTCGGTCTGAAGCCAATCACCACACTGATGGTCTTCTTTTCAAAATGGGTGGATTGTTCTTCATTTATAGGCTGGGCACTTTTGTCTTTGAGTGTGACTATGTTGTCATTCACGCTGGTCAAGAGTCCAACAGTACCTGTTTTGTTTAGGTGGTACCCATCACTGTACAAGAAATTCTCTTTGGCTATTCCACCACAGCTTAGGATGTGGTCATTTTTCATGAATGTACATCTGCTGGAGTTCCTATTCATAGTAACCCTGTAAAGCTCCTCATTTAACAGCAACACTTTGCCAGCATACTTATCAGCTCTCGGGGTGATATGGCTGAAATGTACACATCTCCACTGAATTCTTCATAGATGGTATCCATCAATTGTTCATGTAATCTGGAAGTTAGCTGGGCTTTCCTCCATGTGGACTTGATTGGTCCCAACATGAATTATGATGGATCCATAATAATTCAAGTTCATTGTCTTCAGGATCTGTGTGAGCTTGTAGGTAGTAACTCCTGGTATACATCTCACATCAGCATGCTTGGCCAGAAGATATGTAGCTGCCACATGTGTTAAGGACAGGTAAGACACCAAAAATAAATCCCACTTTAGTCAATCCTAGCTCAAAATGTATTTGCGTTAGGATAACATATCATATATGTGTGTACTCGTCATAGTCTAAAGAACTTATATGAGGGGTATTTGGGTGTCTGTGATGCTAATTGTTGAATAAACAATTGAAAGTTGACCGCATAGCATCCACCCCATAAATGTCGATATAAGTCATTAATTATTTTTGATAAAATCATAATTACACTTGAATCTTAATTCTGACATATTGGCAACAAAAAGCGATCCTGCGATTTTTAGCTCAGCTGACTTGTCAGTCAGCTGAGCTTATCTTATGGTCCTCCGTCCGTCCGTCGTCCGTCAACAATTCACATTTTCGACTTCTTCTCCGAAACCATCAGCCAGATCCTCTTCAAACTTGGTGGGGATGTGCCTTGGGTAAGTGTCTACCAAGTTTGTTCAAATGGTCATGGTCCAGGGATTTTTGGATTTTTAATGAATTTTTTTGTTCTTTTTTGGGCAAATCTTAAAAAATCTTCTTCTCTGAAACCGCTCACCCAATTACTTTGATATCACACAGAAACACTCCCTGGGACACCTAGTTCTTAATTTGTTCACCAGGTGGCACTGCAATTTTTTTCTAATTTTTTATGAATTTTTGTGTGTTATAGCTATTTTCGACTTCTTCTCCAGAACCGTCACTCAGATTAAGCTGAAACGTGGTGGATATGTTCCTTGTAGAAGGGTGAAACAAAGTTGTTCACTATGTGGGAATGCTGCGGATTTCTGATTTTCAACGATTTTTTCAATTCAGGTACTTATCGGTCAATGCAGCTTTCCTATTGATTACTATGGAAGTCAATGGACATTCTAATGCTAATTCACATTTGCGACTTCTTCTCCAAAACCATCATCCAGATTACCTTCAAACTTGGTGGGGATGTTCCTTGGGTGGGTGTCTACCAGGTCTGTTCAAATGGTCATGCTCCAGTGATTTTTGGATTTTTAATGATTTTTTTTTTTTTTTTTTTTGACAAATCTTAAAAAATCTTCTTCTCCAAAAGCGCTTACTCAATTGGTCTGATATCACACGGGAAGACACCTAGGGACTCCTTGTTCTTAATTTGTTCACTACGTGGCGCTGCAATTTTTACCTCAGCTGACCTGTCAGTCAGCTGAGGTTTTGTGAGGGTCTGTCGTCCGTCCATCGTCCGTCCGTCATCCACCATTCACATTTCCGACTTCTTCTCAAAAACCGTCAGTCAGATCCACTTCAAACTTGGTGGAGATGTGCCTTGGGTGGGGTGGAGATGTGCCTGGGGTGGGTCTCTACCAAGTTTGTTCAAATGGTCATGGTCCAGTGATTTTTGGATTTTTTATGAATTTTTTTGTTCTTTTTTGGGTAAATCTTAAAAAATTTTCTTCTCCGAAACTGCCCAGCCAATTGCTTTGATATCACACAGGAATACTCCCTGGGACTCCTAGTTCTTAATTTGTCCACCAGGTGGCGCTGCAATTTTTTCCTAATTTTTTATGAATTTTTGTGTGTTATAGCTATTTCCGACTTCTCGCGAAATGTCACTCATATTAAGCTGAAACGTGGTGGATATGTTCCTTGTAGAAGGGTGAAACAAAGTTGTTCACTATGTGGGAATGCTGCAGATTCCTGATTTTTAACGATTTTTTCAATTCTGGTACTTGTCAGTCAATGCAGCTTTCCTGTTGATTACTATGGAAGTCAATGGGCATTCTAATGCTAATTCACATTTGCGACTCTTTCTCCAAAACCGTCATCCAGATTAACTTCAAACTTGGTGGCAATGTACCTTGGGTGGGTGTCTACCAGGTTTGTTCCAATGGTCATGTTCCAATGATTTTTGGATTTTTTTATGATTTTTTTCATAAATCTCGACAAAAGTTTTAATAGGAAAGTTTAACATGGGAATTTCTTGTAATGGTCATAACTTTAATAATATTGACCAGATTTACTTCAAACTTGGTGGGGATGTGCCTTGGGTGTATCTCTATTGAGTGTGTTCAAATGGTCACGCTCAATTGATTTTTGGATTTTTTATGAATGTTTTTGTTCTTTTTTTGGGCAAACCTTCAAAATTCTTCTCCTCTGAAACCGCTCACCCAATTGCTTTGATATCGTACATAGACACTCCTAGGGACACCTAGTTCCCAATCTGTTCACCAGGTGGCGCTGCAATTTTTTATGCAGTTTTTATAATGTTTTGCTGTTTTTCACTTGTTCTCAGAACTGTCCGTCAGATTAAGCTGAAATGTGATGGATATAATGTTGTTGTGGAAGGGTCAAACAGTTGTTTAGTAGGTGGCACTGCTTTGGATTCCTGATTTTTAAGGACTTTCAATTCAAACACTTATCATTCAATGCAGCTTTCGTATTGATTACTATGTAAGTCAATGGGCATTCTAATGCTAATTCACAGGACAACTGACACAAAATTTACTGTTTACTTGATAACTTGAGATCTGTTTTGAGTTAGCTACACATGTTAATTATTCTGTATGAAGGTCATGCTGAGACAGTTCATGAATGACCTTGACCTCATTTGTGGGGTCACAGTGCAACATACATGAATTATACTCTTCATTATAACTTGAGAACTACTTGAACTTTGATGTTGCACATGTAAGTGTTCTTCTATAAAGGTCAGACTTACTCAGAACATGGTGTCCTTGATCCTTTCCCAAGTTCATCGAGCTGTAAGTGTGATGAATGTCAAGATCAGCTGAGGCACGGGCTGTTCACACAGCCCTCTTGTTTATGAATTTTTGTGTGTAAAAGCTATTTTCGACTTCTTCTCCAGAGCCGTCACTCAGATTAAGCTGAAACATGGTGGATATGTTCCTTGTGGAAGGGTCAAACAAAGTTGTTCACTATACGGGAATGCTGAGGATTCCTGATTTTTACCTCAGCTGACTTGTCAGTCAGCTGAGGTTTTTTGAGGGTCCGTCCGTCCGTCCGTCCGTCGTCCACAATTCACATTTTCGACTTCTTCTCAAAAACCGTCAGCCAGATTCACTTCAAACTTGGTGGAGATATGCCTTGGGTGAGTCTCTACCAAGTTTGTTCAAATGGTCATGGTCCAGTGATTTTTGGATTTTTAATGAATTTTTTTCGTCTTTTTTGGGTAAATCTTAAAAAATCTTCTTCTCCGAAACCACTCACCCAATTGCTTTGATATCACACAGGAACACTCCCTGGGATTCCTAGTTCTTAATTTGTTCACCAGGTGGCGCTGCAATTTTTTCCTAATTTTTTATGAATTTTTGTGTGTTATAGCTATTTTCGACTTCTTGTCCAGAACCATCACTCAGATTAAGCTGAAACGTGGTGGATATGTTCCTTGTAGAAGGGTGAAACAAAGTTGTTCACTATGTGGGAATGCTGCGGATTCCTGATTTTTAACGATTTTTCAATTCTGGTACTTATCGGTCAATGCAGCTTTCCTATTGATTACTATGGAAGTCAATGGGCATTCTAATGCTAATTCACATTTTTGACTTCTTCTCCAAAACCATCATCCAGATTAACTTCAAACTTGGTGGCAATGTACCTTGGATGGGTTTCTACCAATTTTGTTCACGTGGTCATGCTCCAGTGATTTTTGGATTTTTAATGAATTTTTGTTGGTTTTTTTTGACAAATCTTAAAAAATCTTCTTCTCCCAAACTGCTTACCCAAATGCTTTGATATCACACAGGAAGACATCTAGGGACTCCTTGTTGTTAATTTGTTCACCAGGTGGCGCTGCAGTTTTTTTCTAATTTTTTTTGTGAATTTTTGTGTGTTATAGATATTTTCGACTTCTTCTCCAGAACCGTCACTCAGATTAAGCTTACACATGGTGGATATGTTCCTAATGGAAGGGCCAAACAAAGTTGTTCACTGTGTGGGAATGCTGCGGATTCCTGATTTTAGCTCAGCTGACTTGTCAGTTCATAGAGCTGTGGGGTCACAGTGCAACATACATGAATTTATACTCTTCATTATAACTTGAGAACTACTTGAACTTTGATGTTGCACTTGTAAGTGTTCTTCTATAAAGGTCAGACTTACTCAGAACATGGTGTCCTTGATCCTTTCCCAAGTTCATCGAGCTGCAAGTGTGATGAATGTCCAGATCAGCTGAGGCTCGGGCTGTTCACACAGCCCTCTTGTTAAGCATTTTTTTTTTCAATTCGGGTACTTATCGGTTAATGTAGCTTTCATTTTGATACTATGTAAGTCAATGGACATTCTAATGCTAATTCATATTTTCGACTTCTTCTCCAAAACCATCATCCAGATTAACTTCAAACTTGGTGGGGGTGTACCTTGGGTGGGTGTCTACCAGGTTTGTCCAAATAGTCATGTTCCAATGAATTTTGGATTTTTTGTGATTTTTTAAAAAAATCTTTACAAAAGTTTTAATAGGAGAGTTTAACATGGGAATTTCTTGTAATGGTTAAACCTTTAATAATTTTGGCCAGATTTACTTCAAATTTGGTGGGGATGTGCCTTGTGTGGATCTCTACCAAGTATGTTCAAATGGTCACGCTCTATTGATTTTTGGAATTTTTATGAATTTTTTTGTTCTTTTTTGGGGCAAACATTAAGAACTCTTCACCTCTGAAACTGATCACCCAATTTTTTGATATCGTACATAGACACTCCCAGGGACACGTAGTTCCCAATTTGTTCACCAGGTGGCGCTGCAATTTTCTCTCTTTTTTTTATGAATTTTATGGTTTTGCTATTTTTCACTTGTTCTCTGAATTGTCACTCAGATTAAGCTGAAATGTGATGGATATGTTCTTGTGGAAGGGTGAAACAAGGTTGTTTACTAGGTGGCACTGCTTTAGATTCCTTATTTTTAAGTATTTTCAACTTGGGTACTTATCGGTCAATGCATCTTTCCTATTGATTACTATGTAAGTCAATGGGCATTCTAATGCTAATTCACAGGACAACTGACATGAAATTTACTGTTTACTTGATAACTTGAGATCTGTTTTGAGTTAGTACTGTGATGCTGCACATGTTAATGTTTTTGTATGAAGGTCATGCTCAGATAGTACATGAATGACTTTGACCTTGTTTCTGGGGTCACAGTGCAACATACCTGAATTTTACTCTTCATTTTAACTTGAGAACTACTTGAACCTTGATGTTGCACATGTTAGTGTTCTTTTATAATGGTCAGACTTACTCAGAACATGGGTGACCTTGATCCTTTCCCAAGTTCGTAGAGCTGCAAGTGTGATGAATGTCAAGATCAGCTGAGCATGGGCTGTTCACACAGCCCTCTTGTTTATATTTGGTTTTGTTTTTCTGTTATCCGTCCTCAAAGTTTGACATTTCAATTTTCCTTTTGATTATCAGGATGTTCATTTTCTTCATTTCATAGAAAAAGAACGAAGCAAAATTTAGAAAATCGCTGAATCTTTTTGCAGTTCAGACTTTCAAGAATCAAAAGCCGTCAGCCGGATTAAATTTCGCCATGCCGTTTTCTTGGAATAACCATTCTTAGGTGGGGTTCTCGTCCTATTATCCTCGAGAAAACAAGCTTCAAAGGCCTTTGATGTTGATCATTTGCCTATGAAACAATACCATTTGCTCAAGTTGGGCTGATATTTGTACAAAATGTAGTGAACATCGTCCCTTAACATTTGGGGAGGTTGTTAATCAATTCTTGGCCAATCACATGACTAAAAGAGCCTTTGAAGTACGGAAAACATTATTCAGCGATCTTTCAAATGGCGACAGCGACAGTCTGGTTTCAAAGTGTGACGTCGTGGAGGCGGCCCTTCGGACCCCGTGACCTTAAGCCTGGCAGCGAAAGTTGTGTTGCCTTGCTTCGGTGGGGCGGCCTATGGCTGCTCGTGGTCAGTGCACGGATGGCGGGTTTGGTCTTCAGCCCCCTACCTCTTCATCCCGTTTTTATGGATAATATTTTATTGTATTTACTCCATCTGCATACTTTATGTAGTTAGCTTGTTAGACATGTCTGTACACTTTACTTAGTTAGCTTGTCATTATTTTGTAGTTATATTCTCCTTGAGTTTCATTTCTCTTTCCAACCTGAGTTTTGTAATGCTACTTTGTGTGTTTTCTCTGCTGTTCACGTTTATGCTTATTTCAATGTGTTTATTTGTACTTTTATTTCTTCATCCCTGGGTTTTGATAAAATACTATTATGTACGTGGGTATTGTTGATTAAGGTGTCAGTTCTTTCCCCGCGTGTCTTTGGTGTGAAGGACCGCTGGGGTAACCCATCGCGGCACGGCATTTGAAGTTTGAAGGGACATCGTCTGATGATTCCCGCTCCTCTTGAACATTTAAAGTCTCCCTTCATTAGAACGCAAAACAAGCAAGATAACTATAAAGTAAACCACTAAGGCTATGATATGTTAGCATGTTTGCAGCTTTTCCCTGCCAACAAACATACTTTCGGCATAATGTCTTATTTCGCATTGCCGCCGTGATACACTCTCCTTTTGCCATGGGCCGTTGCTATCTGCAGCCACGTGACGGGCTACTAAGTATGATTGACAGGTGGCATTGTTCCGTTTGGCGGCTGAAAACCAAAAGATCGACACATGGACGTTCGGATGTCCACATGCCTGTGTGGTTTTTGGCGTTTTTCTCATATTTCTATTTTATTTAAAAGCTTGAGATTTTGACAACAAATCGAAAGGACATTCATCTAGTAAAAACCGTTAAAATCTCAAAATTGGCCATGCAAAGGTTTCTGGTGTCTTAACTGTCCTGAACAGAGAGTCACCAATAAATTAAACATAAGGGTTATCCTGATCAGAGGTAGTGTTTGGTTACCAGGGTTATAACCGGGGTAGGGAGGGCCTCACCTCAGGGTCACTGGTTGCACTCAGTCTGTGGTGGACTGGGTGCCAGGTCAAGCTCAAGTGTCAGTTTTTAGTTGTTATTTCACCTGTGTTGAGAGATGGATATCTGCTGTACTTCCAGCTGTTTGGCCTGTAGGAGAAGTGGTCTCTCAAAGGTGGAGCCAAGTACTTCACTTGTCAGCATCAAATGGATTGCTCCACCCCATGCAAGTAACCAGTTGAACTTCAAATGTTTGGAACCCATTCAAATGGGTAAAAGTTCATCTATGTATATTTTACTTCTGGAAAAAAATCATGGACAGAGCTTTGTTGGAGGGAGATTTTAAGAACACAGTAAGCATGCTGCCAGTTCTAGGGTTCAATGAATCGTTATTACCAACGAATTGTGGAGTTCCACAGGGGTCCATTCTCGGACCCCTTCTCTTTCTCATTTATGTAAATGACATGCATAAAGCATCTTCTAAATTTGATTCTATTTATTACGCTGATGATACTACTTTAGTAAGTTCATTATGCTATTTTGACCGAACAACATCTCCAAATGAAGAGCGTATATGTGCCAATGTTAATTTGGAATTAGATAAAGTGTATAAATGGTTTTCTGCTAACAGGTTGTCTTTGAATATTTCTAAAACAAAATACATGATATTCCGATTCCCGCAGCGCAAAATTGTCCAAAATTTTACTTTCCGTATTGCCAACACAGTCATTGAAAAAGTTTGCCATTTTGACTTTCTTTGGGTACTCATTGATGAAACTTTAAGTTGGAAGAATCATAACAATAAAATCGCAACTAAACTCTCCAGAATTGTCGGCCTCTTAAGTAAAGTTCGCAATTTTCTGCCCTTGAAAGCACTCCTTATGATCTACAATTCTCTATTTCTCCCGCATCTCAACTACTCAATTCTCGCCTGGGGTTATAGATGTGATAGGATAAACAAACTTCAAAAACAAGCCATACGTACAATATGCTTCGCTAGTTTCAATGCCCATACTGAGCCCCTATTTAAAAAATTGAATATTCTCAAATTAGGTGATTTGATGCATTCCAGGGCACTTAAATTCTTTTACCGATATCGTAAAAATGAATTACCTGGATATTTCAACCAAATGTTCTCACCTCTACCTGTATCTCACCCTTATCCTACCCGCAATCGTAATATTCCCCGCTACCCAGTCCCATCCCACAATCTTACTAAAAAACGCATCCGAGTCTTTATCCCCACAGTACTTGATAACACACCTAATTTTGTAAAAGACAAGATAAACACTCATTCATACTCTGGTTTTTCTCTATATCTTAAATCATATTTAATCTCTCAATATTCCGACATTTGCACCATTACTGATTGCCATGTCTGCAATCAATGATCAGATTATTTTATTATTTTCTACCATTGTATATGTTTGACTGCTTTCATTCTCAAATGATTGTATACATGGTATGTAATTCATGTTTTCTTACCCTCATGTTTATTTGTTACATAATACCTTACTAACTCTCATTTTACTTTGTTATATTCTTGTTTCAGTAAACGATTGTCTTTTGGTTATTTGAAGTTATCTGGAGTTGCAATGTTGAAATTTTGTTTAAACACACCACAGGTGGCCCCAGCGTTAGCAGATCTATGCATCCTTAGCTGGGGTCATCCTGACCTCGTTATTGCATTGCTGCATTGTACTATGCTACTTTTTTCTTTTGGTCAAATAAAACTGCTCTGACTCTGACTCTGACTCTGAATCCCTGGTGGGAACATGACTGAGTTGCCACTGGTGTGCGCAATGTGCCCAACCCACACTACGGAAAGCTGTGGATCTGGAGGGGCCACCATGATGGGTCTCAGCTGGTGGCCATCAGACAATTTTTTCTTTTAACATGAAAGTTTTAAAACAAAAAAAGGCATTAAAGCACATGAAAATCTACACACAGGCTCTTTGGGAAGATTTGAGCAGGAAGGAGCTAAGGACACAGAGGCAGCACACACTGTCACGCCAGGCTAGTATTTCTTCCTGTACATAGACATATGTATAGATGTACATGTATACACACACACATGTATATATATCATATGTATGTATATATATATATATGTGTGTGTGTGTGTGTATGTATTTACATACATACATACACATGATATACAATGTGGTGGGCACAATGGTTGTCGCTGGAAGTCTTGTGTTGCGGTGCGTTACTTCAACATGTTCAATACCAAAGTATGGAACAGTTTTGATGAGACAGAATAATGCCAGATTTGCTGTGGGTCCTTGCACTGGTCAATGTTACAAAGAGGGACAGAGATTAAAGTGGGAACTATTTGTGTCAAAGTATCCCAGTTGTGATGGAAGACTTACAGGTGTCTTTCAATGGCAAGTAATGTGTGCAGCAACAAAGTGTGTGCACACTGTGTGTGGACAGCAGGCAAGTCAGCGTTTGTGGGTGCCAGGATCTTGCAGGAGATCAGGTCAGTGACTGGCAGTCTGGCCACGCTCAAACAAATTTGGAACAAATACTCTGATGAATCTAGGTTAATCCATGTGATTTCATATGGCCCAACATGTGAGCCAAATATTCTACATGTTTTATAGGATTAATCATGAAGTTCTGAAGACTGCCCTCAGAGTTAATTTACCAGGTGCTTGTACATTTGTATGTGACCATTTAAGGTGGCGATCTAATGAATGCATATGAACGGACATTGCTCACCATTTCTCCCGACTGTGAAAAATAGGAAACAGTAAACCATATAAAAGTGTACCTTTTCTAAAAGCTGAGTGTCTAGCGCAAACGTAGATACCACATTTATTAAAATCTATCCAATAGTATTTATTTTATGAAGCCACAAAGTCGGACAATCGTTTGTGCCAACCCAAAGCCACTCCAGCAAAATTGGAAGGTCAACAGTTTATCCGATGACCACTTCCGTCCGTTTTACCGCTAGCATAGATTCTTGGCCATCAAAACGCGTTTTGTATTGTCGATAATGCAAACGAACCCTGTTTTAGGTCACAAAAGATATTTATAGTTGTGCCATGTACATGTACTTTGGGTGAAAGCTCTGCGAATGACGGTGAAACTACAAAACTATTCCCGTTATCAACAAACAAAAACATCTTTTTAGAGAAAATAAATAACTTATCATACATGCCAAGTCTGAACAGAATCGAGCCAGTGGATTTTTCCCCAATTTCGCTGGAAGTGGCCGTTCCTTGGTAAAAGTGAACCCGAGAAAACAGGCTATTTCTCTCAGTCTGATGATCTTTGACCTTCGTCGGTCAATGCCACCCAAACTATTCGAGACAGGTTCTATTTTTGAACTTTCGTGATAAGTACGACCTCCCAAGTTGTCTTTCAATGTTCAAAACATGTAAAATATAGTGATTTATAGCTAAAAATCACATATTCATAAGGAGGTATGTCTCCTGTCCTTTTAAATACCCTCATGGAAATTTAGCGCCATATGACATTTTCGCGGAAGTGGGCGGAGTTACTCAGCGGGCATGTGTACTAGAACTTGGGAGAGCTAATTATGCAAATGTGCCAAAGATAATTGCTGCCGCAACAGCCATGAAAGTTAACGATAGCGAGGGATGAAGTCTAAAATACAACTAGTGTCGAATGAGTCGCACTATTCATGAAAACACCAAGCAGTGAATTAGAATGTTTTACATTACCCCGACATGTCTCATTTTTCTGCAATTTTCACAGGTTGTTTTGTTTATTTACAACAAGTTCCAGCCAAACAGGCTTCATGCAGGCTGATGGACGGGTTTCATATCACAGACTTGAAACGCTAAACAAGAAACTAATGAACCGAACTTCAGTGTTGACGAACGGTACAGTACATATAGCCTAACGAAACCCGAAAATGGTGAAATAAATTGTAGTCATAAAATATAAAGATCGGATCACAGCCCCATCTCATAGCATTTTATGTGTACATCCTCAACTTCTTCCCGTAGCTCGCCAAAATGCCACCACGAAGAGTACTTTAGCCGAGGGGACGGGGACGGAGCAGGGGCAGGGGCACGGGCTCTAGTCACACTTGATTCACTGTCCAAGGAAGCATTCAGTGTATGCATAAATTTTTCAGTTTTAATTTTTTTATGCGTTGTTGACAAATTAGTTTTCCCGTTGTCGTCATCGAGACTGTCTGATTCAGATTCGGTGCCAGTGGATGTAGATGGCACAACCGCTGAAAATGAAAGGCTGGGCTCTTCAGGCCATGTTTGGTAATACGAGCCCTTGTCACTATCAGCAAGTTTTGTCCTGATATCCGTGTCCATGCGTACAATATTTTTTCCTTTGTGACCCTTTTTCCTTCTTCTTTTGATTGGTACGGAGAAACCGCTTTGTTGAAGCCATGTTGACAAGCCGTACAACACCATGCACGTGCTAGAGTCAGACCGTGACCCCCTGACCTTGCTAGATATGTATCAGTGTGGATGCATCACAGGTCACGTGACCCAACAAACCGGCACGTTCGGTGGCAGCTTTGTTTACACTCCATTCTGGTAGGACCGCGTCGGGAAAAACAATGATTTTAACGTCAATGTAAAAAGTATTTAGCAACGAACCAATGCGGAACTTAAAGTAAACTTGTTAACACACCAGAAAATGTAAAAAGTGAAACATTGTTGATTTTTATGTTGTTCACTAGATCGCTACCTTAACTGCTGCAACAAAGGGTGACCGGTTCAGTGTAAGATAGAAGGAATGGCATTGACAGTTCTTCCCTGATCGTTAAGAGCGGCTGGTCTGAGAGAAGGCTCTGTCAATACAGATGTGAGGAATGCTGTATTCTGCTCTGCAATCAGTGACTGGGGCCAAGCCAGTGAGGTCAGACAGTAGAATAAACAATCCAACATATTGTCATTAATGTCAGGTGTGGCAACAGTTTTTCTGTCAGACAATGTTTAATGACAGTAATTTTGCTGTGGAAGCAAATGTGTGGGCCGCTGACAAAGTGTGGCCCACCGCAGCTGCTGTGTGGCCAGGTTGTTTTGTCCCCAGTATGTTCTTGTCAACATTGCTCAGGGCAGTGAGGAAGCTGGGTCAGGGAGTGCATACACAGTGGTCCACACACACAGGTGAGCTGCTGGTTAATCAGTTTGCCATTTACTGTAGGTCTGCATGAAGATGTCTTCATTCATGAGCAAACCAACCTGGGCCGCATTCCTCGGGTGTGACTGGCCTGGGACACAATAAAGACTGCAGTATGAAACTTGATGTCAAGTGAAACCTTTCATTACATGTGTAAGGGTTCTTCAACTCATTGCCTGTTGATGAGATCAGTATTAAGAGGGTACATGTCTTTTTGCCTGATAGATGTACCACAGCTGTGTCATGAACTTTGAGCTGCGATTTTGATACTTGAATGAAAATCATGACAGCAGAGTTTGCATGTCTTCTCGCCCTAGACATATGAACCCCAATCAGGGCAAGCAAAAAATTCTGAAAGCACTTGCCATCACTCTGCCAGATATTTTGCTGTCACAAACAAGTTGTGAAATGGATCCACACATATAGGCCTATGCGAGTTAGGTATGGGGACATGTAAAATATATCAAAAGATCTTGCCTTGTGGACGAGCTAAAAAAGTAAAATGTTAAATTGGTGTGTGTTGTTTGTGTGGGAATTTGAGGATGCAGTTGTTGCTTCTTTTTATTAACTTCTGATGCCCCCTGCAAACAGAGCAGGAGCGTATAGTAATTGCTTTTGCAGTCTATTTTTCAAAGTCATTAAGGACATAAATGTCTGTGAAGCAGGCCTTCTACCTGAGTACATTTAAACATCGGAACATAAAAAACAGTCTGCTTTGCAGGCAAAGGACATAGTAAAGGACACAAATATTGACATATTGAAATATAAGAAGGCTAACAATACCAAATGTACCACAAATCTGTACATCATACATCAAAGTTTGATATTGCAGGGTGACCTTGATCTACTCTCTCAAATTTACAGAGAAACTTTTACACTTCAGGAAATGATTTCTGTCTGGTGGTCATTACATTTGAACTGGTGCACATATCAGTAAACTATTACAGCAATATTATACAGACAAAAGTCTATGATGTTTGCCACTGGTAGTAGTAAGTGGAACTTGCATCATACGTATTAAAAGTACATTAAATTGGTGGCACCACCTTTATTGTTTAATGTAATATCTGGACCAAAATGTGAACATTTTGAGAATGCTGTTTTTCAAAGAGTTTTCCATGCATCAGCACAGAATTGAATAGGAATTTCAACAGGCAAAAATTGTGTTGAAATTTGGTGGTGGCTCCTTCAGTATTGTGGAAGACAGGGACCAAAATGTGTTGAAACACATTAGATTTAGATTCAGTGTTTTAAAAAAGAATATTTACATTCAATATAACATAGCAAATCAGTGTGTGTGTCTTCAAAGCATATTGGTATGGCAATGTACAGCAAGTCCATAACATAGGAGTAGAAGTCGGAATGGCATCTCTATTTTAGCTGTGAAGTTATTCAAGGTTTGAAATTTCTAATGGTGCTACTTAGCATACCATATTTTCCCGTTTAAGCACGTTGGGCGGTATGGAAATTTAATTGAGGTGTACACCAATTGTAGACGTAAATTTGCAACATTTTAGGTGTATAAACAGGTAAATTATGATAGAATATATACAATTTTCTAATATTTTAAACCTTTTTGCCAGAAAAATTGGAGGGGTCGCTAAACAGGGCGCGGGCACTTAAAACGAAGAAAACGGTAATTTAAAATGCTACAACATTTGTTTTTAATTCATCAGGTGTGCAATGGTCAACAACCCCCTAGTAGAAGTTGGAATGACATCTCTATCTTTTATAGTGTTGAAGACATATTCAGGATTGAAAATTTGGAATACTGCTAATTAGCATAATTTAAATGCTACAACTTTAAGTTTTAGATTCATTACATGTGCAAATGGCCAGTTATAGGGGTCATCTCGTGAATACTCTGCAGTCCACATATTTTTAGTTAGGCCCATATAACATTTATAGGTTATGAAGTGTATGAAAACCTTTGTCAACATCAATGTTGGTGGCGCCACCTATAGTATTATGTAATATACAGGTCAAAATGTAAAAATCTTGTGACTGCAATACCGTCCACAGTTTTCAAGACAACCCATATAACTTTCAGGACAAATAGGGTGTATAAAAATCATGTTCCTTTTGATATTGGTGGCGCCACCTACAGTATGATGCAATATCTATATAGGGGTCAAAATTTGAAAATGTTGTGAACACTCTCGCATCTTTAAATTTTTGTGGATCTTCACCAAATTTGGAGGGATTATGGGAGGTCAAGACCTAACTTGCTAATAATACACATGGCGTCACCAATAATTTGACGGAAATGTGTTTTAAGATATAAAATTTCATATTTAGAAAGGCAACTGGATTAAACAAAGTTAGTCAACATACATCTTGCATGTTTTAAAAATTTTTTCCTGCAAACTTTTCTAGCCAGATAAAAAAAAAGTTGATTCTCCCTAAGTTACATGTAAGAGTATTTTTTTCCCAAATTTGAAAGTTGTTAAGTTCAATAAATTTTTCCTGAGCATGTCCCAAATTTTAATTTAGACCCCTTGACAAATATGTCACTCATGGCCCGTAAACGCAGTGTACAGTTATATTTTTACATCAATAAAACTAGCGCTCTGTGCAAAAGTAGAAATGTATAGTTTGATGGAGGTAAATAAACAAACAACGACATGGCAAGTGTCTGAAGTCTGCAATGCTGTGGGCGTGCATCATGAATCCAGATACCTTAAGTGAGATACTTGGGAAATGTTTGAATATTACAATGAGGCTGCCAGCCAGTTGATGTTTCTCCTAGTTTCATTATACTCTACACTGCTTGCAATCCCTGACTGCTACTGCACTTGACTGGGGTTTTGCTTTACTCCACTCTTTATGAGCAGACCTAATGGATGCCATGTCCTTATATCATACATATACAACTTGTTTAGCTCTGCAAGGACCACTTTTTATGCCTGTTATGTTGCTTCAGTCATTTCTGATGTTTGTTTTGAAAAGAAATAAAGAAGAAAATTTAATTAACATTTTTTCCAAAATATTGCAAATTTCATCCAGTGAAGGGAAAATGGCACATATGCATTTATATTTCAAGCATTATTGGTCGAAATAGTAGTGGCATCTCAGATCACAGGCTTCAGATTGGAACTTAATAGGCCATACTGGTCAGCTGAAGGTAATTAGGTAAATAATGGCATGCCAGATGAGCAGAATGTATGAAATCCATGTAGAATCAGGCAGCAATTGGTGGCAGCTTACAACCACAGGCGCTTGTAACGGTCAGTCAGTCAAGCTTCCATTCTAATATACGCGGGGGGGGGGGAGGGGGGTGGGTGTGGGTAAAGAGGTTGGACCTGGAACATCAATGCATTCAATAACCCACATAGGGCCATATCTGAAATAAAATATTGTGTATTCATCTGTGAAGTCAATTATTTGTGCTAATAAGATGGTGCGGATGGACCTAAAATCATGCCAAACGTGAAGCAGGATGGTGGTCCAGATGTGAGCTTCGTTTCAAACCTTTCTAGGTAGGAGCTCCATGTGATGACGTTGTGGTTCTAGGCCCATCCGCCACCATCTTATTAGCACAAATAATTGACTGCATTGATGAATACACAATATTTTATTGCAGATATGGTCCTATGTGGGTCATTGAACACATAGATGTTCCAGGTTCACCTTCTTTACGCGCTGTGTGTCTGTAGTTTCAGGGAGAGCAAAATGATCTGTTCGCAGCTTTTCTTGGCACGCTAGGCACAGAGGCTGTCTGTGACCCACTGTGGATATCTGAATTTAAATGTGCACTTTCAAACATTAGATATTTTACTTAGTCAGAGAGGATATCATACTGCCCTCTTGTAAAACGCAATTTTAGTGGGACAGAATAAATGTTATAATTTTGTTTCCTCTCCAGATCAGATACATGTACATGATTCCCTGGGGCTAGTGCTGGACACTACAAATATGTGTACAGCGTATGTATGCACTGTAAACAGGATCTTGATCTCAATGGTAGATAGACACAAGCAGCCATTGCCCTCACAAGTCACTTGCGCTTTGTGGCCACATTTCTACTGGCAACAAGAGTTGGTGTCCAGACTTGTCTTCATTGGCAGGTCATATGCTCTGTATTGTCATTGTTTTTTTTTTTTTTTTGTGGCAAAAAGGTTATTCGCATGCAGCAGGTAGCACTGTGTACAAATTATCATCATCAGAACTCGCAATCAAGACAGACAGCATGCCACATGCAAGAAGGCAGTCCAAGACGCTCAGGTCCAACCTTCTGCCTCACAGTCATTTTACACACTCACCGGCTGATAGTGAAAAAATCCATCTGAATGTGTTTGGAAGAAGCCTACTAAAATAGAGAGTGTCAGTGCATGTAAACAAACAAAATGATGTTCAAATTGTTCTTAATTCAACATTTTGAGTTGATGTATTATTGTTCTGGAAATTGTAATGTCAAATTTGACATGAGACCACAGAGTATGATCAGTTTATTTTTGGGATGAGTTTGAGGAGGACCCTGTCAGTCTGACACTGACAGTCAGTCTAGTATGCAGCAGAATCTTAGGCATTTGGTGGGAATAGATACAAACTGGTGGTCGTGATGTCTTGGTGTAGTTGTTACTGTATAAAAGACCAACAAGAAAAAAAAAAGTTGAAATTAAATTCTTTGGTATGTACACCTTCAAAGAATAATAAATTAAACCTTTCAAGGTCAGAGTAATGCTTTATTTGGGGAGGGTTGAGTGTATTTAAGGAAAGGGAGTGATCTGGGATATACCATCATGATAAGTCTAATTTATTTCTCTGCAAATAGTCTTTTGTATTTGTAAACATGAAATTTGAGTAGCCACCTCAAGGCAGCTTATAATTTGGGGGGAGGGTGTGCTACTGCTTTGAGGTGATTTATACAGGAAAATGTTAAAAAGTGGTTGATAATTCTAAAGATTCAAATACAACTAGAAAAGAAAATTTGCTTCAAAGCAAATCTGCCTGCGTGCCTTCAAAGTTGTAAATATTAAATGCTACAGCTTTTATCCTTTGGTACTTCACATCACATTAAGCTTATGGCTGGATGCAAATTTCAAAGTCCAAATGACCTTTACCTTTGACCTTTAAAGGTCCCATATAAAGTACACAGTGTTACAATACTCACAATTTAAGCCCAACATGAACCAAATGGTATGAAAATTGACCAAGTTATGACAGGATGAAACTTTCAAAGGGCCAAATGACCTTGACCTTTGTCCTTTTGAGGTTATATGTTCTTATAAAAATGTACAGTGTTGCAATACCTAAAATTTGAGTCCAACATGATTACAGTTGGTTGGAAATTGGCCAGGTTATCTCTGGATGAAAGTTTCAAAGGTCGAAATGACCTTGACCTTTGACCTTTTGAGGTCACATGTAAGTTTTAAAAATGTGCAGTGTACAATAGCTACATTTTGAGCCCAACATGATGAAAATTGGATAAAAATTGACCAAGTTATGGCTAAAAGAAAGCCACCATCGAAAGTGGCCTTTGACCTTGAAATGACCTTTGACATTGAGATGACCTCTACTTAATGTGAACCTTGACCTCAAAAATGACATTTTGCCTTAAAATTGACATTTGACCTTGACATGACCTTGACATTTGAGATGACCTTTACCTGGCTATGATCGAACTCCCATACACTGGGAACCACATGTACTATATAGTACATAAGATATTGAAGATTTAAAACTTTAATTAGCCCTCATTTGCATAATTTTGAAAAGCATGACCTCTCATTGAATAAAAGCCAGACTTAATCCATAGAAGTATAATTGTGCCAAGTTTCGAGTTCCCACATATAATACTTTTCGAATGAAATGTCGGACAGATTTGCCCGTAAAAAAGAAAGAAGAAAGAAAGAAAGAAACTAGGAAAGATGATTTGCTGCATAGCAAATCAGTGTGTGTGTCTTCAAAGCATATTGGTATCGTAATGTACAACTATTCCATAACACAGGAGTAGAAGTTGGAATGGCATCTCTATCTATTATAGCTTTGAAGTTATTCAAGATTTAAAATTTCTAATGGTGCTATTTAGCATAATTTAAATTGCTACAAGTTTTATTTTTAATTCATTAGGTGTGCAACGGTCAACAACCCCCTAGTAGAAGTTGGAATGACATCTCTATCTATTATAGTCTTGAAGATATTCAAGATTGAAAATTTTTAATACTGTTAATTAGCATAATTTGAATTGCTACAACTTTTGTTTTAGATTCATAATGCACAATGGTCAACAACCCCCTAGGAGAAGTTGAAATGCCATCTCTATCTACTATGATTTTGACGATATTGAAGTTTTAAAATTTCCAATGCTGCTAATTAGCATAATTTAAATTGCTGCAACTTTTGTTTTAAATTCATTAGATGTGCAACGGTCAATAACCCCCTAGTAGAAGTTGAACTGACATCTCTATCTATTATACTTTTGAATGTATTCAAGATTTAAATTTCTAATGTCCCTAATTTGCATAATTTTGAACATCCTCATTTCTCTGTATAAAACAGTCAAACTCCTTATGTAAGGGTACAATCATGCCAAGTTTGGAGTTTCTATGTATAATAGTGTCCGAGAAAGGTGTCGGACAAATTCGCTGGTAGAGAAGAAAGAAGAATGAAAGAAATAAAGAATTTGAGGAAAAACAGAAAAGTGTGTGTTGACACACACACTTTAACTAGAAAGGAAGATTTGCTTCAAAGCAAATCTGTCTGTGTGCCTTCCAAAGTTGTAAATATTAAATGGTACAACTTTTGTGCTTTGGTACTTCACATTCCAGTAAGATTATGGCTGGATGAAAATTTCAAAGGTCCAAATAACCTTGACCTTTAACCTTTATAGGTTACAAGTAAATTGCAAAAATGTACAGTGTTACAAAACCCACAATTTAAGTCCAACATGATTAGAATTGGATGGAAATTGGCCGAGTTGTGGCTAGGTGAAACTTTCAAAGGTCCAGATGACATTGACCTTTGACCTTAAGGGATCACATGTAATTTTCAAAATGTGCAGTGTTGCAATAGCTACAATTTGAGCCCAACATAATCAAAATTGGATAAAAATTGACCAAGTTATGGCTAGAAGAAAGCCATCATCAAAAGTGGCCTTTAACCTTGAAAAGACCTTTGACCTTGAGATGACCTCTACCTGAAGTGAACTTTGACCTTTAGAATGATATTTTGACCTAAAATTGGCCTTTGGCCTTGACATGACCTTTGACCTTGACATGACCTTGACATTTGAGATAACCTTTGCCTTAATATGATCGAACTCCAATACACTTTGAACTACATCTACTATAGTATATAAGATATTGAAGATTTAAAAGCTTAATTAGCCCTCATTTGCATAATTTTGAAAAGCATGACTTCTCTTTAAGAAAAGGCCTGACTTCATCTGTAGAAGTATAATTGTGCCAAGTTTGGAATTTCTACGTATGATACTTTTCAAATGAAATGTCGGACAAATTTGCTGTAAAGAAAGAAAGAAAGAAAGAAAGAATGAAACTAGAAAAGAAGATTTGCTTCAAAGCAAATCCGTCTGTGTGCCTTCAAAAGTTGTAAATAGTAAATGCTACAACTTTTATCCTATGGTACTTCACATCACTATAACACTTTGCAGTCTGAGTCCGCATATATGCGGACTCACACAGATGATATAATATCAATAAAAGGATTTCATATTTGTATTCCTCAGGAAAAGACATTTCCAACGAATACCAACATGTCATATCTTCCATTGGCGGTTAGTCAACAGCTCGCCCACGAAAACTGTTGACTGGGACTGCAAAGTGTTAAGCCTATGCCAGGATGCAAATTTCAAAGTCTAAATGACTCTGACCTTTGACCTTTACAGGTCACATGTAAATTGCAGTGTTACAATACACAATTTTAAGCCAAACATGAACCAGATCGGATGAAAATTGACCCAAGTTTTGACAAGATGAAACTTTCAAAGGGCCAAATGACCTTGACCTTTGCCCTTTTGAGGTTACATGTTCTTATAAAAACGTGCAGTGTTGCAATACCTACAATTTGAGTCTGACATGATTAGAATTGGATGTAAATTGGCCAAGGTATGGCTGGACCAAACTTTCAAAGGTCGAAATGACCTTGACCTTAGACCTTTAGAGGTCACATGTAAGTTTCAAAAATGTGCAGTGTACAATAGCTACATTTTGAGCCCAACATGATCAAAATTGGATAAAAATTGACCAAGTTATGACAAGAAGAAAGCCACCATCGAAGGTGGCCTCTGACCTTGAAATGACCTTTGACCTTGAGATGACCTCTACCTGAAGTGAACCTTGACCTCAAAAATGACATTTTGGCTTAAAATTGACCTTTGACCTTGACATGACCTTTGACCTTGACATGACCTTGACCGTTGAGATGACCTTTACCTGGCTATGATCGAATTCCTATACACTCGGAACCACATCTTCTATAGTACATAAGATATTGAAGATCTAAAACTTTAATTAGCCCTCATTTGCATAATTTTGAAAAGCATGACCTCTCATTATGAAAAGGCCAGACTTCATCCATAGAAGTATAATTGTGCCAAGTTTGGAGTTTCTATGTGTAATACTTTTCAAATGAAATGTTGGACAAATTTGCCTGTAAAGAAAGAAAGAAGAGAGAGAGAGAGAGAGAGAGAGAGAGAGAGAGAGAGAGAGAGAGAGAGAGAGAGAGAGAGAGAGAGAGAGAGAGGAGAGAGAGAGAGAGAGAGAGAGAGAGAGAGAGAGAGAGAGAGAGAGAGAGAGAGAGAGAGAGAGAGAGAGAGAGAGAGAGAGAGAGAGAGAGAGTATGTCTGTGTTGGCACACAGACATAAAAAGGGCAAAAATGCCACAAAGTCAACAACAACAGTAATAAAAAGGGAAAAAAATGCAACAGAAGTTTTCAACACATATCACAATTCAAATGTGCAGAGGTTATGTAGAACCCTTGAATGTAAAATTTGTGTATTGGTGCACAGGTTTGAAAATAGACCATTGCTAGTTAGACTAAGGCTGAGTCAGTGACTTGACAGCTTGACTTGTTGGTGTGGTTTGGGTGCACAGTAGCCAGAGGTGGCCTCTGAAGCTTTGGAAGAGGCAGGGTACTTTGAACCAGGATATAGAGCAAACAGCACTCATGCGGAAATGGAAAGATAAAAGTGGAGCATTTTAATAAGCAAAATGGAAATATGTGAAAAGTTAACCAAATTAAAGTGAAGCAGCTATTGTAGGATTGAATATATTGTTGTTAAGACGACAATGTCCAAACATTAGACCTGTGATAGTCAGGCAAACAAAAGGACAGGGTAAAGGTGTAAACAGATCACCAGCCACAGTCAGCAAGATGCTGGTCAGGTTGACACATTTGTTATCCTGCTTCAATTCACAGTCTGTTCTTGATTGAAAAATTTGAGTAGAAATTAAAATAGACAAAGTTTTCAGCTGTTTTGAACTGTGTGGAGACAAAGCCCTGTTTACCATTTGAGCAATGCTATTGAGGGATGATCTCATACAGGAATGAAATATGCTACGACTATTGTGTTTTACCAAATACAGTTTTCCCCCTTATATAAGGCCCCTCTGAAGAGAGGCCACCCCATCTATAAAGGCCATTTCTCCGTGCAGCAAGTATAACATTCCATTGTATTTCACCTCTCAAGAGAGGCCACCCCTCTTATAAGTCCAATTTTGTAGTACATTTGGGGTGGCCTATACAGATTGGGACCACTGTAGGTAAAAAAAGCTATGTTTGAAAATAAAGGGTCAGAACTAAATAACATTTGATTTCAGATTGCCCATTCTGTGAGTCTGTCAATTTTTCGGTGATCATGGAAAATCCCTGTCCCCATAACAGATCACACCTGAGAGGAACATGTGAGCATACACTGAGCTTGAGTACAAACGCCTAACTGAACACACCTGCATAATGCAAGATGTCTAGGTATGTACACATAAGACATCAAAGTGTGCTGCATGGAGCCTCATTGGTCACAAGAGCTTAAATGTGTCCAGTTATGCAGCTGGCTTATTTATATGGAAACTGTCAAGATGGCCTGCTATCTGTGTAGAGTAAACCCTGCCTTTACAGACCACCCTTACTGCCCTGCCATGGGGAGTCCGCTGTGAGTAGACCAGGTCAGTTGTGAAGATGGATCTTAAATTGCTCGGTGGTCTTTAGTCTTTAGGTTTGGTGGCCTGTCATGTGAGTGGTCCATAAAGCAAGGTTTCACTGTATGATGTTGTACACGATTCTATTTATGTTAAAAGTGTACACATACATGTTTCTGACAGACAATCAATGGGCAGACCTGGTGAGATATGTCAGACCTGATGAGATATGTGTCTGACCTGGTGAGATATGTGTCAGACCAACTCATGATTTATATGTCAACTATTAACCCTTGGAAGCTGAGTCCACATCAAACAGCAATCATATGATTTTCAGCTCAGCTGACTTGTCAGTCAGCTGAGCTTTTGTGAGGATCCATAGTCCGTTGTCCGTCGTTTTTCTACATAAGTGTATCATACTAGAGATGTCTGTATTGGAACATGAATGTCGATGCTTTGGTAACCTTGGAATCTCTTTGCTGTCATTGTTGGGTTTGATGTTTATGAATATGGGTCATGTTTTTCTACACGAGTGTATCATACTGGAGACGTCCGTCTGTAGAACTTCAATTGTATAGTGAGGGTCTTGTAGAAGTCTGCTCCTTGTATTTGATACTCTATAACACTGATTTAATCACTAAACTTATTAAAGTGTGTGTGTGTCAACACACTGTTTTTCCTTTCTTTCTTTTTTTTCTTTCTTTCTTTCTTTCTTTCTTTCTTTCTTTCTTTCTTTCTTTCTTTCTTTCTTTCTTTCTTTCTTTCTTTCTTTCTTTACCAGTAAATTTGTCCCACAGTTTTCTTGGACACTATTATACATAGAAACTCCAAACTTGGCATGATTGTACCTCTATACAAGGAGTTTCACCATTTTGTACAGAGGAATGAAGATGTTTAAAATTATGCAAATTAGGGGCATTTGAAATTTTAAATCTTGAATATCTTCAAAAGTATTTATAATAGAGAAGAGATGTCATTCCAACTGCTACTAGGGGGTTATTGACCAGTGCGCATCTAATGGATTGAAAACAAAAGTTATAGCAATTTAAATTATGCTAATTAGCAGCATTGTAAATTTTAAAACTTGAATATCTTCAAAACTATTATAGATGAGATGTCATTTTAACTTCTACACTTCTACTAGGGGGTTATTGACCATTGTGCACGTAAAGAAAAGTTGTAGCAATTCAAATTATGCTAATTAACAGTATTTGAAAATTTAAATCTTAAATATCTGCAACACTATAATAGATAGAGATGCCATTCCAACTTTTACTAGGGGGGTATTACCATTATGCACCTAATGAATTAAAAGTAAAAGTTGTAGCAATTTAAATTATGTTAAATAGCACCATTAGAAATTTTAAATCTTGAATAACTTCAAAGCTATAATAGATAGAGATGCCATTCCAACTTCTACTCTTGTGTTATGGAATAGTTGTACATTGCCATACCAATATGCTTTGAAGACACACACACTGATTTGCTATGCAGCAAATCATCTTTCCTAGTTATTAAATAATGTTCCAGATTCACAGATATCACAAAACAATATAGGCCTACTTTCTAGTTTTGCGAAAAACTCAGATGAGGAACTAGTCAGAAGAAACAAAAAAAGTGATGGGCCTACCAATTCTCTTTTTGTTTTTGGCAGAACAGATAAAATTTGGATTTCAAGTGGTTGGGCCTATACATATTGGAAACACTATAGTCTGTATTGACTGAAGAATATTTCACAGGGGGGACGACCGGTTTAAAACCACCAGATGCCTTTCGTGGGTGACTGCTTGTCTCAAGTCAGGAGTGTAATTTGTTTCTTCACATTGGTATTGGAAGATGAATGTTGATGCTTTGGTAACTCTGGAATCTCTTTGCTGTCATTGTTGGGTTTGATGTTTATGAATATGGGTCATGTTTTTAACTCAGCTGACTTGTCAGTCAGCTGAGGTTTTTTGAGGGTCTGTCGTCCGTCCGTCCGTCGTCCGTCCGTCCTTCGTCCACAATTCACATTTTCGACTTCTTTTCAAAAACCGTTAGCCAGATTCACTTCAAACTTGTTGGAGATGTGCCTTGGGTGGGTCTCTACCAAGTTTGTTCAAATGGTCACGGTCCAGTGATTTTTGGATTTTAAATGAATTTTTTTGTTCTTTTTTGGGTAAATCTTAAAAAATCTTCTTCTCCGAAACCGCTCACCCAATTGCTTTGATATCAAACAAGAACACTCCCTGGGACTCCTAGTTCTTAATTTGTTCGCCTGGTGGCGCTGCAATTTTTTCCTAATTTTTTATGAATTTTTGTGTGTTGTAGCTATTTTTGACTTCTTCTCCAGAACCGTCACTCAGATTAAGCTGAAACATGGTGGATATGTTCCTTGTAGAAGGGTCAAACAAAGTTGTTCACTATGTGGGAATGCTGCGGATTCCTGATTTTTAACGATTTTTTCAATTCTGGTACTTGTCAGTCAATGCAGCTTTCCTATTGATTACTATAGAAGTCAATGAGCATTCTAATGCTAATTCACATTTTTCGACTTCTTCTCGAAAACGGTCGTCCAGATTAACTTCAAACTTGGTGGCAATGTACGTTGGGTGGGTTTCTACCAATTTTGTTCAAATGTTCATGCTCCAGTGATTTTTTTATTTTTAATGAATTTTTTTGTTCTTTTTTTTGGACAAATCTTGAAAAACTTGTAAGTCAATGGGCATTCTAATGCTAATTCACAGGACAACTGACATGAAATTTACTGTTTACTTGATAACTTGAGATCAGTTTTGAGTTTGCTACACATGTTAATTATTCTGTATGAAGGTCATGCTGAGACAGTACATGAATGACCTTGACCTCTTTGGGGGGTCACAGTGCAACATACATGAATTTTACTCTTCATTATAACTTGAGAACTACTTGAACTTTGATGTTGCACATGTAAGTGTTCTTGTATAAAGGTCAGACTTACTCCGAACATGGTGTCCTTGATCCTTTCCCAAGTTCATAGAGCTGCAAGTGTGATGAATGTCAAGATCAGCTGAGGTACGGGCTGTTCACACAGCCCTCTTGTTTCAATTTTGGTACTTGTCGGTCAATGCAGCTTTCCTGTTGATTACTATGGAAGTCAATGGGCATTCTAATGCTAATTCACATTTTCTACTACTTCTCCAAAACCGTCATCCAGATTAACTTCACACGTGGTGGCAATGTACCTTGGGTGGGTTTCTACCAATTTTATCCAAATGTTCATGCTCCAGTGATTTTTGGATTTTTAATGAATTTTTTTGTTCTTTTTTTTTTGGACAAATCTTAAAAAATCTTCTCCGAAACTGCATACCCAATTGCTGTGATATCGTACATAGACACTCCCGGGGACACCTAGTTCCCAATTTGTTCACCAGGTGGCGCTACAATTTTTTTAGGAATTTTTTGTATGGTTTTGCTATTTTTCACTTGTCAGAACAGTCCCTCGCATTAAGCTGAGATGTGATGGATATGTTGTCGTGGAAGGGTCAAACAGTTGTTTACTAGGTGGCACTGCTTTGGATTCCTGATTTTTAAGGATTTTCAATTCGGGTACTTATCGTTCAATGCAGCTTTCCTATTGATTACTATGTAAGTCAATGGGCATTCTAATGCTAAATCACAGGACAACTGACACGAAATTTACTGTTTACTTGATAACTTGAGATCTGTTTTGAGTTAGCTACACATGTTAATTATTGTGTTTGAAGGTCATGCTGAGACAGTACATGAATGACCTTGACCTCATTTGTGGGGTCACAGTGCAACATACATGAATTTTACTCTTCATTATAACTTGAGAACTACTTGAACTTTGATGTTGCACATGTAAGTGTTCTTGTATAAAGGTCAGACTTACTCAGAACATGGTGTCCTTGATCCTTTCCCAAGTTCATAGAGCTGCAAGTGTGATGAATGTCAAGATCAGCTGAGGTACGGGCTGTTCACACAGCCCTCTTGTTCTACATTAGTGTATCATACTAGAGATGTCCATCTGTCATCTGTCCACAATTCATATCTTCAACTTCTCCAAAACCATCAGCCAGATTCACTTCAAACTTGTTAGGGATGTGCCTTGAGTGGGTCTCTACCAAATTTATTCAATTGGTCACACTCCAGTGATTTTTGGAGATTTTATGATCATGTCTGTGTGCCAACACAGACATATTGTTTTTCTAGGAATTCTTTTTCTTTCTTTCTTTCTTTCTTTCTTTCTTTCTTTCTTTCTTTCCTTTCTTTCTTTCTTTCTTTCTTTCTTTCTTTCTTTCCTCCCTCCCTCCCTCCCTCCCTCCCTCTCTCTCTCTCTCTCTCTCTCTCTCTCTCTCTCTCTCTCTCTCTCTCTCTCTCTCAGCAAATTTGTCTGACACTTTTCTTGGTCACTATTATACATAGAAACTCCAAACTAGCTCCATACAAGGAGTTTTTGTGTACAATGTTCAATTTCTCAACTTTCTGCATCCTTCACACCTGGTTTCTCTGACCTTATAACCTCTTCAATACGGACAACAAGAGATCATGTGACCAGTCATGAATAAAATCAACTCCAGCCGATAGCGACCTCTGGTGAATGTCACAAAAACTATTGCACTTCATTGATAATGCCATGTTTGAATAAATATTATGTATGTACCAAACTGGTCTACTAAAGATATAATATATACGTAAATTTACCCATAATTACAAATTTGAGCAACTGCAGAACTCCTGTTTATGTGCATATATTTTCACATTTTATAGTAGAGTGATCATCAGACACCCAGCTGGTAGGTTTGTGTACACATATACGCCACATATCTTCATTTTTGGATTGCCAAAGGGCCTGTACTAGTCAGTGTAAAATGCCAGAAAAATTCGGCAATAAGGCATTTGTGATTTTAAAAGTGCGCCGGATATTTCCGGCCCCCGAGGCTCGTAAGGGGTTAAAATGTTTTTCCACTAAAACTGGCTGGTGATCAACTTCTGGCTTCAATGTTTTTGATGAATTTCAATAGTAATAAAACTCAAATTGAATGAGGCCTGTAGACAAGACATATCAAGATAAGACAGCCAGGTCAACAGCTGGCCTTGGTCTGCCACCTCATGGCAAGGGATGTCTGAATTCATTGAAAGGCAAAGGGTTACAGATGGCCCTCTGATAATGGTCCAGGTGACTCCATAAATCATTTATTTTCCCCACAACAGGATACATCTAGGAGAACATGTGCCTGATATTTTGCTGGATTTAACTACTGATATTCTTCATACAAAGAACATGTTGTCCTGTGCCAGCTGGCTGGGCCTGCAGCTGGAGCATGACGGGCGAGGTCTCTACCTGGTATGAGACAGGTTAATACACATTTTGTGATTCAGTGCATAAAGCTTTATTATATGTACCAGGATGTGGAAAAATGGCCATAATATATATTGCTGGATCTCAAAAGGTCAAAATAATTTTGATTGTTATGCAGATAAATAATATTTAAGTATGTATCAAAATATTATATTTTGTGGAGAAAACAAGTCTGTATTACAACCTTTTTATTATGCTCTAAAATAAGCTCTGTTGTGAATATCCAGTTGATATGGATGCAGGTTATGGTGGTAAGAGGACATATATATGTTAGGCTTTCAGGTAACAGCTTGAACCAAAACACATTGTAAGTGCACCATAAAAACCAAAGTCAGATACACTTCCCAGCTTGTATACATTATGTACATGGCTTTGCCCATGCAGGAAGTGACCTGGTTTTGACTGGCAGGTTGGTAATTGTATGCTTTTAAAAGATAGGCATGGCAGTTCCCCATTAGTTTATGGAAGGTTACATACATTTTGATATATAAGCATACAGTGAAATCTGTCGACTGAGATCATTCTGTTTACTTCAAAAACATGCACTGCTAAATGTCAGTAAATGTACGATGGAAATTACCTTAAGTGTCGATAAACATTTTTAGCTCTGTTGACCAAAGGTCACAGAGTTTATGCGACCCTCATGTCTGTCCGTCCGTGACATGATACAACATAAATTGGAGCTTAAGAAAGAACAAACATGGAAAAGTAAGAAGAAAAAGAAACACATGAATCCTGTGATAATACACCATGAAAATCCAGCTATCGAGTACATAAATCTACAAAGTATTCTTAGACTTCAGGAGGTTGAAAATTCAGTCAGCAACTATATTGAGGAGGATGTCACAGTTGCTTATAAATACACTTCTAGTATTTGTAATGAGGTCTTCAAATACAAGCGGATAATGGATGACGTGGACATAGACAGCAGGAATATGAATAGTCAAACTTGAGAATGTGACACTACTTTCAAGAAGTATATGGATGAAGACCACAGACATGTAATCACGGGTGATTTAAGTATCATTAAAAACAAGAAATTGAGACATTTGTTTCAAAGAGACATTTGTTTCAAAGAGGACCAAACTGTAGAGAAAGACATAACATCAACTTCACAAAGGCAAGAAAGGGGATTAAAAGATGACTCAACAGTTTCATTAAGAAACATAGTAATATGAAAGGAATCTCTAACAAGGCATTTGATGAATGGAAAGTTAAAGTAATGGAGAAAGTGGATGAAAGAATTAAATACCTGAGAAAAGGACCTCTTCAAAAGTGGAGACAGATTAAACAAGTGCTGCAGGATTCACATTGTAGTCAGGAATTACAAGACTTACATCACAAGTTTGTCATCACACCTGTTGACAGAGCTAGCAATAATATTGCACTAACTTGTAAACCATGCTACATTAATACAATACTGAGTGAATTAAATAATGAAAGTTATCAACAGGCAGGAACCTCTGATACTGTTATCAAGGACCAAGTGGATAAAAACAAGGAGTTGAAATGCATTGTCTCAAATGAGGACAAGAAATTACTAATCATATATGCAATTGTCAAAATGCATAAAAACCCTGTTGAATTCAGATTCATCATTGCAGCAAGAAAATGTGTTTTGAAACAAGTTGCCAAACGACTCACTAAAGTCCTCAAACTTGTCAAAAATTCACATACTAACTACTGCAAAAAAGTGAAAATGTACATTGGAGTGAATAGAATGTTGATTGCAGGTAGCGCTAGTGATATTCTACTAGACATTGACAAAATCAACAATAAGAATGGTGCCAAATCAATTCATACTTTTGATTTCTCAACATCGTATACAAAGATCAACTTGACAGACTTTAACAACGTGTTAATTTCAATGTTGGATAAAGCATTCAAAGGTGGCACATGTCAGTATATTAAAATATCTGGTGCTGAGGCTAAATTCGATAAAGGTAAGAACAAAGGAATATCTTGCACAAAGCAAGAGTGTGCTCAAATGATAGAATACATTATCAACAATGCATACTTTTGCTTTGGAACCAGAGTCTTTCAACAAATGGTAGGCATACCAATGGGAACAGATCCAGTCCCATATATTGCCAAGCTTTACTTACATTTTTATGAATCAAAATGGATGGAGGTATTGGCAAAAACAAACTTTTCAGCTGCAAGAAGATCATACTCTCACACAAGAAGATTTATTATTGACCTGTGTGCTTCAAACAATGGAGATGAAATAAAGGGAAAGTGGAAAAACATATATCCCAAAGAACTAATATTAAATCTGGAAAATGAAAGTGATACAAAAGCTACTTTCCTTGATCTGGATATAGAAATAAAGAACAACCAGTATGTAACAAAAATATTTGACAAGAGAGACCAGTTCAAATTTGATATTATCTCCTACCCTGACCTGACAGGAAACATTCCAGAGAAACAGGCATATGGAGTATGTATCGGACAAGTCATACGTATTGCTAGAAACACCACACTTTTTAGCGATTTTGTCAATAGGGTTAGAACTTTGTTGCATAAATTACAACACAAAGGTTATAAAAAACAACTACACAAAACTGTGTTGAAATGTTTCCAGAGATATGACCAAATACCTAATAAATACAACACTAACTCAAGAACATCAGTCAAATTGTGTCAAGATGGAGTTTGAAATGACAAAGTATAGTCCTCAAAGTGTTTAGAGTGGTAAGAGGGAAAGTACCCAGGGTGAAGTACACTTAACCCACCTAGAGAATTTTCTCTAGTCCGTCTTATGTCAGAAAACCATGATCATACTTTTTGCAGGATTTCTTTCTTTTTAATCGTCATCCAGTATAGTGGAAGAGGTGGCTTCCAGCTAATACCTTAGTACACTTTGCCTCATAACACCTCTAGTCAACTTTATGGTGCTAAAAATTATGTCTCCCGGTGGAAGCTGGGGGACATATTGTTTTAGTGCCCGTTTCTTCCGCTTCTTCTTCTTCTTCTTCTTGTTGTTGTTCATGTTCTTCAACACTTGGTTTCCGTGCGATAAGTCTTGAAGGACTTGACAGAATTTGATGAAACTTGGTAGGATTATGTATCTAGGCAAGACCTAGGTTGGGATTGTATTTGGGTGACCTTGACCAAATTTTCAAGGTCACAGGGTCACTTATGTGAAATTAGTTTCCGTGCGATAAGTCTTGAAGAACTTGATGGAATTTGATGAAACTTGGTAGGATTATGTATCTTGGCAAGACCTAGGTTGGGATTGTATTTGGGTGACCTTGACCTAATTCTCAAGGTCACAGGGTCACTTATGTGAAATTGGTTTCCGTTTGATAAGTCATGAAGAACTTGATGGAACTTGATGAAACTTGGTAGGATTACGTATCTTGGCAAGACCTAGGATGGGATTGTATTTGGATGACCTTGAGCAAATTCTCAAGGTCATAGGGTCACTTATGTGAAATTGGTTTCTGTGCCATAAGTCTTAAAGACCTTGATGGAATATGATGAAACTTGGTAGGATTATATATCTAGGCAAGACCTAGGTTGGGATTGTATTTGGGTGACCTTGACCTAATTTTAAAGGTCACAGGGTCACTTATGTGAAATTGGTTTCCGTTTGATAAGTCATGAAGAACGTGATGGAATTTGATGAAACTTGGTAGGATTATGTATCTTGGCAAGACCTAGGTTGGAATTGTATTTGGATGACCTTGAGCAAATTTTCAAGGTCTTAGGGTCACTTATGTGAAATTGGTTTCGGTGCGATAAGTCTTAAAGAACAAGATGGAATTTGATGAAACTTGGTGGGATTATGTATCTAGGCAAGACCTTGGTTGGGATTGTATTTGGGTGACCTTGACGTAATTCTCAAGGTCACAGGGTCACTTATGTGAAATTAGTTTCCGTTCAATAAGTCATGAAGAACATGATGGAATTTCATGAAACTTGGGAGAATTATGTATCTTGGCAAGACCCAGGTTGGGATTGTATTTGGATGACCTTGAGCAAATTCTCAAGGTCACAGGGTCACTTATGTGAAATTGGTTTCCGTTCGATAAGTCTTGAAGGACTTTACAGAATTTGATGAAACTTGGTAGGATTATGTATATAGGCAAGACCTAGGTTGGGATTGTATTTGGGTGACCTTGAGCTAATTTTCAAGGTCACAGGGTCACTTGTGTGAAATTGGTTTCTGTGTGATAAGCCATGAAGAACGTGATGGAATTTGATGAAACTTGGTAGGATTATGTATCTTGGCAAGACCTAGGTTGGGATTGTATTTGGATGACCTTGAGGGAATTCTCAAGGTCACAGGGTCACTTATGTAAAATTGGTTTCCGTGCGATAAGTCTTGAAGAACTTGATGGAATATGATGAAACGTGGTAGGATTATGTATCAAGGTAAGACCAAGGTTAGGATTGTATTTGAGTGACCTTGACCTAATTTTCAAGGTCACAGGGTCACTTAAGTGAAATTGGTTTCCGTTCGATAAGTCATGAAGAACAGGATGAAATTTGATGAAACTTGGTAGGATTATGTATCTAGGCAAGACCTAGGATGGGATTGCATTTGGATGACCTTGACGAAATTATCAAGGTCACAGAGTCACTTATGTGAAATTGGTTTCCGTTCGATAAGTCATGAAGAACGGGATGGAATTTGATGAAACTTGGTAGAATTATGTATCTTGGCAAGATCTAGGTTGGGATTGTATTTGGATGACCTTGAGCGAATTCTCAAGGTCACAGGGCCACTTATGTGAAATTGTTTTCCATTTGATAAGTCATGAAGAACAGGATGGAATTTGATGAAACGTGGTAGGATTATGTATCAAGGTAAGACCAACGTTGGGATTGTATTTGGGTGACCTTGACCTAATTTTAAAGGTCACAGGGTCATTTATGTGAAATTGATTTCTTTGCAATAAGTCTTGAAGAACTTGATGAAAATTGCTAGAGTAATGTATCTAGGTGAGAGCTAAAATAGGATTGTAATTTTCAAGCAAACTTGGTCATTTGTAATTTGTTGTCACCTGTAGCTTATTCAGAGACATAAGTGTTCCACCGGGAGACATTTGATTTTCTGTTGGAAAATCAGTCTGTTCTAGTTGTATAATATATTACTGTGTACCAGTTTATACCAGTGTCGGTGTTGTGGAATAGTGTATGAAGCTTTTAAGTTTCAGACGAGAATTCTGTTAGTGGTTGGGCCCATACATATTGGAAACACTATAGTCTGTATTTAATGAAGAATATTTCAAAGGTTGAGGAAACCAGTTTAAACCACCAGTTGCCTTTTGTGGGTGACTGCCTGTCTCAAGTCAGGAGTGAAATTTGTTTCTTCACATTGGTATTGGAAGATGAATGTTGATGCTTTGGTAACTCTGGAATCTCTTTGCTGTCATTGTTGGGTTTGATATTTATGAATATGGGTCATGTTTTTCTACATAAGTGTATCATACTAGAGAACTTTTGTTTGTTAGAATGATACTGTCCAAAGTTTTCAAGTTAGCCCAGTATAACTTTCAGGACTTATAGGGTGTTTGAAAATCTAGGCAGAGTTCGATATTGGTGGCACCACCTACATTATTATGTAATATAGGGGTCAAAATGCGAAAATCTTGTGAATTCCTTGATTCTTTAATTTTTGGCGCATCATCACCAAATTTGGTGGAATTGTGGGGGAGGTCAAAGTCTAAGTTGCTAATGATACTAGTGGCGCCAACTATAGTTTTATAGAAATTATGAGCCAAAATGTGTTTTAAGATGTAAAATTCCATGTCTCAAAAAGTAAATGGATTAGACTTGCCAAATTTATTTGATATATAGACCATGTCCAAGGTAGAATGTTATGTAATATCAGTGACCTTGACTTATTTTTGTGAGGTCACCATGCCTGTAAAGTTGAAAAGGTGATTTTGTAATAGCTGGATGTAGCTTGGACATCAATGGCAAAGAGAATTGAGCCACCAGATCAAAATTGCACGTGATTACATAATACATGAAAGTATACTTGGTGACTTGCTTTTTGGGTCACTGTGACCCAGTAATTATGGAGTTTGGCGCCTGTCGGAGTTGATTGTTTTTCCTCAATGACTGCAAAAGTTGTAACCCGATTTGAAGAAACAGACTATATATGGAAATCTGGATGTTGGGCACATATTT
Source organism: Hermodice carunculata (assembly GCA_964020975.1). NCBI lineage: Eukaryota > Metazoa > Annelida > Polychaeta > Eunicida > Amphinomidae > Hermodice > Hermodice carunculata. Next base: position 270,405 of record CAXHWN010002757.1, on the reverse strand, counting down.
TGAACGTAGCAATTTTTTAATTTGAGTTGAAGGTCAAGGTCAGATGGCCAGTTTCAATATGGGGGTCATCTTGTGAATGCTCTGCACCCCACAATTCTTGAGATAGGCCTATATAACATTTAGCAGTTATGAAGTGTATAAACATTTTTGTCAACATCAATGTTGGTGGCGCCACCTATATTATTATGTAATATACAGGTCAAAATGTTAAAATCTTGTGACCACAGTACTGTCCACAGTTTTCAAGTTAGCCCAATATAACTTTCAGAACTTATAGGGGGTATAAAAATCTAGGTTATTGGGGGAAGGGTCTTTAGACCTAGGCACCGACCTATCCTTTGGGATAGTTGTTGGGGGTCAGAAAAGCCTGGAAACCACAGTTCCTGATTTTTAAAAAAAATCATTATAGTTATAAATCGTGGCCTGTGTTAATATGAAGAGGTTGAGAACATAGTTCATTCAAGTAGTGCAGATAAAAAATTGTATTCTTTGTTTTTTGGCAATGAGTGAAGAGGCGCCGTTTTAGTATCTTGTAACGAGTGCATATAGTCCCGTTGTATGGCAGCTTTTACATGATAATTTATGCAGCAGTGAAACAAAGACTCGCAATATTTGTTGAAACAGTGTAACAACCATATAAATATTACTGTGAATGACATGTCATCTGTAAACGAGTTCAATTTTGCTTCCCCCACATTGCTCGCATGAATGTCAGCCGGGAACTACTATTTTAGCGCAAATTTTCGGCGACCTTGACCGTGACTCTAATCCAATCATGCAAAGGGATATATGCCTCGGGAGGGGTTCGTCGTCCAAAGTTATTTTGATTCCTTCTCATCGCAACCAAATACGTGTACGTACTCCTCCCTGTCATGGTGTAGGTCACATGAGGCTTATTGTGCCAATCATAACGTTCCTCTTACGGTGAAAATAGCCGTGCTGCAGTGTGGCTAAGACTGAGGTTATGCAGACACATTTGCTGGATGTTGAGGACAAATAGAATTCCCCTAGTCTTGGCATGGAGGGTAAGTTTTGATTGTACAAGCTTTAAAACAGTTCACTGCAAGGCTCTGCTGAGCTGTGTCAACTGTTTGAAATGAGTGCTGGTGAAAACCACCCTCCATGCCAAGATTGTGGGCAGTGTTTCAAAAGTAATGCATTTTTTGCTGACCGGATTAAGTTACACTGAAATTTGTAGCACATCACATCGGATGTCATGCAGCAATGTCCTGCAGATATGAAGTATGGCTCATGATCTCCCATGGGGTACTGGAGTAGAAAAATTAATCAGCAGTATTATTGTGCAAGTTAGAGTTTCACAAAACACTATATCAAACTGGAGATGATGGGCCATGTTATTATGAGGTGATGGGCCATGTTATTATGAGGTGATGGGCCATGTTATTATGAGGTGATGGGCTATGTCATTATGAGGTGATGGGCTATGTTATTATGAGGTGATGGGCCATGTTATTATGAGGTGATGGGCTATGTCATTATGAGGTGATGGGCTATGTTATTATGAGGTGATGGGCCATGTTATGAGGTGATGGACCATGTTATTATGAGGTGATGGGCTATGTTATTATGAGGTGATGGGCTATGTTATTATGAGGTGATGGGCCATGTTATTAGGTAGTAGGCTGAATGTGAGATCAACTTGCTAACTAGAAAAGGAAGATTTGCTTGAAAGCAAATCTGTGTGTGTGAAAAATTTGCACAATTACAAAAATATGCAGTATTGCAACACTTACAATTTGAGTCCAACATGAATAAAATTGGATGATGATAATTGGCTGAGTTATGGCTACATGAAAATTTCAAACGACAAAATGACCTTGACCTTACAATATATACATTACAAAAATGTGCAGTGTTACAATATATACAATTTAAGCCCAACATGATTAAAATTGGATGAACACTGACGGAGATATGGCTAGATGAATATTTCAAAGGTCCGAATGACCTTCACCTTTGACCTTCAGAGGTGACATGTGAATTACAAAAATGTGCAATGTTACAATATCTATAATTTGAGCCCAACATGATCAAAATTGGATTAAAAGTGACCGAGTTATGGCTAGATGAATATGTCAAAGGTCCAAATGACCTTGATCTTTGACCTCTAGAGGTCACATGTAAATTATAAAAATGTGCAGTGTTACAGTAGCTACAATTTGTGTCGAACATGATCAAAATTGGATGATAATTGACCGAGTTATAGCTACATGAATATTTCAAATGGCAAAATGACCTTGACCTTTGACCTCTATAGGTCACATGTAAATTACAAAAATGTGCAGCGTTACAGTAGCTACAATTTGTGTCCCACATGATCAAAAGTGGATGGAAATTGACTGAGTTATGGCTTGATGAATATTTCAAACGTACAAATGACATTGACCTTTGACCTTTAGAGGTCACATGTAAAACACAAGAATGTGCAGTGTTACAATATCTACAATTTGGGTCCAACATCATCAAAATAAGATAAATACTTTGAAAGCCAGAAGCAATTTAATTTCTTTAATTGCACTAATTTGCATAATTTTCAAAATCTTGACTATTCAGAACGATATGCAAAACTTCACTGCAGGTGCTATAGCCATGCAAAGTTTGAAGTTTTTAGCTTGCACGATGTGTGAGTTTAAGACGACACAAAAATCTGGCAGAAAGAAAGAGAGAGAGGGAGGGAGGGAGGAAGGAAGGGAGGAAGGAAGGAAGGAAGAAAGGAAAGAAAGAAAGAAAGAATATTGGGTAAAACAATATGTCTGTGTTCACACACGGACATAATAAAGAATATTGAGTAAAACAGTATGTCTGTGTTCACACACGGACATAATGAAATGAGTCTCTTGTAGGGTTTTGAGCTTTCCTCAGATCCACGTGAATACATTGCAGACCATCATTAGTTGCTCAGATTTACGTGAATACGTTTCACACTATCATCAATTGCTCAGATCTGTGTGAATATGTTGTGGACTGTTATCAGTTGCTCAGATCTACCTGAATAGTTGTAGACTGTCATCAGTTGCTCATGGTAATGGTGAGCTGTGAGTTTCTTGTGCTAGCTTCGCACAAAACCTGTGTTTCGTGTGCAAGCTAATGGATGGCATGGAAATAATGGTAGGGTAACATCTGCACTGGATTGACAGGTTATCAGAATACAGGGATATTAGTTGAGCTGAAGGCAAGAATATTATGCACTTAACCCTTGCAGCTCAAACTGCCCAAAGGTGCACAGATGTCAATTGTAATCTACTTTACTCTTTTCAATTAGATTTTGTGTCAATAGAAAAAAAAGCTGAGAAATGTAGGTAAGACCAAGGAGCCTCTCCCCTCCTTGGTAAGACACACTCCAGGTCAATAGCTATCCATGTCACAGTTTGGGTGCAACCTTTGTTAAAGTAACCTGTTGACAGTCTTACTGTGACCAGGAAAACTATTAATTCGGTCTTATTCTGACCGGGAAAGCTGTTGATTTTTTTTTTGTGACCAGAAAGCTTTTGATTTTTTTTGTGTGACCAGAAAGCTTTTGATTCTTATTGTGACCAGAAAGCCATTGATTGAGTATCATTGTGACCAAGAAAGGGTTATTGCATACATGCAGTGGTCATGTTTTCTTCCTGTGAAGTTCTGTAACACAAAGAAACTTGTTGTCAGTATTGTGTTCATCAGTACTGCATTCATCAGTACTGCGTTCATCAGTACTATTTATCAATACTGTGTTTATCAGTTCTGTGTTTATCAATACTGTGTTCATGAGTACTGTGTTTATCAGTACTGTTTATCAATACTGTGTTTATCAGTACTGTGTTCATGAGTACTGTGTTTGTCAGTACTGTGGTTATCAATACTGTTTATCAGTACTGTTTATCAATACATGTATTGTGTTTTACACTGTCAAAATATGGTTGGACAATGTGAGAATGCTAAATCTCACTGATTTAGTATGGCTCTTATGAACATCAACTGAGGAATTTTGGGGCCATAAATTTTGTTATGCACATGTAATGTAAAGAGAAACTTAACATAGCCAAATGTGCAAGGCCAAGTAGCATTTGAACATGATTAAGTCTGATACTCAAAGAGCAAAGTCCTATTCCCTTCTACTCACTGAAAAATTGTATGGTTCTAAATCATTATAACAATTTCTTTTTATAAGGAACAAATTAAAAGTTGAAATTTAGAAGAAAGTTGTGGGTTTATTATCCTTTATAAAATCCGGTCATCAGTGGGGAACCAGCACAAGACTTGCTGTAGTGTCATTAATCCCCAGACAAGTCATTGTGCCAACTGGCAGTACCATGCTTGTATTTCTAATACAAACATCCTTAACTGATGTATTACGGAATTAAGCGAATATGATGTTCCTTTGTTGATAGCCCTACTTATAAATGTAGCCCACATTGCATAAGTATAATTAAACTACTTTTATAAAACACAAGTCAGTGCCTAACTTGCATGATTAGGCCTATAGATCAAAAATGAATCATTGAATCAATTGAGTATAGTAACCCCCAAACTTCCCTTAGCCTTTGGACAGACCCAACTAGGCCTACATGTGCCCAACTAGGCCTATATGTGCCTAATGAGATACAATTCCAACTTAAAATAAAACACAAATGCAATTATGTAATGTAGAAGAGCCACAGCATTAATTGCGTCATACATGTACCAGATAATTGGTCAGATCAATGTTGTTGTGTTTCAGTGTTTAAAAATAGGCCCTGGTCTTTTTTTTTTTTTTTTTTTTTTTCAATGTCACTGCATTTCACAGCACATGCACTTTACTGTTTATGAGTAAATCGATATAATTTATTTATCAGTATCATTACATTTAATTAAATATTTTTGAAAATTCAAGGTGTAAATAGCCAAATGAATTTACAAACGGGAGGTCAGCGGTAAATCATTAACTGTTATCCCAGTCATTAAGCATGTTTCACAACCCCAAGTTCTTGGACATGCATAAAGGGATGTTTTGGGGTTTTTTTTGTTTTTTTGTTTTTGTTGTAATTTTTGGAGCAATTATTCATATGTTTATTTATGTATTTATTTATTTTCCAATTAAAATCCTGACTGATGATTGCTTATGTCTAAGCAAATGAGTGGTCCCGTGTAGATATACATCTAATAAAAGGAATCAAATAACAAAAATTGTCAATTCAGAGGTGAATTAGCATGTCTGATACACTTTGTGGCTGGGACCCAGCTGGAAGCATTCTCTCATCCCATAGTAGTGTTTCCATTAACCCCCAAATGGGGGTATGTCCCCCTTTAAAACCTGGAATACCCTCTGAGAAAATTGTAAAGGGTCACAAGTCTTGTTTATTTACATGTAAAATTGGTGAAAATCTAGTCTAATCCATGGACTTTCCCGTCTTGTGACCCCCTGCAAAAAAATCCTAACGGAAACACTGCCATAGGTAGTTTCTACTCGACATATATGGAAATGACTAAAACCGGAAAGACAAAAATTATTTTGTGACAGATACATTTTCAGGTAAATTGCTAGGTACATGTATTAAATTGACAATTTTGGTGAACTGTTTTGTAGGAAGGTGAATGGATGGGTGGTGGAAGCAGCGCTGTTAGGAAGATGGTGTCCTGAGGGGGCGATGGCGGTGCCTCATGCAGCGTGCCCACGGACCTGCCAATAGTCAGGTGAGTGGGTGTCTGTGACACAAAGGGACTCTACAAGCTGGGGACCTGTTGATGCTGCGTTGAGAGTGATATCAAGGACACCATCCATGTCACTTCAAGAGTTGACAGGTGAAAGAGCCTGTCAGTTTGTTGTGTTGGTATTTAAAGGCCTTGGGTTATACTGTAAATTTCTTTTATTTCGCCGATGGCTTAAACCCGTGAAAATGAAAATGCGGTGAAATAGCAGTGTAACACTAATTTAATAGGAATTATGTTGAAAATAGTGAAATCAAAAATTTAGTGAAATACAAAAACAGTGAAAATTTATACATGCGAAAATAAGTGTATTTACAGTAGTCATTGTATTTGCCTGGCAAGTGATGCTGCAGGAGCCACTGATGAAAGGGGGAGGTGCTGGCTGACTTCACAGACAAGCATTGTAAAAGCTGTATGTACTGACTTGAGTCTGAGAGGTGACATGTTTGTACTTCAATGAAAGTTCAAATTATAAGGAATTTATTATAACTGTACAATTTAAGGCTAAATTTATCTGAAACACAGGGACAGAAATGGAATAAATAAAGTTTCAAACTTCCTTTGCTTTGCTGAGTCCAGGCTGCAAGACAGGGATACATCACCAAGATTAGAAATTAGGTGTTAAGCTAAATGATGTTTCTCTGGATAGTGTAGATAATTGCAAAGCACTGGGGTACATGTTGATAAATGCCTAACATAGGAAAAGCATATATCTTCTATTTGCCAAAAAATTGCAAGTAAAGTAAATATTTTAAAGAAAATAAAACATTTCCTTCCTTTACATGTATTTGAGAAAAATTGTCTATGATGTCTACATCCTTTGACACTTTGACTTATGTTGTTCAGTTTGGCCCGGTTGGAAAAAAAGTATGACTTGCAAGATTGAGAAGGCTACATAAATTGGCTACATACCAGGTCCCATGTAGTAATGGTTTATATTTTTATAACAATTTCATAGCAAGGTTACAATGGTTGACAATATATGAAAGAATTCAATACAGAAAGGTGTTATCCATGTATAAAATAATGAATGGTATGGCACAAGCTTATTTGAGAGACCTGTTTGTACATGTGAAAGATACTTGTAATGTGACCTTAAGATCTTCATCAAATGATAAACTTTACTCTCCAAAACCTAAGACAAATTATATAAAATCGTCATTTGCGTATTCTGGGGCAGTTATATGGAATTCTCTACCTTATGATCTTATAAATGCTAAATCCCTCAACAGATTCAAAAGTGACTGTTTTAAATACATATTAAGGAGCAGAAAGAATGGATAGGAAGTTGAAACAAAGAGTCACACTTGTGTATGAATTGAATGTATTGTTATTGTAAATACATGTATGTAAATATTATCATTGTATATTTGTTGATTATCTGAGGGCCTTGGGGTAGATTAGGAAAATGCATCTGCCTTTTCTTAACCAAGTTACCCCCATAAAATCAAGCTTACATATATGTATATATAATTATATATATATATATATATATATATATATATATATATATATATATATATATATATATATATATATATATATATACATATATATATATATATATATACATATATATATATATATATATATATATATATATATATATACATATATGTAAGCTTGATTTTATGGGGGTAACTTGGTATATATATATATATATATATATATATATATATATATATATTTTGTAATCTTTCAAGACAAGTTGTGTTTATAGGATGTATAAATAAGATGAAAAGTCCTAAGCAAGGCACCATGGAATGGTGGTCTTTCAAGGCGAGTGGTCTCATTGCAGTGTATCTCAAGACATAGAAAACTGTAGTTTGACAAAACCCGTGCGTGGATTTAATCCTATCATGTTTACAGAGACCTCCTGCAATGAAAAGGCCATTCACTTCACTGGCTGGTCAATATAAACTAGGTGTTCTATGACATCAGATCACCAACCAAAGTGATTATTATGAAGGAAAAACTTGTGTAGACATATGCTGTGTCCATACTGACAAACGTACAGTGAAAGCACTGCAGAATCCTGTAGCTCTGTACATGTATCAGTGAGATGCACTTACTGTTTCACATCCAAGCATGTTTTACTGACATAAATGTGGCCTGGCGTGTGCAGGCTTCACTGGCAGCAAAGATGCACTGTGGACCCAAGTTTACTGAAATATTTGGCTGTTAAGCTGTATCATGTTCATTTCACCTTATTTGAACTTGTTATCAATTTCATGTAATTTGACAGTCTTACAGTGGAACAGAGAACCTTTAAGACAAAACTGTGAAGAAATACAGAAAAAGTATCACCTGTGAATTTGAAGAGTTTAAATTAATGTTCAAGGGGCAGTCAACGAAGAGTGGCTTGTGTCCTTTCATGAGCTTTAAGCATTCAAGTGCTAGTATACATATGGTATAATGTATACATATGGTATAATATATATATACAGTATGATGTATACACGTATAGTATAATGTACATACAGTATATTGGTGCTCTGTGGTGCTGGGGTAAAATAGTGTATTTCTGTACACAAAGATACAAGTGTATAACATGCCCCGTGCAGAAAGTCCACTTCCAGTAACATCATACCTTGTATGATATATAATCAGTTAGAGGTCAAAAATAGGGGCCAAAAACGAGGTCACTTCAAGGTCAGTTTGGAGACATTGAGTGCAAACCACTGTAAAATTGCATTTTTTGCAGGAAAAATACTCTAGAACCATTTTAGAGCTTAAATAATTACACATAGTCCAGACTGAGACATAAAAATTGATACAGCATTAGTGTTATGATCATCATACTGTGAAAACTATGCATATAGCTCATGATGTTATCAGTTGATCATTTGTCATACTGTTAAAGTGAAAATAATGTTGCTCAATCAATGGGCCTACTGTTGGTCCACAAAACATATGTAGGGTTCTAGCAAATACGAACTGGGCAAAGGCCGAAGATGGCTGAGGCTAGGTTTCTTTACAAAGGACTAGTTTCAAGTATCTCGTACGCTCATCAGCTTTGAAAACCAAACTGACAAAAAAGCTGCATTAGCCTGTTTAAGTACGTTGAGGTAGCCATCGTTGCTATGTAACACACGTGTTATTGTTTACGTTTCATGGATGGCTGAACGTGCATATTCTTCCTAGATATGACGTTTGTTCCAAAGAGATTTTCTTTGAAGACAAGGGGTTTCCCAAATAAGGAAACCAGCAAGGAATGTTGACTACGTGGGTCAACTGGTGATTTTCTCAGGCTTGCATTAATTGGAACAGCAAAATTGTTGTTCCAATTGCCCTGACTAGGGACTATAGAAATAAAAAAGGATATTTCCTCATATAGTTAATCTTCAGGTTTTTTTTGGAATTAACACTTTGTGTGTTAATTAATAGATAGAGCAGTGTATGCCATGGGAAATGAGCTCAGACAATAAAAATTTAGCATTAGACTGAGCAAGGGAGCTCATTTTCCCATGATATTAAGGCCGGAAAAAAAAAATGTAGGGTTCTGTTGACTTTTCGATCAAGTAGCATGTAAGTTCACCTTTTGAATAGCAACAGTGCATATATATTATATTTGGCTGGGATGGCAAATACATATACATGCACTGCAAAAGTGTAAATCAGTCAACCCAACAACACAATGAACATACATTCTCTCATGCACCAAACTGCACGCTGGTTGTTACTCATACTGAGCCATTGACTTGTGGATGGCATGAGATCAATTGTTTTCTCATTCCATGTTTAAATTGCTTATCATGTAAAATAAAAAAAGACATGTGGGGGGGGGGGCTAATCATGTTCATAGTGAAGCGGGAGCTCCACACATCTATCAGTATGGGTTACTCTGGCTCCACACATCCATCAGTATGGGTTACTGTGGCTCCACACATCCATCAGTATGGGTTACTGTGGCTCCACACATCCATCAGTATGGGTTACTGTGGCTCCACACATCCATCAGTATGGGTTACTGTGGCTCCACACATCCATCAGTATGGGTTACTGTGGCTCCACACATCTATCAGTATGGGTTACTGTGGCTCCACACATCTATCAGTATGGGTCAGTTTGGCTCCACACATCTATCAGTGTGGGTTACTGTGGCTCCACACATCTATCAGTATGGGTTACTCTGGCTCCACACATCCATAAGTATGGGTCAATTTGGCTCCACACATCCATCAGTGTGGGTCAGTTTGGCTCCACACATCTATCAGTGTGGGTTACTGTGGCTCCACACATCTATCAGTATGGGTTACTGTGGCTCCACACATCCATCAGTATGGGTTACTGTGGCTCCACACATCCATCAGTATGGGTTACTCTGGCTCCACACATCCATCAGTGTGGGTTACTGTGGCTCCACACATCCATCAGTATGGGTTACTGTGGCTCCACACATCTATCAGTATGGGTTACTGTGGCTCCACACATCTATCAGTATGGGTTACTGTGGCTCCACACATCCATCAGTATGGGTTACTGTGGCTCCACACATCTATCAGTATGGGTTACTGTGGCTCCACACATCCATCAGTATGGGTTACTGTGGCTCCACACATCTATCAGTATGGGTTACTGTGGCTCCACACATCTATCAGTATGGGTTACTGTGGCTCCACACATCCATCAGTGTTGGTCAATTTGGCTCCACACATCCATCAGTATGGGTTACTGTGGCTCCACACATCTATCAGTATGGGTTACTGTGGCTCCACACATCTATCAGTATGGGTCAGTTTGGCTCCACACATCTATCAGTATGGGTTACTGTGGCTCCACACATCTATCAGTATGGGTTACTGTGGCTCCACACATCCATAAGTATGGGTTACTGTGGCTCCACACATCCATCAGTGTGGGTCAGTTTGGCTCCACACATCTATCAGTGTGGGTTACTGTGGCTCCACACATCCATCAGTATGGGTTACTGTGGCTCCACACATCCATCAGTATGGGTTACTGTGGCTCCACACATCCATCAGTGTGGGTTACTGGCTCCACACATCCATCAGTATGGGTTACTGTGGCTCCACACATCTATCAGTATGGGTTACTGTGGCTCCACACATCTATCAGTATGGGTTACTGTGGCTCCACACATCCATCAGTATGGGTTACTGTGGCTCCACACATCCATCAGTATGGGTTACTGTGGCTCCACACATCCATCAGTATGGGTTACTGTGGCTCCACACATCTATCAGTATGGGTTACTGTGGTTCCACACATCTATCAGTATGGGTTACTGTGGCTCCACACATCCATCAGTGTTGGTCAATTTGGCTCCACACATCCATCAGTATGGGTTACTGTGGCTCCACACATCTATCAGTATGGGTTACTGTGGCTCCACACATCCATCAGTGTGGGTCAATTTGGCTCCACACATCCATCAGTATGGGTTACTGTGGCTCCACACATCTATCAGTATGGGTTACTCTGGCTCCACACATCCATCAGTGTTGGTCAATCTGGCTCCACACATCCATCAGTATGGGTTACTGTGGCTCCACACATCCATCAGTATGGGTTACTGTGGCTCCACACATCCATCAGTATGGGTTACTCTGGCTCTCTGATGGGAATTGGAATTCAATAGGGTCAGCTGGACAGCTAATGTACTATGTTTGCAGTGTATGTATGATTTTTTTCCACCATAAATGAGTTACCAGTTACCAACTAAATTACCAACTTTTCTGACGATCATACATTAAATTTTTTTTTTTTTTTACTTTGCTGGGCAAGACAGAAACTTGTGGTGATGTACACACGCTGTAGCTGGTAGGGTATGGCAACACACAGCTTTTGAAACTGAAACTTCAGTGAAAGTGACTGATCTGGATCTTGCCAGTTGACCCTCCATGGGCAGAATGGCTTTGGGCAAATGTTATTGCACATAGATTCACATTTATATAAAGGCCTTGAACAACCCATTAATTGAAATTGGGCTAGCAGATTTAGTTATCCAGCATTCATCCATGCCGCTGATAAAAATCACCCGTCTCCACCTACATGTTCAACCAGAAATACTTGCCTCACAGGCTGACGTATGTAACTGGACAGTGTTGCTACATGTGTTCACCTTAGAATTGTCTGCTCATTGTTCAATTGCCACCCAATGGCGCCCCACTGTCATTACATGCCTGTGTGGCAATCCAAAGCAAAATGATGGTTGTGGACTAACAGAAAAGATTAATAAGGACAAAAATACCACCAAAAGACAATTTTCGAAATAGATTATCTTGTATTAAACTTAGGAAGTGATTAATTGACAACAGTAGGCATTTTTGGGGGGTAAATCAATGAGCAAAACCGATGATCCATGCGAAAGATGGCACTCGTTACAACTTTTTATACCTCAGAAAAGTGTAAAAGGACCAAACTACCATTTGTATGTAATCATTTGTTGCCTTTGTCTTTGCACAAGGAAAAGTAAACGTATTTTTCTGCATGTACCAGGAAGCCACGGTCGTGCTCTATACATTATATATAATGGAGCCATGATCATAGCTCACTGCACTTGAATGATGCCTATTTAGTTCAAGTGGAAATTAAAAAAAATTTGAATTGTTAATTTGTTGTAATTAAGTGTAACTGTTTTGAAAATGCATTATATCAACACTGAAGCCCCAGGTCTCATTTAAATATTGTAATAAAATAAGATTCCCATATATACAAAAATTTCTGTTTTTGTTTTAGCTTAGCTGACTTGTCAGTTGCTGAGCTTATCTTATGGTCATTTGTCTGTCGTCAATAATCGACTTCTCCAAAACCGTCAGCCAGATTCACTTCAAGCATGGTGGCAATGTAGCTTTCGTGGGTTCTACCAAGTTTGTTCAATTGGCTATATACTCCAGTGATTTTTGTTTTTTTTTATATTTTTTGTTTGTTCTTTTTTTGGGGAAAATCTTAAAAAAATCTTCTCTGAAACCGCTCACCCAATTGCTTTGATATCACACAGGCAGACTCCTAGGGACACCTAGTTCAGAATTTGATCACCAGGTGGTGCTGCATTTTTTTTCTAATTTTTTATGATTTTTTTGTGTGTTATGGCTATTTTTGACTTCATCTCTAGAACTCAGATTAAGGACAGGTAAGACACCAAAAACCTTTGTATGGCCGATTTTGAGATTTTAGCGTTTTTTTACAAGATGAATGCCCTTTCTATAAGTTAGATTGGCCTGATTGTCCAATCAGCAAGTAGCAGAGTCTGGCCCATGCCTTCATATTAACTACGGATGCCACAGCTAACACTAGTGATTACGTCATGGATTATGCTGAACAGTGCAAATCTTTTACCTAAAATGTCACGTCAGTGGTGAAACGTGCATTTTTAGTTTGCTGACAGTTTGATTTTTCATTAACCTCTAGCATGCCTTGTTCGAGCACACTCGAAATGTATGTGACCATCATTTGCCACCATTGTCGAGTCCAGCTGCATGCAAAGCAAGTCAACCTTCATCAGCTTGCCGCTGGCCCGCAATGTTTATTTACCTGCAAGCGTGTGCATTGTATCATAGACAGACTTCAATACTTGCAGATGGCTATTTTGATTTTACGGTAAAAAAATTTGTATTCTTATCAAATGGATAAAAAGCCAACAACTGCCCGTTTTTCAGGACATTTTGTATGATACAAGTGTAAAATTAATATTTATGAGAGAAAATGAAAATAGATTCTCGTTTTGGGCCATTTTTTGAAGGATATCCCAGGAACATTTTTTTCTTAACCAGTAAGACAGCTTCTTACATAGAAAGGTGAAAATCTAAGCATTCCAGCAGTATAAAACATAATGGCAGATGATGCAAAAGATTGTGACCGCAAAGGTGCAAAGTCACTTAAGTTTTGGGGGTGAATGCTCTTAGTATATTCAAGGCTCCTATTGGGTGGATTTCATCACGTTTCACTCAGTGTCCAGTCAAACTTGTTCATAGTATCTGACCCATGTGACTGTCTCATGGCAGCAATGTTGGGAAGGTGAACAAGTTGTTTTCACATAAAGATTATTGGACCAGGATGCTAAATTTTCATATTATATTTCACAAAAAACCTTCAATCCAACAAATCTAGACACAGGTAAAGGCAGGAGTGATAATTCCGTACGGAAGGCAAAGAAAATACACAGACCACAGGGTACTGAAGCGAAGAACTGCGTAGCCGCATGGAGGTACATGTATCATACCTCTATGGTAGCCGTAAACACCATGATGATGTGTTGTTGATCACTGTCTTCGATGCGTTACAGTAGTTCCTTCTTTGAGAGACTGCCCCTAGTGCCACCCAATAGGCAGTCACATGAAGCAGGTGGTCCCTCAAAGGAGGTGTTAATAACGTGAAAAGTACTACAGAAAGATCTGACAACTGTGGTCTCTCAAAGGAGGTGGTCTTTCAAAGGAGTGGTCTTTCAAAGGAGGGACTACTGTAGTTATTGATGTTTTCAACAAAATTTTGTTTTAAGTTTATTAAAATGTTTGCATGGAACAAATCTATATGACAGGCAAAGATAATAATTAAATTCATGATTGAACTTGAAGGCTGGAAAAATAGACATACATAGCGGAAAATCATGCCCGGGAGCATGCCTGTGTACACTCACTTGTGTTGCACGGGCCGTGTTGCTTGGTAAAAAAGTGACCCCACTTAAGATCAGATGCTTGACACCTTCTACAGCATCAAAATTTTCAGGTAATTGAGATAGAAAGTGCACAGAAATATAAATCATGCATTTCTGACCAATTTAGTGGTTATCACTTGGAATGAATCGAAAAAATAACAGAGCCCTGTCATATGTCAGTCGTGCATGTCGCTTGTTGTTGCGCAAGTGAGTAAAAAACTGCCCGCTGGCAAACTGTGTGCAATACCAGATACTGGCAGCTTGCTATGGCTTAAATCAAAGCACGTCCTGTGTTTTACTTTCTGATCCTTCCATGCGTAATCCGGCCATCGTGGTCAAGCACAAAGTGTAAACAAAGCATGGTGCACTTCCCGAAGTGAACCGAATAAACCTATAAACTTGTCTTTGTCCAACATGTGCACGGGATCACATGTGTATGTTCTGCGCATGGTCACACAGAAATGGATGTTGTACATCATGTAGTTTATTGGCTGAAATTTACCATAAATCTTAGACAGATATGTGTGAAAAACAATGTATTTTTATTGAGAATATATGGAAAATATATGCGATGGTGTACCAAAATTTCTGAATGGGCTGAAGTGGAATTTTTATGTCGGTGTGCCAACACAGATATATTGTTTTTCTAGGAATTCTTTATCATGTCTGTGTGCGAACACAGACATATTGTTTTTGTAGGAATTGTTTTTCTAGGAATTTTTGTTTAGGAATTGTTCCTTCCTGCCTTCCTTCCTTCCTCCCTCCCTCCCTCCCTCCCTCCCTCCCTCCCTCCCTCCCTCCCTTCCTTCCTTCCTTCCTTCCTTCCTTCCTTCCTTCCTTCCTTCCTTCCTTCCTTCCTTCCTTCCTTCCTTCCTTCCTTCCTTCCTTCCTTCCTTCCAAGGCAAATTTGTCTGACATTTCATTTGAAAAGTTTTACACTTAGAACTTCAAACTTGGCACAATTGTATTTCTATAGATGAAGTCTCGCCTTTTTATAAGAGGTTATACTTTTCAAAATTATGCAAATGAGGGCTACTTGGAGTTTTCAATCTTCAATATCTTATATACTATAGTAGATGTGGCTCCGAGTATATAGGTGTTCGATCATAGCAAGGTAAAGGTCATCTTAAATGTTAAGGTTATGTCAAGGCTCACTTCAGGTAGAGGTCATCTCAAGGTCATAGTCCACTTTCGATGGTGGCTTTCTTCTAGCCATAACTTGGTCAATTTTTATCCAATTTTGATCATATAGGGCTCAAATTGTAGCTATTGTAACATGCATATTTTTGAAAAGTATGTGCGATCTCTAAAGGTCAAATGTCAAGGTCATTTAGACCTTTGAAAGTTTTATCCAGTAATAACTTGGCAAATTTCCATCCAATTCAAATAAAGTTGGACTCAAATTGTAGGTCTTGCAACACTGCACATTAACCTGAAAAGGGCAAAGGTCAAGATCATTTGGCCCTTTGAAAGTTTCATCTTGCCATAATTCAGTCAATTTTCATCAGATTTGGTTCGTGTTGGGCTTGAATTATGGGTATTGTAACACTGTGCAATTTACATGTGACCTGTTAAGGTCAAAGGTCATTTGGACTTTGAAATTTGCATCCAGCTATAAGCTTAGTGTACTGTGAAGTACCAAAGGAAAAAAGTTGTAGCATTTAATATTTACAACTTTTGAAGGCATGCAGACAGATTTGCTTTGAAGCAAATCTTCTTTTCTGGTTGGCACTGTATCTTTGACAAAGAAATATGAAACTGTAAGTTGTATCATTGAGTGTAGAGGTTGTAATCCCTCTGAAAATTGAAACAATGCGTTTTGTCTAGCAAAAAAAACCCCCAAAAACTGCTGTCTCCTCCCTTGCCCTCCCTCCCCCCCCAAGTAAAAAACAAAGTGCAGCACCTGCCAGATTTATGAGTGTCTGTGCCGTACACAGTGCTGTTTGTGTGCCCCCCCCCCCCCCCCAACATGGCCTGGTTGACGTGCCTAGTTGTTGACTAATCCAAGTGATGCTGACCATTATTATGTCTGGTATAACGAGTATGTTGTCAGTTTGGACTTGTCAGAGCAATATAACATTTGCAACTGGCTGCATATTTAGAATACTTTCCTGCAAGGAAAGAGTCAACCTCAAGTCTGGGTACCAGCGGATGGCCCTTTCACAGACCACACCCTTGTGCTTATCAGGGATCCAGACATCTCCAACAAGCACAGGAGGTAGAATTAATTTTGTATTTTGATTAGGGAAACTGGAACTGATGTGTTACAGACAAGAGGGAAAGGGAAATCTGTTCTTATTTTGATAAGGGAAATGGATCTCCTACATTAAGATAATTGGAAATACTGTTTAGCTGCACACATAAGCAGAAGTAGACTTTTGCACCAGAACTGTGTGCACATTTATCATACATGTGTAGCTGACTGGTGGCACTGGTCCTAAATGGTTAACTATTCTCTACCAGTGACTGATTTTCTTTGATGTGTAATGAAAATTGCATGCTCAAATTCTCATACAGAGTGTTTTTAGCTCTGCTGACCAAAGGTTGCAGAGCTTATGCGACTGCTCATGTCTGTCTATCCATCCGTATGTAAACTTTGCTCATTTGGACAGTACAGTCCACAGTTTTCAAGTTAGCCCAATATAACTTTCAGGACTTACATGGTGTATGAAAATCTACGCCCCTTTCAATATTGGTGGTGCCACCTACCATATTATGTAATATAGGGGTCAAAATGTGAAAATCTTGTGAACACTCCTGTATCTTTAATTTTTGGCAGATCTTAACCAAATTTGGGTGGATTGTGGGGGAGGTCAAAGTCTAAGTTGCTAATGATACTAGTAGTGCCACCTATAATTTGATGGAAATTTTGAGCCAACATGTGTTTTAAGATGTAAAATTCCATATTTGGAAAAGTTATTGGATTAGACTTGCCAAAAGTATGGGATATATGGGGAAACTTCATTAAAATGACACTCGGATATCCAACATATTCACTATAATGACACAAATTTTTATGGGAAAAGGTTTATTTTCTTTGTCATTTGACTCATTTATCTGACATATTCAGTTATCCGACACATTTCTTAAGGAACAGATGGTGTCACTATAATGAGGTTTCACTGTATAGACAATGGCCAAAGGTTTGAATGTTGCGTAATATCAGTGACCTTGACCTATTTTGGTGGTCACCATGCCTGTAAAGTTGAAAAGGTGATTTTGTAATGTCAGGGTGTAGCTTGGACATCAATGGCAAAGAGAATTGAGCCTCTAGATCAAAATTGCACTTGGATATATAAAACTGTACTTTGTGACCTACTTTGTTGGGTCACTGCTACCCAGTAATTATAGAGTTTGGCACTTGTCCGAGTTTATTGTTTTTCTTCAATAACTCGAAAAGTCATTACGTGATTTGAACAAACAGACTATATATTGTATTTGTGTCTTTTTGTCCAGAACCACTTCCTAGCAGTCATTACCTTATTCCACAGTCCGAACTCTTTACTCTTTCTGGAAAGCAGGGTGTGGGATACATATTTTGAACAGTTACAATTTTTTAATCTGAGTTAAAGCTCAAAGTAAAATGGCCAGTTTGAATATAGAGGTCATCTCATGAATGCTGTGCACTCCACAATTTTTTAGATAGGCCCATATAACATTTAGAAGTTGTGAAGTGTATAAAAATCTTTGTCAACATCAATATTGGTGGCGCCACCTATAGTATTATGTAATATACAGATCAAAATTTAGAAATTTTGTGACCACAATATCATCCACAGTTATCAAGTTATCCAATATAACTTTCAGGACTTATCATGCTTATAGGGTGTATAAAAATCTATGTCCATTTCGATATTGGTGGCACCACCTACAATATTATGAAATATATAGGTCAAAATATGAAAATCTTGTGAACACTCTAGATAGCATCTTTAACTTTTGGCAGATCTTCACCAAATTGGGTGGGATTGTGGGGGAGGTCAAAGTCTAAGTTGCTAAGATATAAAATTCCATATCTGGAAAAGTAATTGGATTCAACTTGCCAAAGTTATAGGATTTATAGACAATGTCCATAGCTAGAATTTTATGTAATATGAGTGACCTTGACATATTGTGGGGTCACCATGCCTGTAAAGTTTAAAGAGGTGATGGTGTAATGGCAGGGTGTAGCTTGGACTTCAATGGCAATGTCAGCACAGCACCAGGCAGGCATAAGGGCCTCTTGTATTACATAATCTGGGTGACCTTGACCTTCTGTCCCAAGGTCACTGAGGACATAAAGTTAAGGACTTGCTTATTGTTGTCTTTGAACATGCAACAATATGCACACAGGAATTGCACAAATAAGCTATGATTACTTGTGGAGCAAAGTGTCATCTGGTGGACAAACAAGACACTAAAATCACATAAGCTTTATATGTTCAGAAGCCACTCAAGGATTCCCAACTTTGAAATGAACAGGTGCAATATAGCCATGGTGCCAGCAGAGCATTAGGCCAATGGGCCTCTTGTTTATTCACATATTGTATTCTAAGTGCAGATGGAGTGATGTCTGTTGTGCCTAACTGCCAGGCGATGCCAAAAACCTGGCCATCTCTTTCAAGAGAATGTGACTCGTTACTGAGTCTGGTTGCCGGGCCTAGCCATGTAGCCTAGCTGCTGAGCCAAGTCACTCAGCTCAGTCATGATGACCTGAGTCTGGAGTGATTAAACAAACATTAAAACTTTTGTGTCAAAACATCATGCAGATAAAGGTCAAACATGGACAATGTACATATAGATGCATTCCTGTGTGACAGTATACATATACATACATTCCTGTATGACAATATACATATACATACATTCCTGTGCAACAATATTCATATGCATACATTCCCGTGTGACAATAAACGTTTACATACATTCCTGCATGACAATATGTATATACATACATTCATGCATTACAATATATATATATATACATACATACATTCCTGTGTGACAATATACATATACATACATTCCCGTGTGACAATATACATATACATACATTCCTGTGTGACAATATACATGTACATACATTCCTGTGTGACAAATTTTGTGGATGTGTCATGGAGATTTGTAGTTCAGATGTACAGCAGGGCTTGACAGATTTTCAAAGGGTTGTGTTTCATGGTCATCAAATGTTGAATTTGTTGGCTGTTTGTTTTGGTCAGGACCCAAGTCAAGAAAAGAGCTGCGGATAAGTTTTGATAAAGCATTTTTGGGTGAAGCTTGGTATCTCGCAGTGGTAAAAGGTCAATAGCGTTAGTCACCACTGGTGGCAGCACTGTTACAAGGAGAATCATGTAACAGCAGTCCATGCCTTTACAATGATTAAGCCCTCACATTAATTAGGTACAAAAAGTTGTCATGGGATCATAAAGCTCCTAGTTATACATTTTTCCCCACAACAATACACTGGACAAACCCCCCCCCCCCCCCACTTTTCTTAGAGGTGATGTCTCATGTGCAAAATAGTGAATTTTATTCCACAAAACAGAGATGAATATTGACTTAATGCACGTTATAGCCCAAGGTGCCTAGCTGATTATAATACAGGTAAAAGGTTGAAGTGATTCTTTTCTTGACCCTGTTATAAGATACAACTATTTCTTGAAAGACCACATGGAAGCTTACCAAATCATATTCTTCACATAGTAATCTACCTATCATGAGAGGCTACCTGTCTTATAAGACCACTTTTAGTGGTAATGGAGTAGACCCTCGTGGCAGAAATTATTGTATTGTGATCATATCCTTGTCAAAACTTATGAGACAACTTACCACATTCAACGGCTTTTTAACAATTTTTGGTACTTGCTATAGAGACCACTTGTCATGAAAGACCCATTCAATTTTTGAGACCACCCTTCCAATAAATTTCATTGTTACTTTAACTAGCGTGCAAATCAAATACTATGTGCAAGAACTTGTGATGAATACAAGGGATGGTCTTAAATACCAGAATCCATGCAGAGTCCCTGTCTTAAGGAACCACAAGACTACTGGTCTTGAACTGCTATGTATTCAGGTAAACTGTACAATGCCTTCTATGATTGTGAAAGGCCACTTCTACTAGGAAACTGCAATCTGGTCACCCATAAGGGTTGCCTTTGTTTCACTATTTTGTTTTCATCGACAGCAGTAAAGTACATGTACATGTAGTTCATATCTAGACAGATCCCCCCTTATGAACAAGTTAAAATGGTCTTATAAGACAGGTAGTCTATCGTGACGAGTGAATTCACATGGTAAAAATATTGTTTGGGATCCCACAAAGTGGTCTCTCAAAGGATACAAGTCTCTCTTACTGGAGATGTTTGGTATACAGTGGTTCCTGTCTGGAGAGACCTTTCTTACTATCAATTAAAAATGGTCTTCTTTACAGATGGTCTCACATGACAGGTACATTAACATACAACAGGAATTGAGGTTGGGTCAGGCAAAAAGGAGGTTTCTTATGCAAATACTAATATACACTAATCCTTGTTGGAGTGACCACCCATATTACAAAGGTAACAGTCGTCTTTTGAGACAGGTGGTCTCTCATGACAGGTAAATGATCATGGTAAGAACAGCAAAGTGATCTCTCAAAAAAGGAGGTCTCTTATAGCAGATGTTATACAATGTTAGTCTTTGCCTCGAGAGATCACTCTCATTGCCAAGTTCAGTGGTTCCATAAAACAGGTGGTCTCCCATAACAGGTAAATTAAAATGGTAAAACAAGTATTTGGGACTAGTTAAAGTGGTATCTCAAGCGCGGGTCTTGAGAGACCACTTTTCTGCACAGTATTACCTGTCTTGAGAGACCCATCCAATGAGAGACTGCATATCGCTCTCTTAGAATACTGTGCTATCTTTTTCATGTTATTGTGTCTCTAATGAAAGCCCTCCTGCTTTGAGAGACCACATTTGGATTCACACTCGGGGTGGTCTCTCAAAAGAGGGGCCAGTGTATCTCAAAACTATGGTCTCTCATAACAGATAAAGTAACAAGAGGTGGAGCAGGACAAGAGAGGCAGGTCTTGTATGGTAGATAGTGTGTGTATATTATATTATAGTTGTACCTGTCTTATGTGGCCAATGAGTGGCTTTTCAGCACATGTGATTTTTTTTATGAATACTTTAGCTACAGAGTCCACCTGTTATAGCAGACCATGCACTGCAACAAGGCATACCCTTAGCCTCCCTTTAGGGCAGTACTGGTTGTTTTAACAAATTATTTTACATTCTCAGACATAAAACATAACATTATATTGTTGCATATTGAACAAACTGAACTTGTTCTTATATAAAGAAGATAAAATGTACCAGGTGGATGTTCTGTCTTGGTAATCAAAGATGATCATGCTCATTATTCCACAGTAAGTATACTAATAAAGCACAAGCCTTGTTCTCCTTGTGAACCAAGAGCTACCTGGTGGCCAACCTTGGCGGCTGACTAGCCCTATTAGAAAATGCTGTTCTGGGAACAGCTGTTTGCCCAGTCAAAATTTGTGAGAAAACACCCCAAAAGTTGGGACAAATGTCAGAAATAAGGGAACTGCTGAAAAACAGGTTATATCATGCATTATGGAATAACTGTACCCCTTTTGTCCAAAAACATCTCATATTTGGGATGATGGTATTTATTACAGGATATCAATCATTGTATTCTGAGTTGCCAGTAATGAAGCCAAGGTCAGTAATATAATGAACAAATAATGAAGCAGGGGCCTCCAAGTCCACTCAACATGCACAGGAGACCTGCCATTGCATCCCTCCAGCCCAGTTATGGACTTGTTCACAAATGGCACCTTGTGTGTCTGTACCTTGTGTGTCTGTACCTTGTGTGTCTGTACCTTGTGTGTCTGTACCTTGTGTGTATGTACCTTGTGTGTCTGTACCTTGTGTGTCTGTACCTTGTGTGTATGTACCTTGTGTGTCTGTACCTTGTGTGTCTGTACCTTGTGTGTCTGTACCTTGTGTGTCTGTACCTTGTGTGTCTGTACCTTGTGTGTATGTACCTTGTGTGTCTGTACCTTGTGTGTCTGTACCTTGTGTGTCTGTACCTTGTGTGTATGTACCTTGTGTGTCTGTACCTTGTGTGTCTGTACCTTGTGTGTCTGTACCTTGTGTGTCTGTACCTTGTGTGTATGGACATGGCAAGAGAAAGAGCAGATTGACTTGTAAACCAAGAAGAAAGATGCCACAAATGCCTAGAAGTGAAAGAAAATGTGAAAACTAGAAATTTATATCTATGCAGGAGCAAAAATAAACTAAAAAAATTTGATTTGCTTGTCAGCAAATCAGTCTGTGTGTTTAGAAAACTTTTACAGATTGCCTATTCAGTATTTATTTAACTCTTGCAACAATATTTTTTATGCAGATATGTCAAAAACCTATGAATTGAAGTTGGAAAGCATCTAAATCTATTATAGTTTTGAAGCTAGTAAAGATTTAAATTTTGTGTATCTATGTGGCCTAATTTGCATAAATCAAGCTGCTACAACTTTGATTCATGGTTCATTGGATGCAACTATCCTACAAATCTATCAACTGAAGTTTGAATGACACCTCAGTCTATAATAGTTTTAAAGTTATTCAAAAAATTTAAATTTCAAGTATTCACCTAAATTGGATAAAGTAGAATGTTGCAACTTTGGTTCATGTTTCATTGGATACAGATTCAGATTCTTTTACTCGACAATAAATTCAGTACATTTCAATTGTTAGGTAATAATGACAGAAATATATATAAACAAATGCAAAACAAAAAAATAGGAGAAATAGTACATTAGTACATTATTACCACAGAGAACAGATAGTTAGGATGACCCAGCTAGGGCCTGTATTTTTCCGTTTTTAACGGAAACGGAACGGAATAATGAATTTTTGTCACCTCTGAAACGGAATTTGCTGTTTTGCCTTAATGTGTTTTACATACAAAGAGAACTACTGAAACGGAATTTGGAAATTTCTGGCTGGTGAAACGGAATTTCTAGTTTTTTTAAACGGTAAAAGACAGGCCCCCACCAGCTAAGGATGAAAACATCCGCTCTCGCATGGGCCACCTAAATAAATATACTTGGTAAGTTAACATCTTACTTCAGAACAAAGCACCACATGTGTGTTAGGTCAGTTGAACTGACTGAGACATAGATAACATAATTACATACAAATATACTTTATAAATCCTCATTACAAACAAAGCAATTTCGAATAGTACAGGTTTCAGAGTATTGGTCTATGTAGAATCTGTTAACATATTGAAAAAAACCATTGTAAGAGTGTGTATGAATTTTGTCCGAAACATTTCCAGCAGTATCAAGGAGCAATTTGGGAATAGAATAATGAATGCACTTTTCAGTAGATATATGCTGGGGGGGGGGGGGGGGGTAGCATAGCGGGGAATATAACGATGCCTGGTAGGATAATCATCAGTAACTGGTAAGATTGCGAAAGTATTATTGAAATAAGCAGGCAATTTGTTTTTAGTGTATCGATAGAAAAATTTCAATGACTTATGCTTCATTAAATCAGGGACTTAAATAGTTTTTAGTTCTTTAAATAATGGGTCTGTATGGGCGTTATAACGTGCGGAGCATATCAAACAAATGGCCGATTTTTGTAATTTGAAGATACGGTCACCAGCATAACCCCATGCAAATATTCCATAGTTGACATGCGGCAAAAATAGGGAATTATAAATTAACAATAAAGTGTATTTGGGGAGATAATGACGTAATCTTTTTAGGATCCCAATTGTTCGGGGCATTTTATCTGCAGTTTTATTTACATGAGAACTCCAATTCAGTTTTTCATTTAATGGTACTTCAAGGAATTCAAAATCAGTAGTCCTTTCCAATCGAATACCAGTTATTTTAAGATCGATGTCTAAATGTAACTTGCGTTGTGGAAAGGAGAATAACATAAATTTTGTTTTGATACGTTCAGGGATAACTTGTTTACTGCAAGCCAATTATACACTTTTTCGAGTTTGGAATTAATGTTCATTGAGGCATATTCATTGTTGACTTGAGGCCCGAAATTGAAAGTACAGAGTGAGTTGATCAGAGTTGTATTGTCAGGGTACAAAATGGATTCAAAATTTGGAGCAGCAAAGTAAAGATCATTAACATAAATTATAAACAGAAGTGCCCTAGGATAGAGCCTTAGGGCACACCAGTTGTTACTGGTGATAGAGCAGAAGAGACATTATCAAATTGAACATATTGGTATCGATTTGTCAGATAACTTTCAAACCATTTTAAAGATATGCCAGAAATACCGTAATGTTTAAATTTATATGTCAAAATTTCATGATCTAGTGTGTCAAATGCTTTTGACAAATCAAAAAATATTGTTAAAGGAATTTCAGCCGAGTCAAGAATCTTGTATAATCTATCAGTGAGCTCCAAAGTAGCAGTTTCTGTGCTATGGAGTTTTTTTTAATCCATGCTGACTAGTGTAAAAAATATTATTAGTTGCAAAGTAGTCAAAAAGTTGATGATAAACAAGTTTTTCAAAAATTTTAGAGAAAACAGGAAGTAAGGAAATAGGTCTGTAATTGTTTAAAACTTTGTCATCATCTTTTTTAAAAATTGGAATCACTTTGGCAAGTTTGAGTTTGTCTGGAAAAATCCCTGTGTTTTAAGACTGATCGATAATAAGTGACAGAGGTTCTGCTAAAGGTGACTTGATAAGTTTAATAAGTCGCGTTGACAAGAGGTCATGCCCTGTACTTGATTTAGGTTTAAGTTTATCTATAATAATTTCAATCTTGGCTGAAGTGGTAGTATTAAAGAAAAATTCATTTTGGCGTTGCTGCTTCAAATATGTACTAAAGTGAGGCGTATGCCTTTCATCTATTTTGACTGCCAACTTTGGACCAATATTTGAAAAAAATGTGTTAAATCTCTCTGCTATTTCCTGTTTATTGGATTCTTTTTTATTTTCAATAACAAAAAAAGATGGGAAGTCTCATTTCCTTTCGTTAACATTTAAGATTGTCTTAATAACATCCCAGGTCTTTTTAGTATCTTTTTAAAAATTTTCAAATTTAGAATGATAATAGGATCGTTTCCAATGTTGAATTACTTTGTCAAGTATTTTATTGTATGTTTTAAGATTCTGTTTTAATGCAACAAATTGAGGGGAATCAGGGTGAGTACATTTCATTTGTTTATACAAATTGTCCCGAAATTTTATTGAATTTAAAATTCCATTTGTCACCCAGGGTGACTTTTTATGTTTATATTTGTTTAAGACAGTTTTAATGGGGAGATGCTTTTCTTTACAAATATGCAATATATTTACAAGTTTATCATAATTTGAGTTTGGATCAAGATCTAAATCATTATCTAAAGCTTGCATAAAATCTGTGTTATTCATCTCATGCACAAAATTTTGCATAGATACAGGATCTGTAGTTTCAATTTGAACATATTTAGGTAAAGCTTCAAAATCCAGTTTCTGATCCAAACATGTAAAATAGGGCAAATGATCAGACAAAGTTGTCATTATGATACCTGATAAAAAAGCCTTATTGCTCCGTGATAGACTGCCAAAACATTGTCAATTAATGTTGCATTCCTTTTGGAAAATCTGGTCGGTCAGGTTATTTTTGGCCATAAATCGAAGTTCATCATTTCATTTAAGAAATCTAAATATTTTTCTCTTATGTTACATTTCAAAAGATCAATATTAAAGTCACCGAGAAATAATTTATCAGACCTCTCCCGAAACAGAACAGATAATATAGGTGATAAATCCTTGATAAAAGATTCAATATCTTCATTTCTGTCACGAGGAGGTCGGTAAATCAATTTGCAAATTGTAACTTTTTGCGTCAAACCATTTCCAAAGATATCAACAAACTGTCCTTCCCATACAGTATTGGGAGTATAAAAGTCTGTAATAACGTACTGAAAGTCTTGGTGCAAATAAATTGTTAGTCCACCGTGCGAACTACAGGTGGCACCAAGAGGAATAGCTCTGAATAGATACGACTGTGTCACAAGCCTACAAATTGAAGTTGGACTGACATCTCTTTTTGTAATAATTTGAAAGTTATTCAAGTATTCAGCCGTATGTATTCACCTAATTTGCATAAACCAAAATTCTACATTTTTGGGTCATGATTCATTGGATGTGGCTATGTCACAAACCTATAAATTGAAGTTGCATTGACACCTCTCTATAAAACAGTTTTAGAGATACTCAACTTTTAAATATTTCAAGTGCTGCTAATTAGAATAATTTCAAATGCTACAGTTTTATGGTTACAGTCCAATAGATTGACAGGTGTCACAAACCTGTATGTACTTCTGTAAATTTTGTGTCTATCTGTAATAGGTTGGAAGATACAGAGCATTTAAAATTTTAATTGGCCTAATTTGCATAATTTTTAACATGACATTTGATATGATGCTTAACCCATTTGTACTATGAAGTAAAAATTACTGCATCAACACCAGATTCCCATGCTTTGTAAATCTGGGGCATAAAATGACTGCAACAAATGAAATGTGTATACATTGATAAACATGTATTTATAAGTACATGTATTTGAGTTTCACTATTTACAGGAACAAAAAAAGAAAACATTTACATGACAATCTCTACCAATATCAACTATTAGGCTCGCCTAATCCACTGTCAAACATAACATTCAACATCACATAACTCTTACAGAAATCTATGTGTTTAACTGTTGAGTGTCACTAGCCTGAGTGTGTCTTCAAACTTAAGGTAGCGAGATGCAAATCGCCCTAAATTTTGGCCCAAAAAATGTTTTTTGATCTTTGTATGGATGAATATCTTATGTATCTGTCACGTAAAAATCAAATTTCTGCTGAAATTGCAAAACAGAGAAAAACGTGGGTATTTAGTACAGCATCTTGCTGAGCATTGACAGTCGGGCCGACAGTGTTTGTTGTTAGTGTGAAGGGGATGGGCTTGAGAAAGTAGTCACATGACCGGCTGTGGCAACAGCTCATTTAAAAATGGCCACTGCTATGTCCGCTCTAGTGATGACTGATGCATTAACGCCGTGGTTCCCAAACCATATGGTCATACATTTATGCATTTAATAGGTAGCTCTTGTAACATGTACTTTGTTTATTCCTGTATGCTATCTTGCGTTTTTAACATTTAATCCGAGGAAAAGTGTTGAATACAGGCTGTACAGTCAGCCCAGATGATGACATGACTGCACGTCCTAATCCTATTCAAAAGCATTGCTGTTTCAACGCCGTCTTTCATTACCGACGCGGCAGCGATTGTTTTCCCACCCAAAGAAACCAATAGATGTAATAATTCATGCACAAGTTCTCTTTACATTTAAATTCAACAGAATAGTTAAAGCCTTTGTTTAAATTGTATCTGAAGTTCTTGCGAGCTCAGAACCCGCACTTGCGACTTGGTCATTGCATTGTTGGTCTTATCTTAGTACGTTCGTCAGGGGTTGTATCACTGAATAACTCTGTTGGTCCCTTGTTATTGCCCCAACACCCTTGGTTGTACCCTGAGCTTAGC
This sequence comes from Hermodice carunculata, assembly GCA_964020975.1. Classification (NCBI taxonomy): domain Eukaryota; kingdom Metazoa; phylum Annelida; class Polychaeta; order Eunicida; family Amphinomidae; genus Hermodice; species Hermodice carunculata. The sequence goes on along the minus strand of CAXHWN010002757.1, from coordinate 242,561 downwards.
CTTTGCCTTTTTGCTGGGTCCATGGGACATTTTAAAAATTTTTTCTCCCCATTGTGACTATCAATTTGTCTTGCACATGTACTTTCCTTTGCATCCAGCACTCAACTGTCTTGTGCTCACAGAATGTACAATCATATAAAACACTTGCCATGCTTTGAAGAAAAGTTTTGATTTTTTTTTTTACAAAGCCTTCAAAACTGCGGTGCAAGCAAGCTGTGATATCAATGCTATTAAAATGTAGCGCGCCATCGTCAAGCAGAGGCCACACGATTATGATTGGCATCTCACGTCACCATGATGCCAATCAAAATGAAGCGTAGCAAAGTGGCACCCTTGACGGGGAAACCATGTTCTGGGATCTAATCGCAAATAGCGAATAAACGTGATTAAGCTCTTCAGAAGTAAACAACATGAGTGACAGTTATCATGTTTGTTCCAACATACTCTGAACTTTTACTATGCAAAAATCTATGAGTGTTTGAGTAAGATTGCGCGAGTTCTCTTTCGCAGACCTGGTTCAAAGATGACAAGTGAACCTTTGATTGCTGTCCCTGAACAAAGATGAAAGGCTGTCGACTCGAACTCGCTAATTTTATTTTGCAAAAACTTACCGGCCAATTTCTTTCAAATAAACGGGGTTGGAAAGGTAATTGTGTGCAGTTTAAAAGTGTCCTTTTATTTTTCTCTGCGCCTACCAGCTATGTCTCCCCTAGAAACGGGGACATACTGTTTTTGTGTCTGTTTCTTCTTCTTCTTCTTCTTCTTCTTCTTCTTCTTCTTCTTCTTCTTCTTCTTCTTCTTCTTCTTCTTCTTCTTCTTCTTCTTCTTCTTCTTCTGCTGCTGCTGCTGCTGCTGCTGCTGCTGCTGCTCCTCCTCCTCCTCCTCCTCCTCCTCCTCCTCCTCCTCCTCCTCCTCCTCCTCCTCCTCCTTCAACACATTGTAGTGTGCGTTGTGTGCATTGCAGACGCGATAACTCGAGAAAGATTTGACTTGGGAAGTTGAAATTTTTTGTGAAGATGTTGCAATATATAAAACCTTGCTTGGGATTGCAGATGGGTGACCTTGACCTATTTTTCAAGGTCACATGGGCATGTCATGTAAAATTGACGCAGACGCAATAACTGCGCAAGGATTTGACTTAAGAGGTTGAAATTTTGCATGATTATGTACCATAAAATGAACTAGGTTGTGATTGTAGATGGGTGACCTTGACCTATTTTCAAGGTCACATGACCACTTCAAAAATCATTGCAGATGCACTCGAGAAAGATCTGTCTTAAAGAGGTTGACATTATGTGTGAGTATGTTTCTATGTAAGACTTAGCTTGTAACTGCAGATGTATGACCTTGACCTATTTTTCAAGGTCAGGTGGGTATTTTGTCTAAAATCAATGTGGACGTGATAACTCAAAAAAGATTTGACTTGGGAAGTTGAAATTTTATGTGAAGATGTTCCTACATATAATCTTGCTTGGGATTGCAGATGGCTGACCTTGACATCTTTTTTCAAGGTCACGTGGGCATGTCAAGTATAATTGACACACATGCAACAACTCTGCAAGGATTTGACTTAGGAGGTTGGAATTTTACATGTTTATGTACCATAATACCAACCAGGTTATGATTGCAGATGGGTGACCTTGACATATTTTCAAGGTCACATGGCCACTTTTTAAAAATCATTGCAGACGCACTTGAGAAAGATTTGTCTTAAAGAGGTTGACATTTTGTGTGATTATGTTTCTATGTAAGACTTTTTTAAGACCTTGCTTGTAACTGCAAATGTATGACCTTGACCTATTTTTCAAGGTCACGTGGGTATTTTGTCAAAAATCAGCGTTGTGAAATGTCAATATTGAGTGTAGCTTCACCATATCTGTAGATCATTGGAATCGGTATGCCTATTTATGAAAATAAGGGTGACAATAGTAAGGGTGCACGGGGAGACATTTTATTTTCATTTGGAAAATCAGCCTGTTTTACTTGGTTTTTAATCTTGTATGGAATGTTAATGCTCAATGCATTCAGCTGATGAAGTGATGGCCCCTGTGTTTGAATGCCTGCACTTATGCAAATAAAATACATACAGCCAAATAAAAGGACACTTTGAATTTTGATGTATTGCCAATAAAATGGCATACTTGTCACAAGTTTGTTGTATATCTTAAAAAAGTTATTAGCCAGGAGCGCTGGGGTTGGAGATAAATGACTTGCTCTTCTTCATGGTTTGTTTAGTCAACAATTACAACCAGTATTGTCCTGATTTTTTTATGACATATAGTTCAGAGCTAGGTAAATCCAAAAATGTGAACTTTTACTGTGTTCATGTGAACAGCCTAAAAGGTACAGGGCCGTAAAGTTGTCCATGCTGATTTGCACCACATTTATATCTTTCTACCTTAAGTTGTTAAGTTTGCACAGGCAACATCCAACTTCACATAGCACCTAACAAAAATCTATAGCATGGTACATGTACTTGTTTGACTGTCATAGTTCAACAACCTCCTGAAGGTGTGGACAAACTTAAGGTAAAAGTTTGCACAGGCTCCATGGATGAAATAAGATGAATTTTTGTTGGAAGTGGTCAGTATTTACAAAGGTTATGAAACAAAGTTATAGATATTTAATTGAGAAGCAAATATCACCACCGGGTCCAAAAAATACACAGCTATGCCTATGGGAGCTGAGACTGCCTGCATGCCCCAATGTACCCACTGACCTAGACCAAAATCCTTCCATATCACAGTTGGTCATTACATGCAGTTTGGATCTGTGTTTGAGTGATTTCTGGTAGTTGATCTGAATCTCCCTTCACAAAGAATGCTAAACTTTGGCTCATATTTCATTGGATGCTGCTATGTCACAAATCTATCTGGCATCTGTCAGTCAGCACCAGCTTATTGTGATGGGGAGTGGCAGCTTCAGACTATATATAGCTTCCTTGGAACACAATGCAGACAAGTTTACCATATAGGTCTTGCACCTGTAACCCCTGAAGGTCAGGTCAACTGATGCACAACTTTTTATCCAGTACTGAATACTGTTGCTGTGTCTACTGGATGTTAATATTAATATCACAGGAGCAGAGCATCCCAAATTAAGTCCCATCATAATTTTGGACATGAAAATACTAATCAACTGTGAGTTTTAAAAAGGCACTGCTACTGTAGAAATATTTTAAATCATTTGGTAACTTTGTGTGCTTTTAGAGACATATTTGGCGTGGAAAGGTCAATCATGGACGTAAGGTACACGAAGGCACCTGTAAAAAGAAATCCAATCACATGACCACCCCACCCCCACCCCCATTTTGTTGGTTGTAACTTGTTGCTATTGGTATAAACGTGAAGTAGAACGTGCAAAGGAAGTTGTGGTTTTACATTTCAAATAGGAGAAATAAGCCAACGAATGTCACAATTTTAACATTTTAGGCATTAGGCCTAGGTTACTGATCCAAGACCTCTAGCAACAGAGCCAGTCTCCCTAGGGATTGAAGTGCAAGCTCACAGCATTGCTGTACCACTGCCTTGTTCTGATAGGTATGGAGGCCAGACTCTCACAGTTGATTATCTCTGGTTGCATAACAGCCTGCTTGTGAAAACATTTGCCAGCTTGAGGGCACTGTGGGGTGCCAAGAATTTGTCAGATGCACTTTGTTTTCTGTGGAATTTAGTAAATACAACATAAATTAAACTTCTCATTTTTGTTTGCATGCTATAGGGTTTTGCTTCAATAGCAACAGACCCACATATCAAGCTTTGAGTGGCAACTCTATGTAGAAAAGTTTAGAAGATGTGTAGGATTTAAAATTTCCACAAATATGCCTCTAATTTGCATAATTTATAACATCATGACTGTGCCAAACAATATGCACAATTTCACTACTAGGTCTATGACCATGTCAAGTTTGGTACTTTTCGGAACAATAGTGTCCGAGAAAACTGCCCACAAAACTGGCACACAGAAATAAATAAAGAATAAAGTATTTGAGGAAAAACGGGAAGTCTGTGTTCACACACAGACTTATTTTTGGTCAGGAGGGCTCGGTATGCTACCAAGGTAGTACATTCTCTTTGTCCCTAATTTCAACGTACCTTTATCCATCTGTAAGGGCAACAATGTGAAGTTCCCCTTCCCTGAAATAAAAAAGGTCTTTTAAATGACCATTTTGAGATCGTTTGGAACTGATTTAGATTGCACAGCCTACCATGGCAAGAGTGATTATTATGTGTTTGTTTCATCACTTATTTATAATGAAAAATAATGTGTCTAGGAAGCAAACTCACCTCACTGGTTTTTGAAGGAAGTAAACAGGGCAAGGATTCAAAGTCCAAGATGAATTTTACATGTCTTTCCCAAAGAGAAGTGTGTTTTCATTCCCCCTTTTCCTGGCATTGGTGGGAGGTCTTATCAAGTTTCACTCGAAATGATTTTGCCTCCCTAACATTTCACACTAAATTATTTTCATCACAGTCATGAATCAGCCACATGAAATAATTTCAGATTCACAAATTACAGGAAATAAATATTCTGTATCACACTTCAAGAAAATAACCCCCCCCCCCCACACACACACACAGGCCTGCACGTGGACACACCACAGTGACACTCATATTACACAAGTCAGTTTTACACTTTTCCATTTGTGGACTCAACACAGCATCAGTTGGGAAAGTGTTACAGTTAAAAAGCTGAATGGTAATTCTGCTGGTATCCAATTTACCACCATCAGTACCAGTACGTGGTCCAAATGTAAATATTTATGGGTAATGATGTCACTTTTTCCTCTTTTTAGGGCCCGTATCACAATTATCCCGTAGTTCGCCTGCCAGTCAATGGAAAGGTTTTGGACAAGTAACTTGAATGTGCTATCTAAGATATATACTTATGGTTTTTTTTTAGCTCGGCTGACTTGTCAGTCAGCTGAGCTCATAGGATGGTCCGTCAGTCTGTCCGTCCACAGTTCACATTTTCAAGCTTTTTTCCAAAACCGTCAGTCAGATTTACTTTAAACTTGGTGGCAATGCAACTTGGGTGGGTCTCCACCAAGTTTGTTCAAATGGTCACATTCCAATGATTTTGTGATTTTTTTATGAATTTTTTGTGATTTTGGGGGCAAATCTTAAAAAATCTTTTTTCCTGAAACCGCTCACCCAATTGCTTGGATATGACACAGGAACACTCCTAGGGACTCCTAGTTCTACATTTGTTCACCAGGTGGCACTGTGATTTTTTCCAATTTTTGTTGTTGTTGTTGATTTTTTGTGTTATATTACTAATTTCAACTTCTTCTCCAGAACCATCACTCAGATTAAGCTGAAACTTTGTGGAAGCGTCAAACAAACTGGTTCACTAGGAGGCAAAGCTGTGGATTCCTGATTTTTCACGATTTTCGTGTGCGCTTATGAGTGCACACTTTGTTACAGGGGTAACTTCTGCCTTGGGTTGTTTGCAACATTCATTGGTTAAAAGAGGCTTACACTTATTTAGCACATGCACACACACACAGGATAATTACTGACTTGCTTTGTTTACCGTTCACTGCTGCTTACAACATGGTTGAATACCACTGACAGCATTAAAAATTACACACTGCTCACAGCACCTGCACATCACGTGTGAACCGCACAGTTGACACACTCCTGGTGCTGGACACACTGAATACAGCTATATTGTGGGCTTTACCAGTTCGAATTACATCTTGCAATGCACTGACTCCTGTCCGTATCATGTGTGTTGTTAGCCGCACACCGATGCAAACATTCACCCAGCCACTCTGTACTTAGGCGATAATACAGGCCATCATCAAAACAGTGGTGCTGGGCAAATGCGACTGATGTGTGTTAGCCACACATCGAAGGTTTTATCAGTTTGAATTACATTCTTGCAAAGCATAAACTCCTGCCTCTATCATGTACTGCTAAACAAATGAGGCAAGGTGTTGGAAAGTTGTTGTGTGTACAGCAATGCAACATCCACGTATACAGTAGTGGCAAAGTCCTGGAAACCACGTGAAAGGTGAAATCTGATTGGTTGCTGATTTGCTTTGGCAAGTGTTTACAATGTCCCATACAAATAAATGTGAACGTTTACAAGTGGAAGCCAGCGTTGGCAGTGGTGATTGACAGAAACCAGTTTCTAGTGGGCCTTATTCATTTAATTGTAAATATATATATATGGATGTAACATTGCAGGTATATTCTAGAGACAAAAGGCTATAACATATATACTTCTGCAACAGATTCTGTTCCCCTCATAATATTTAAGCACATTTTTCATGCTCCCCACCCCCCAAAAGAATGGCAAATAAAATCAATATTCCCCTACATGTGTCCAGATATATGTTTATAACACCACATTTGTCCAATACTTTTCAGTGAGCTTCAAAAAAAAAAGATACTCTCAACCTATGTAATCATTAATGAGATATCTGGTTGTTCCTCAAATGCTCTCAGACTTAGGCGCACAGTTCTTTTTAAAAGAACACTTGTTTCAATTCAAGTACTTTAGGGTAAATGCACCTTTCCTAGTAATTACTGTGTAAGTCAATGGTTAGTTTAATGCCAATTCACATTTTTGACTTCTTGTCAGATTGACTTGAAAATTGGTGGCAGTGTACCTTGGGTTGGGTCTCTATCAGATTTTTCAAATGGTCATGCTCCATTGATTTTGGGATTTTTTATGAATTTCTTTGTTCTTTTTTGGGGCAAATCTTAAAAAATTGCAAGTGTATATGTACATATCAAGTGAGCACAGGACCATCACAGTCCTCTTGTTTTTATTTTACAAAAGGTGGGAGACATTTTATAAAAAGCGGGAGAGTGGGAGACTTTGTGAGAGAGAGGCCAGGTCCAAAAGGAGGCAGCGTGTTTTTTCAGTGTAAAGTGTACAATTTGAATAAAAAGATTCCTGATTCCTGTAAAAAAGTACGAAAAAGCGGTAGATCTTCCGCCGAGGCAGGAGACTTGGAGGCTGTGTGGCTGTGCAGAGAGAGGCCAGGTCCAAAAGGAGGCAGCGTGTTCTTTCAGTGTAAAGTGTACAATTTTTTATTGAAGCTTTCTGCTATAAGTGGACACAAATATAATTAATATTATAGGAAAAGGTATGAAGAGACAAGTCAAGTGAAACTTGTCTTGAAAAGACACCCCGAAGTATGACCAAATTGTGCTGTGTCAAGACAAGTGGTCTTTCATAATAGGTACAGGTAATGTGAAAGGTGCCAAGCAAAGTGTTGGGAATAAGTGATGTTTGAGGCAGGTGTCACTGGAGCGGTGTAGACACAGACCACTGTGTTGTACATCTGGTGTAGACACAGACCACTGTGTTGTACATCTGGTGTTAGACACAGACCACTGTGTTGTACATCTGGTGTTAGACACAGACCACTGTGGTGTACATCTGGTGTTAGACACAGACCACTGTGTTGTACATCTGGTGTTAGACACAGACCACTGTGGTGTACATCTGGTGTTAGACACAGACCACTGTGGTGTACATCTGGTGTTAGACACAGACCACTGTGTTGTACATCTGGTGTTAGACACAGACCACTGTGTTGTACATCTGGTGTTAGACACAGACCACTGTGTTGTACATCTGGTGTTAGACACAGACCACTGTGTTGTACATCTGGTGTTAGACACAGACCACTGTGTTGTACATCTGGTGTTAGACACAGACCACTGTGTTGTACATCTGGTGTTAGACACAGACCACTGTGGTGTACATCTGGTGTTAGACACAGACCACTGTGTTGTACATCTGGTGTTAGACACAGACCACTGTGTTGTACATCTGGTGTTAGACACAGACCACTGTGTTGTACATCTGGTGTTAGACACAGACCACTGTGGTGTACATCTGGTGTTAGACACAGACCACTGTGGTGTACATCTGGTGTTAGACACAGACCACTGTGGTGTACATCTGGTGTTAGACACAGACCACTGTGGTGTACATCTGGTGTTAGACACAGACCACTGTGGTGTACATCTGGTGTTAGACACAGACCACTGTGGTGTACATCTGCGCATGCACAGTGTGCAAAGCAAGTTTTGAATTTCATTTTTAATCACTGCACATTTTAGCCGCTCGACTCTTCTCGCTGATGTCATTGCTGCATGATGAGTGGCCTAGGCGTCATTTGCATTGTCTGACCCTGAGTGTATTCTGCGGTGCTGTCTGGTTACCAATGTATCTCTTGATCCAGCAGATTTTGTACCCACAGTGATGTAACAATATATTTACTCGAATCTGTGTCCTTGTTAGTGATTAATATTGCATAGGGTTGCCCTCATAAAAATACACATACATTATCAGTCTTTCTGAGTGCTAAAATTAGACAGACCCTGAAGCTAGTTTCATGTGGGTGGCAGACACATGTTTTGTCTCGCTGAGAGCATTTGTAACAAACAGTTAATTGTCTGTCTACCCTAAGGCCATATTAAAATAGTGCACACATGTACATCATAAATGCAGTTACACCTGGATAACCTCTGTTGGCTGCCTTAGTATCACTGATTGAGTGGGTATTGACTGTCCACATACCTAGGAAGTTAATCAATTAATGTTTTAACATTTCACTGTTTATGCCCCCCTCCTGCTGGAGGAGGAGCGTATAGTTATCGCTTTTTCCGTGCGTCCTTCCATCCCCTTTTTCATGTCTGGGCTATATTTTGCTTGTCCTTCAACTTAGATTTATGAAACTTTACACACAGGTGCATCTGGACATAAGGCTGTGTCATGGTCCAAAATAAGTCACTAGGTCCAGTATCTGGGTCACAGTGACATATTCTTGTAAAATTGTGTCTGAGCTATAATTCCTTTACTATGTAAGTTATATATGAATAAAACTTTCCACACAGATACATCTACACATAAGGGTGAGCATGTACCAAAAGTAGGTCACTAGGTCAAGTATCTGAGTCACAGTGACAAAACAAAATAAAAAACCAAAGCACTCATCTAAAAGCAAACAACTCTTTTAATCATATTTATAGCTGCTTTTGTTATTGTTACCAAGACAGATGAGACACAAAAAATGGAAGAGGTATGTAGATGAAATATATGTATATATATTATAAGTACATATAGATGCTTTAGCAATAAAACAAATGCTGTGCAGAGTGAATCATGTTGTTATTGATCAATATTTACATTCGATCTAACTTTTAGCATTCCATGTATGGGGGAGAGCCTGGTGTGTTATCAGACCATAACGCAGGAGCCATGTGTGTTATCGTACCATAACACGTGTCCCGCCCACATTCCAATAAGCCACGCCCACCTGGGTTTCTGGAACTCAACACTTGAACATGCTGGGCAAATCAGTTTCTGGTCGTTTCTCTTAATTCTATGTACTAAATTTCATGTACTCAAACAGAAAAATTAAAGGAACAATGTAAATTGTACATTATATAAGCATGGAGGGTCTCTTTTGTGTGTGTTATGGCATAATGATGCGAGTGATTGAAGCTGGCATAAGGTGAGGCCCACTAGGGTGCGCCTCGCCTTATGCCAGCTTCAAAACATGCTGTCACACACACAAATTGACCCTCATTTCTAAAATACTACAGTACATGTATGTGCTTACAATGTCACAGTGATGTGTGGCTGGACTGATGTGTGATGACATCACGTGCTGTTGATACCTGGGATAGTTTGTGGTGCACCTGTATTCAATCTTTCATGTGGACTGCATTGTTAGTGCAGGTCAGCCCTTTGAACAAAATAATGTTTCTCTGGGCAGAGAAATCTGAGCTTTCCTATCAAGACCAGCTTTGGTGATAAATTGTATAGATGTTTGGCTGCACTGACTGGGCCAGTGTGCAGGGCTGGCATTGAATACATACCCCCCCCCCCTCAAAGTGTGTGTGGCACCATGAGCTGAAACTTGGCTTGTGGTGTGGGTGACTGGGCAACTCATGTGTGGTATGAAGGGTCAGCAGTGGAGTGATACATGAAGCAGGCACTTGATACAGCAGACATCAAGCTGTGCCATTGTCATCTGTCTGTTCCAGTGCCGCTTCCTTTACATTCTGGTTTGTGCTGTTAGTGGAACTTTGTCAGTGTAGTGTACTGTCATCAGTGTTCTGGTCAAAGATCCGCTTTTGTTGATAGGTTAATAGACTGTGATAACATTTCAATTAGAGAAAAGTGATTAATTTTTGTAGTATGTTGATGTGATATGAAATGGACCCAGCGCTGTGTATTGACCTTCTATACCACTGAAAAATCCCAACTTGCTCACTTTGGCCCTGGTTGCAGCCACAGCCTATACCTGTACCATGGGGGGCTCTGTGGAGCAGTGGGCCTATAACCAGCAAAGTGAAACCCAGTGTGGACATGAGATGGGACAACAATGGTAACAGACAGTTGTACCATTCCACATATGGAGGAGTGCTTGAGAAAGGTTTGCCCCTAGTTCCCTCTTTCAGTTGGGCCTATGTAACTATTTGACAAAGAGATATAAATTACTTGACCTCCCCCCCCCCCCAACTCTAAAACCAGCCAAAACAAGCCAGTGGTCAACTGTCTTCCTCTATAATGTTTTTGACAGAGTCCAACAGTAATGGAAACAGTTTAAATGTGAAATGTATCTAGATGAGACCCATCAAGATAAGACAGCCCCAATATATAGCTTTCATTGGCATCCAACCCATGCCAAGGAAAGCTGTTGACTTTGAGTCTTAAACTCTTATTATACACATTTCCAGTTGCATGACTTACCAAGTAGGTAGGTCAGCACTTTAGAATATTTTTGGTTCAGTTTCTTTTTTTTATTGTAATCTCAGTGAGACTTTTCAGTGTGAATTGCCTAACTTTTAATGTCTTTTGGTTTAAAACAGGACAATTATGTATATACATCTATACATATTTATGTATTTGTTTGTTTGTTTGTTTGTTTATTTGCTGATATGTAAATTGAGATTGGAGTTGGTTAATAAAAGTCTACTTGCAAGAGGGGTAACTTTTGGCCTTACCTACGCCCTTGTCACTTTGAAAGTAAAATATAGTTACATAAGGCTCCGAAACATGTTGAGTAGTTACCCGCTGAAGACCCTTTAATTTATTTCGGCTAATACAGCCTATGTCAAAATTTTACAGAGGAACGTGTGCAATATGGACAATAGTACTTCTATGTATATAGGTTAGACAGGGACAGGTTAGCTTATGGAGAGTAAAGAGTTCGGACTGCGGAATAGGGTAATGACTACTAGAAAGTGGTTTTGGACAAAAAGACACAAATACAAATAAGTCCACTTTTTATACAGCAGCGTTTAAAGGGAGTTTTGAACTTGGTTCGAGCAAGGAGCTTGCTTGGAAGTTTATGTGCAAGTTATGAAGTGAGCACTGTGGCATTGTGTCATAAGGTTATGAAGTGGGCACTGTGGCATTGTGTCATTAGGTTATGAAGTGAGCACTGTGGCATTGTGTCATTAGGTTATGAAGTGGGCACTGTGGCATTGTGTCATTAGGTTATGAAGTGAGCACTGTGGCATTGTGTCATTAGGTTATGAAGTGGGCACTGTGGCATTGTGTCATTAGGTTATGAAGTGGGCACTGTGGCATTGTGTCATTAGGTTATGAAGTGGGCACTGTGGCATTGTATCAGTAAGTTATGAAGTGAGCACTGTGGCATTGTGTCATTAGGTTATGAAGTGGGCACTGTGGCATTGTGTCATTAGGTTATGAAGTGGGCACTGTGGCATTGTGTCATTAGGTTATGAAGTGGGCACTGTGGCATTGTGTCATTAGGTTATGAAGTGGGCACTGTGGCATTGTATCAGTAAGTTATGAAGTGAGCACTGTGGCATTGTGTCATTAGGTTATGAAGTGGGCACTGTGGCATTGTGTCATTAGGTTATGAAGTGAGCACTGTGGCATTGTGTCATTAGGTTATGAAGTGGGCACTGTGGCATTGTGTCATTAGGTTATGAAGTGGGCACTGTGGCATTGTATCAGTAAGTTATGAAGTGAGCACTGTGGCATTGTGTCATTAGGTTATGAAGTGAGCACTGTGGCATTGTGTCATTAGGTTATGAAGTGGGCACTGTGGCATTGTGTCATTAGGTTATGAAGTGGGCACTGTGGCATTGTGTCAGTAAGTGATGAAGTGGGCACTGTGGCATTGTGTCAGTAAGTTATGAAGTGGGCACTGTGGCATTGTGTCAGTAAGTTATGAATTGTGTCAGTAAGTTATGAAGTGGGCACTGTGGCATTGTGTCATTCGGTTATGAAGTAAGCACTGTGGCATTGTGTTAGTAGGTTACTGTGCAGTATTATCAACTGGCAAAAATATAGATGCCAATGTAAAATTTATTATTTTCTGTTTCTAAAAGAATTTTGGCTGTTAATAAGTTTTATTTCAGGAATTTGTTTAAAGGGAAAACATTAGATCACAGAAACTTGTTATTTGTCATCTTTAATTCTTGTTTGAGAAAAGCTGCTTCAGGAAGACAGATTTAGAATAACCATTAACACTGCTTGTTATTTAATTGCCTCAGTTTGTTCTTACCATCTACCCTGGTCTCAGTTGCCAGTGACTGATGATTCTAAGCCACCCAGCCTCAACTGTCAGACTTGTAGGGAGGTGTCAAAAACAATAGACAAAGTCCAAGCATACAGATTGTTACTTGTACTTGTGACAAGTTTGGTCAAAGTTGAAATATTTTTGGCATGTAAAGCAGGGTATGGCAGGTGACATGTTTGATCCGAGGAACCTTGCATGTTTTCAGTGTCTGATTTTCATGTATTCTGATTGGATGAAAGTGTATAAGATTCTGGTCATCTGAGAGATAGTTTCTCAATAAATATGGGTGTAAGTTGGAGTCCAGCAGACGGACAGCCACTGCCAGGCCCTGCTGGACCTTCTTTGTGCCAGCAACATGGAAGAATAAACTGCAGAGTAATTTTAAGTTTATATAATGGACTTCAGAATTCTTCATGCCCCAAACCGGGGACCCTCTCCACCTATATGATGAAGAAAAGAATGCACTAATTGGCCAAAGCTCCCACAGTTCCCCCCTTCATCCTCCCCAAACACCCAATAAGTGATAGTATACTAAAGGTCTTGGACCAGTAGGCCTAATGCATTTACATGTTAAAATAGTGACATTCGCTGGCTTATTTCTCCTTTTTGAAATGTAAAACTACAACTTTCTTTGCACATTCTGCTTCAAGTTTATACCAATAGCAGCAAATTGAAACCAAGAAAAGGGGAGGGGGGGTGGTCATGTGATAAGATTTTTTTTAACAGGTGCAGTTGTGTGCCTTTAATGATTGACCATTCTGTGCCAAATATGTCTCCAAAAATACACAAAGTTATCAAATGATTTAAAATATTTCTAGAGTAGCAGTGCCTTTCTAAAACTCACAGTTCATAAGTATTTTCATATCCAAAATTATGATGGGACTCAATTTTGGGATGCTCTGCTCCTGTGATATTAATATCCAACAGACACAGTAGCAGTATTTAGTACTTGATCAAAAGTTGTGGATCAGTTGACCCGACCTTGAGAGGTTCCAGTCCAAGACCTTCACACAATACCACATCAAGATTGCAGAGCGGTTCAGTTTGCTGCATACTGTAAATTGCTTTTATTTAGCTGTATTCTTATTTTCGCTGATGGCACAAAACTGTGAAAATAAAAACACAGTGAAATAGTATTTTAACATTGTTTGAGTGGGAATTAAGTGCAAAACGGTGAAATATAAACTACAGTGAAATGTCAAAAATACAAAAGTTGTGAAAATTTATACATGTGAAAATAAAGCAATTTACAGTTATGTCCTCAGATACTCCCTGTGTTTGATAAGGAACAAATAGCTCATTGAGAACACTAAGGAGATCAGCGACCAGTTGGCCACAGTATGGCAGTGGGGGCCTTCAAGTACTGTTTCTAGTGCAGTAACTTGAGCTGAGTGCTGCTGTTAACCTGACAAGGCCTTGACCTTTGACCAGCAGAGGCTGGGGCTCAGCTTGTGTTTTGAAGTTGTTGAAGTGCCAGCAGGCTGACTGGAGGTGCCCATTGCTTTGTACACTGTAGCCACAGCTATATATAGTGGTGTTGTACAGTGCACAGCCTGTACCTCTCTGCCTTTCCACACCACTGCATTCACTGGCTCACACTTATTTCAGTTTCTTGTGTGCTGGATCAGAGGAACTTTGGAGGCCAACAGATGTGTACATGCACAACAAATTGGCTGCAGTCCATCTTTGTGTGTGGTGTTTGCATTGAGGCATCAGTTTTGTGTGTGTCTGTTGGCTGTATCTATGAGCTGACTGAAACTATTATTAACCTGGATTTGCTATCAGTGCCATTCCCTGAATAAAGAGGGATAGGAAATTCCCAAACCTTGTGAACACTATTTTTTCCTCAGAAGTGCATAAGTGGGTCATTGGTTATTAGTTTGGTGGTAATTTGATCAATATGAGTCCAGTCATACACTGTTTCTCTTTTGTGAACAGAGAGAGTGTGCAAGTTGTGACTGAGCTGCACTGGTTAAATCGTGGACAGGATATGATTTAAAACCATAACTTGGGGGAAAACACACCGTGGTTTGTTGTGAATGGAAGGTAACTCCAATCAGCAGGATTGGATGTGTTTTCACTCTCAGTAAGGGTAAAAGTTCCATTGAGAATTGAAGAAATGAGAACATTTGCTTGTAAACATGGTCTCAAGGTGAGTATGCACATCTTCCCCCTGAGCCTACTCTTGTAAACACACCATTTAGGGCAGTGGTCAAATTGTATATGCTTATCTTTGTGACATGAAAATAATTGATTTGTTTGTTGCTGTTGTTGATTTGTGTAGAGCACAGTCAGTGACCTATGTTAAGATTCTACATTGCTGACTGGCTGTATCAACATTTCCTATTGTGATTAGCTTAGAACTGATGTATCAGCTCTGTCTGATCTAAATTCTACCATTTCCTATTGTGATTAGCTTAGAACTGTTGTATCCGCTCTGTCTGATCTAAATTCTACCATTTCCTATTGTGATTAGCTTAGAACTGATGTATCCGCTCTGTCTGATCTATATTCTACCATTTCCTATTGTAATTAGCTTAGAACTGATGTATCCGCTCTGTCTGATCTATATTCTACCATTTCCTAATGTGATTAGCTTAGAACTGATGTATCCGCTCTGTCTGATCTATATTCTACCATTTCCTAATGTGATTAGCTTAGAACTGATGTATCCGCTCTGTCTGATCTATATTCTACCATTTCCTAATGTGATTAGCTTAGAACTGATGTATCCGCTCTATCTGATCTGCTCTATCCACTGTTTGTTTCACCAGGTCATGTAACCTGGCAGAAAACACTCCATTTGCTCCAGGATATTTTCCAAATTATGTTTTCAAGAATGGACCTATTTGTTATTTTCTCCCTACAGGTAATACCAATTCACTGGAAGGTAACAGTTACTGGAGCTGCCACAGTGAGGATCATATTAAATATACTGACACAACTTAACTTGCCATTAAATCATACCAAATTTCCCGCATTTATACAACATGTCAATGCTTTGGTTCACTCGAATGGCCTCCATTGTGGCTCACCTTATATTATATCGGTGCCCAGTTTACATTATCAAGTGTAGTACAGGCCTGTACATACAGGTCCAGCTAATTGGTAAAGTGAGCATTGATTTTTCCTGGGATAAAGTTTTACAATGAAGGGGAGTACATATGGGGCCAATGATTTTTCCATTTAAAAAAGAAAGAGGAATTCCTCTTCATCTGCAAAAATTTTTCAAAATTCGTTTCACTGCTTTATTTTTATATATAATTCATATAAGAAAAAATATCAAATCTGTTTCAAGGATGAAAAAAATGCACAATTTCGTTTCGGTTTCAGAAAAAACAGAAAATCATTGGCCTTATACATAGCAAATTCTCCCCGACTCTGGCCTGATGGATGGCAACGTCTTGTAAGCCAGCATTTTGACGTAGTGTTGACCTGGTGTAACCATGTGATCTGCTTGTTAGAAATGGACCCGTACCCATCCAACAACAACTGTTCAAATATATATTGGCTTATTTCAACAGGTTTGCATTCATTCCGTTCCATTATACTGCTGATTAGATTAACAGACATGTAGTTATTTAGTTTCAGATGGTTACTGAACAAATACGATTTGTTTACATTCAAATGCCTTCATGCATCAATGTGCATGCAGATCAGCAAGAGTTCCCCTAGACAGTAAACGTCATTGTTTGGGATATCCCACATGTCGCATTCATGGATTCGCACACATACCCATAGCATGTGACCCAGCATGTCCCTGCCAGTGGCCTGAGCAGGTGTGGTGGTAGTGGGATTCCAGCCAAAGTTGACAGTGAGATACATCTACTTGCTTTATTGTTCGATTCTGTTATGGTGCCCCAAGTGCAAGAGAACTTTTTGACAATCCTCCCTTTTAAGTTTTAAACAAACTTGTTCCAAACTCAAAATTGGTGACAAATTGATTTTATTGTTGAATGTTGTCGTTCATGAGAATATACCTGGCAAAATCTACGTTTGCTTCAGTGAATGTATTTCTAGTTCCAAATGTGATGAGTTTAGAGCTGATGTATCAGCTCCAGGTCATGGACCAGTAACCTGTGCCTAATGCATACACATGTTAAAATAGTGACATTCGCTGGCTTATTTCTCCTGTTTGAAACGTAAAACCACAACTTCCATTGCATTCTACTTCAAGTTTGTACCAATAGCAACAAGTTAAAACCAAGAAAATTGGGGGTCATGTGATTAGATTTTTTTTTACAGGTGCATTCGTGTACCTCACCTCCATGATTGACTGTCCTGTGCCAAACATGTCTCCAAAAAGACAAAAAGCTATCAAATGATTTGAAATATTTCTAGCATAGCAGCGCCTTTCTAAAACTCACAGTTGATCAGTATTTTTCTATCCAAAATCATGATGGGACTTAATTTGGGATGCTCTGCTCCTGTGATATTAATATCCAATAGACACAGCAACAGTATTCAGTACTTTATCAAAAGTTGTGGATCAGTTAACCCGACTTTGAGAGGTTACTGGTACAAGATCTCCATCTGAAAAGCACCATTTTGTTCGAATCAGGTATTGCATAGTTGATAAATTAGATCGTTTGGGATGGCAGAAAGTGACATAGACTCTGAAGTTTCTGGCTTTTGTGAACCGGAAGGCACAGTGTACTCTAATTCAAAAGTTAGTTTGGGTATTTCTGATGTTGAGGTGAACTCGGACTGGGATTCATCCTCCGATGATCTTGCTCTAGCTCATGAAGTTTCAGCAGGCAGCTGGCGGAGCACTCGCTTACAGAATGTCAATGCATAAAATTGACGGTCGCCCAGTTGGCTGAGGCGATCAAGATACTGTGTGGGCAGTCCAATTGTTTGAACAAGTCAACCAGGTGGTCGAGTTAAAAAAAAACAGAAGTTCTAGTCTGTTTTATGATTTAAGACATTTGTTATCGATATTCTGTCTTGGGAATAAGAAATATTTACAAGAATAATTCCGTATGTTGTCTTTGTTGTTTATGTTCCTTGTTGGGCTATCTGACAGCATGAGTGTCATTCATATTCATGGGCTTGACTGGTAACTTACAGTTTTCCAATTACTCTCTTCGATTCATAGGGTAGCCTTTTTGAAAGAAAGCGTGTGATTGGTTGACTTGAAATCTGCTGCTTCCGTTCATGTGCAGCAGTTAGGGTGATGGTTAACTTCAGGTTTATGCAAAAATGAGTACTGTAAATTGCTATATTTTCATGTGTACATGTATACATTTCACGTTTTTTTTTTTTTTTTGACATTTCACTGTATTTTTAATTTCACTGTTTTGGACATAATTGCTATTCAAAAAATGTTAAAATACTCTTTCATTGTGCTTTTATTTTCATGGTTTTGTGCCATCTGCGAAAATAAGAGTACAGAGAAATTAAAGCAATTTACAGTATTTAATTTTGAGTGACATGGCAAGAGAGTACATAGCATAAATGCTTACTTAAGCATACAATACTGACACATGGAGTCAGATATTAGAAAACAGATTTCAGCAGATAATGATTCACCAGATCATCATGCAGTCTGAGTCAAAGTCTGGCAGCAGGATACAGCCAGAGCTAACTGAAGTTGTGCACGCGGCATATTAGCTCCAAAGCTGCCACTTTCTTCTTTCCCCCTCTTGTCCATAGGTGAAAATTGCATGCACATTGTGGCAAAAATCACATCAAATGCCACCAGAGAGCACCTAGATTTAAAAATTTTCCACAGGGGGCATGCCTTGGACCCCCCCCCCCCCCCCTAGCATGGCTTTACCCCTTTGGCGCTCACAATGTCAGAATTTCGGACCGGTAAGTACTGAGCTGGTCCACTAGATATTAAAACTTAATGGCCCAGCTGGACCAGTAAGTTTTCTGTACTGTTTTATGCACTGCAATGTACACATGGTAGAGTTCAGTAAGCTGGTTGCTTCCAACCATATAATTATTATCTGCTACCAAACCTTAGCCTCTTGACTTTGTTTCTTCTGTTGAATGAGCATATCATTGTCAAGATTGTCAAGCAAAATGATTAAACGAGGCAAAGGCCCAGCTGCCCAAATGCAAGTAAAGAGGAAATTTGTCCGAGCGGTTTCGCCGTATGAGTGGCTCATCAGGGACTGGACATAACGGTTAAACCTTCTGCTCATATACTGTAGTGTCAACAAAAGGCGTTGTTAACGTACTACCGTGACGTCACACGCAGGCCCGTTGGGTTTGTTTGCCTGGGGAGTCAACCCACTCGTCTAATGACGTGATGGTCAGCCGCGTGTCCGTTGCACACGACATAGGGTCATGCTCCCTACCGGTGGTGCATTGTTGATAGTCAGTGGGAAGTCCCAGTGGTATTCGGGGATCCCCTCTCCATGCAAAATTCGGTCATTTATGATATATGATAGAGAGGAATTCAGAAAACTGTAGGGGGATCCTGGGTGGAGCCCCCTTTAAAAATGCAGAGGGACAGAAAGGGGTGTATTTGTGTCCTCCTTCCTGTTTTATTATGTTTTAGCTGTTATGTCATAAGGACTGGTGTCCTTGCTTATGGGAAGTAATCCTCGTGCGTGGAGAAAATGAGCATAAAACAATAATAATAAAAAAAAAAAAAAAAAAAAAAAGAAAGATTGTCAAGCAAACTTTTTTTATGCTGGCCAGTGAATCACTACAAAACCCCAGCCTGGATGGTATGGCACCCCCAAGGATGTAGTGCAAGAGATAACACTTTTATTGATGTTTTAGAGTGCAAAAGGTTTGAAAGCTGTTTCTAGATCCAAATTTTGTGAAGTCTTAAAAAATGCAATTCAAAAAAAAAAATCCACGTGGACGTTTTCCTGCAAATCAGCCTTAACTGAAGTAACCTCAAATTGATTTTTCCACAAGAAGAGGTAAAATGAACAACCATAGGTATGAAAATCATTTAATAATGGGTTATTTCAGTGTAAAATTGCTGACTTTGGATTTAGAATCAATAGTATGGTATCTATGAATGTTGAGAAAAATCAAAATTCAACAGGGCTGACCAAATATTCAAGATGACTGGGCCTAGGAAAAAAACTGTTGTGTTTCTAGTTGCGCGGTCGACCCCACAAAAAGTTGCTCACCATAATCGGATGAAAAAGAAAAAACTATTTTCATCCTGTTTAAATGACTTTGTGAGTCACTGATTTTTATTGGTTCATTCCAGTTCTCAACACCCAAATTGACCAATCAGAGCGATTGTTGTTGGGACACTTGCAGAGACACATGTTCGACCTGGCTTGTGAACATGGATGGAGCATGTGGAGGTGTAGGGTCATCTGTTTGCGTGGAGGACGAAACTGGTGTTTGTTGTATCAAACTCTTTCATTTGAACAGACAAGGAATAAAGACCAAAATTACTTATGGCATATCAGAGCACTGTCCACAGAGAATGACAGATCTGAATCTAGGGAACCACAGTCAGGTGCCTGACATGTTTTTGTGGCTGTGAGTTTGTGTGCGGCGTTCAAACCAAGGTCAACCTTGCAGTGATGTTCGTCCACACTTTTACTAGAATGTTTAAGATGCCTTGATGTATTATCAGTTGGGATTTGTTTAAAGACAATGTAAGTAATATATTTTGCTCTGTCATGTGAAAATTTGAACTGTTTTGGGACCGACAGAATGCTCAAAGGATCACAATTTCACCACAACTTGAATAGAGACCCAATGTGCCCGAGCGCTGCAAAGTGAGAGTCTATCCTATTTTCTGGGTGCCATGGGGCTCCCTCGGGATGTGGGATACTAAGTCAATTTAATGAAATTGAAATAAAAAGTAAATGTATGTAAATTAGAATAATTGTGGTTCCCCACAATAGATTGTGAAATTAAGGGTTTAATTACAGCACTGCAGGCTTTAGATATCATAATGAACTTGTAAAAAAAAAAATCATATTTCTTTATACATACTCTGACAGGCTGCTATATATTGACATGCACAAGTGCTGATCTTTTCTCGTCTCTCACTGTCTTTTCCCCATCAGACTTCATTCAACGGGGAAATGATACCAGACAAAGACCATTTGGAGCCATTCTTTAATATATTTGAAATGTGAAAGTTTAGTGTTATTCACATTTTTGACTTCTTCTCCAAATCCGTCAGATTCACTTCAAACTTGATTTTACCTTGGGTGCATCTCTACCAAGTTTGTTCAAAAGGTGTCGCTTCAGTGGTTTTTGGATTTTTTTATGATTTTTTTTGTCTTTGTTTTCTTGGGGAGGGAGGGCAAACCTTAAAAATCTTCTCCGAAACTGCTCACCCAATTGCTTTGATATCACACAGCAACATTCCTAGGGACTCTTACTTCCTAATGTGTTCACCATGGGTGCTGCAATTTGTGATTTTTAGCTCTGCTTGCTAACATTGCTCTTCATCCGTCATCCGTTCACAATTCACATTTTTTACTTCTTTTCCAAAACCATCATCCAGATTCACTTCAAACTTTGTGGGGATGTACCTTAGGTGAGTTTCTACCAACTTTGTTAAAGTGGTCATGCTCCAGTGATTTTTTATTAGCTCTGCTGACTTGTCAGTCAGCAGAGCTTATAGAATCTGTTTGCGTCCGTCTGTCCGTCTGTCCGTCTGTCGTTAGACTTTTTATATTTTCGACTTCTTCTCAAAAAGCGCTACATAGAATGTTTTGATTTTGCACATGGATGATCCCCAGGTGGACCTCTACCAAGTTTGTGAAGGAGATGATGATACAATAATTTTTCTATTTTTCATGAATTTTTTAATTTAAAAAAAAAAAAAACTAAAATTTCTTCATCTGAAGAACTACAAAGCCAATTGCTTTGATATTGCACATAGGGTCATCTGGGGTCAACTAGTTCTTATTTTGGCCACCAGGTGGCGCTGTAATTTTTTTTCCTATTTTTTTATGAATTATTGCCTGTTAAGGCTACTTTCGACTTCTTCTCCAGAACAGCTGAACAGAATTGCTTAAAATTTTATCAGTATATAGTTGGACATTAGACAATGAAAGTTGGCGAAAATAATATGGATATGTTAATTTTAGGTAAAGTTATGGGATATCAAACTTTGCAACTGTAAGGAAGTGCTGCAGATGTATATATATATATATATATATATATATATATATATATATATATATGGCAATACAGTGCATATATTACACTATTGTATTTACCCTTTTGACTTCTTCTCAAAAACCGCTGTATGGAATGTTTTAATTTTGCACATGGATATTGCCCAGGTGAACCTCTACCAAGTTTGCGAAGGAGATGATGATGCAATAATTTTTCTATTTTTAATGAATTTTTTTATTTATTTTTTGAAAAAAAATAAAATTTCTGCATCTCAAGAACTACCTGGCCAATAAATTGCTTTGATATTGCACATAGGGTCACCTGGGGTCAACTAGTTCTCATTTTGGCCACCAGGTGGCGCTCCGATTTTTTCCCTATTTTTTTTAATGAATTTTTGCTTGTTTAGGCTATTTTCGACTTCTCCAGAACAGCATGATAGAATTGCTTAAAATTTTATCAAAATATAGTTGGACACTAGACAATGAAAGTTTGCGAAAATAATGTGGATATGTTAATTTTTGACAAAGTTATGCGATATCAGACTTTGTGATTGTAAGTGAGTGCTGCCACTGTGCACCGGCAGCCATTGAAAGAGCAAGGTATGTCAATTGATAATACATGTACTACCATCAGCAGAGCTTATAGAATCCGTTTGCGTCCATCGTTCGTCTGTCCGTCCGTCCGTCCGTCCTTACGCAAAATTTATTTTAAGGACAAACTTTGCTACCACTGTACATACATGTATATAGCTGTACAAATCTAGACTGCAGTCCATGTGTTCCAATACTGTAAAAGCAGATCCCAGGCAGCAGAGCACAGGATCATCATGATCCTCTTGTTTTTTTGATTTTTTAATTTTTTTTTTGGCAAATCTTAAAAAATCTTTTCCAAAGCACATAGCCAGTTGCTTTCTTATTACACAGAAACACTCTCAAGGACTCCTAGTTTGTTTGCATATGTGTGTGTGTGTGCGTCAGATTAAGCTGAAACTTTGTGGATATGTTCCTTGTGATAGGTTCAAACAAATTAAAGTTGTGGACTAGGTGGCACTGCTGTGGATACCTGTTTTTTAACATTTTTTTCAATTCGAGTACTTAAATATCGCTAAGTGTACCTTTCCTAGTGATTACTATATAGGTCAATGGGCATTCTAATGCTAATTCACATTTAATGAATTTTTCTTTAGGCAAATCTTAGAAATACCTCTAAATGTCATTATGCACTCAGGTAAAGTTCTACACAGGTCTATTCACTTGCAACTTTGATTTTGATTTTGATTTTGTGAACAAACTTAGGTAATCTGAGCACGGTCTGTTCATGTAGTTGGTACAGATATCTTATTTAAAGTTGGGTCATTTTAGCAAGCAGGGAAATTAGAATAAAAAAGGTGGCCATCAGTGCTGGTAGTCATCCCTGTCACAAAGCTAATTATTCATGAAGTGCCTCCTTCATTTTCTTTGAGGCTCTCTGGCACTGGATGACTATTGTCAACAAAGCGAAAGTGACATGTGTCTTGCTTTCTTCATGAGAAGATTCTCAGATAATCAATATCCCTATTACCATTATTACCACTCAAAAAACTATGAATCCTCCAATGGTGTTCATTCATTTCATGGCATATTCTTGAAAAATCTGTTAGGAATATCAATGACTACACGTATCTCCTACAAACACAGGCAGAGTATTTTCAAACTGTTAGTATTACTACAAGGAGCATGAAATTAGTGCTTTGCATTTCTGTTGCTGAAAGTAGGTCAAGGTCACTTATGGTCATAGCCTGGCCACCATCTTGAATTTTTGCTGTTTTTCCTCAATTTAAATATTACTTGACTATTGATATTTTTAATCACTTCCTGTTATAATGCCAAACAAAGTAGCAATGATATAGAATGAGACATTTTGGCAACTTTTTATATAGTTTTAAGCCATTGATTAGTAGTTGAGAGGGTCACTATCCATTGGGTTGAAGCTGTGTCCTGCAGACTGCCTGCTCCCTGCCATGTTTGGCTTGCTGTCTTGTATGGGTAAAAGGTTATCAGGACGGGATGATGTCTTCATTTGACTAGCCATGTGACACTTTTTATGCTACATGCATGATGCAGACTGATATGAATCCCTCAACACATTGGTAGTTAGGTTCATGCATAATTAACATGTGTCTGGTCGCATTAGACATCAAAAATGTAAATTTGACAGCAGTCAATTCCAGGATGCTACTGTTGTGCGACTGTAGTCGCTTCCACAGGGAACGGTGAAACTCCATTATTTATTTTGGGACCATTTTAACAGCCTGTATTACCTAAAATCTTCACTGGTAGGCCTATTGTTGGTAAAAAGCTTCATACATTGGTGTGGTTGCATAAAAGTGCAAAAAAAAGTTGCCAAGTTCTGCATTTGAATTTAGACAGACAAATTATCCATGTTGGGTGTTTATGTATAATTGTAGGTTTTTATTCTGTTCATCATGACCTTTGCCTGCTCAGCAGACCTAGGGTTTTGACCTGCTGTACTCAGGCAGGGACTAAGACTGGGACAGGGAGTGGGACTGGGACACGCCACCAATCACATTCAAAAATGGCCTGAAACAAAGCTAAGCAGTCATCATGAAAATGTACTGAGTAAACATGAGAAATAAGCTGGTATTTAAACACAAATAACCATCAGTGATATACACATGGACCCATTTTGTTGACCTTTTCTTTAATATTTTACTGGGACACTGTAGTACCTCTGGCTTTTTCAGGCAAATGAGAGCACTAAACCTAAAAAAAAGTCTGAAGTATTGTGAATTTATCTCTGATGTAAAAGGGTGTCCCTGCATCTTTGCTTCTTTTCAGGACAGTGCCACTTAAGTGTTAGTTAAGAAAATAAAAGCAAGTTTTAATTGATGAGTAAAATCAACCAGGATACTGGACCCCCACTTTGAGGGGCACTGTTTGTTCAGTGTGACCTGGCACAGCCTGTATCCTGGTCTGGTAAATGTGACACTGGCCACTACACTCCCAAGAATGCCTGCCAGAAAAGAAACTGATCTCAGAGGTTCACACCCCCAGGATCTGTTCTAGACGGGTTGGAGAGTTCTTGTCTGAAATCAGTGTTGATTCAATGACAGGATAATGGGTTAATGAGTCATTTACAGAGGACACTTATACAATTACTGTCAGTAAGGGTCAATGTTCAGCTACTGGGCTGAAAATGTTCTTGTAGTTACACATACCACCAACAGATGTCTCTATGAGCTAGAAATAAAAGCCATGAGGGTCTCTTGGACACAGAAATTATTTTGGTGAGGGCAGGTTCAATAAATCACAACTTTGTGTTGCAGATTTGTGTGAACAGTGTGCCTTATGTAGTACTTAATGAGTATGGTCAAGTCAATGGAAAGATGTTACATGTTTTCTCAATTGAAGAAAGTTTTCTGCAGACAGTGCTTAAGCTCAAATGTTGAG
Organism: Hermodice carunculata; assembly: GCA_964020975.1. Taxonomy (NCBI): domain Eukaryota; kingdom Metazoa; phylum Annelida; class Polychaeta; order Eunicida; family Amphinomidae; genus Hermodice; species Hermodice carunculata. The sequence goes on along the minus strand of CAXHWN010002757.1, from coordinate 217,514 downwards.
TATCTCCATTCTCTGATCAAATACTGTCCACTGTAAACACATTTAAAATTACCATACCCCTACAAAATAGACCCCTGTGAAAAGATATATTAAGGACACATTACAACACCATAGGTCACTTAAGCTGGTCTCCACGCACTTTAGGTGCTTTGCCAGAGCTCCCAAAAACTTTCCGTGGGCCCATTGCCGTACCATGCTGCTGCAATGACTGTCCTAGATGCCCTGTGGCGTGTCACAGCACCCCTAGTGTCAGTAATGCGTACTAGCGAGCATGCGCAATCAGTTTCCTACTCTGGCGTCCATCTATGGTGGACGCGTTTTGTTGGAAGCTCCCGCTTTTTTCTTACCGCTATCGGTACTTTTGTGGCTTCTTCGTGTGTTTTGAGATAGTCGACAGGTTCCCGGGAACTGGTCCTATCTCCGGTTAGTTCATTCAGGTTACGGGTAGTTGAGGTGCATCCATGAGCTTGGATGCAGATTTGGACGTCCGTTGGGACGTCAACCATCACAGGATGGCATTCTGGGATGATCATCCTGCAAGCCTTTTCTGCATGCATAGGAGCGGTGTGTTCTGCACTGAAGAGAGTCCATGCGACGTTTGTTGACGATGGACTCCCTATCAATGGCAGAAAGTCCGTCGGGCGGACGTGAGGTCGGCCAGACGAAGGCTGCAATGTGCAGAGTTACGTCAGCGAGAGGACAGTGTGCCTCTTGAGGGATCAGTGGCTTGCTTCGCGGCACGTGCTGAAGATGCAGCCATCCAGGCACCTGGCAGCTTGCCACGTCGTGTGCAAGCTGGTCCTCGAATCGAGGCACGTCCTCGATTCGAGGCTTCCATTTGTGGGCATGCCAGTATGAACAAGCTTGTTCATGCTGGTCCTCGAATCGAGGCCCCTGATCCTCGAATCGAGGATCGGCCTCGAATCGAGGATGGTCCTCGAATCGAGGCCCCTATGGTAAAGGTGCCGTCTACGGACGTTAAGTGGACTGTGGTAGAGGGGTCCCATGCGCGGGGTCCCCCCACAGCCACTTCTGCTACAGTGAGCAGGTCTGTAGGCAATTGTCCCGTCCTGTCTGCCCTACTGCCGGCTGTTCGTCGGTAGTTCGGCGAAAGGACGGAACCTTGGTAGTCACTTAGGCAGTGAATACCAAGGTGGGGGGGAAGTCAGTAGTGTCTTCAGGTGGAGATAGGGTGACGTTGTCATCACTACCTGTTGGTACTACTCCTCCAGGCTTTCCTCCCTGTGCCCCGCCGGGTCAAGCTTTGGCTGTGCAGGCGGAGGTGACTGCTCAAGTGATTATGGGCAAAGTGGAGGCGCTGTTCGCTGCGGTCGGCGAACGGCTGGACAAGTTGGAGCGTAAGGTTTCCTCCGGGGGACCTGTGGTCGCTCCTCCCTCCCCCGCCCACTCAGTGTTGCCTGGCCCCCCTTGTGAAAGTGGGGCCGAGTCTTCTCCGCGTGGACTGCACCTAAGCCTAAGGTGGCTAGTGCGGTCAGGGCGGTGGCCCCCACTGTGTCCTCCGTGGTGTCCGCGAGCGTTTCTGGGTCTCTTGGGGACCAGGTGACAGACCGTAAAATAGTCCTCGGTGGTGAGGGCTCGGCCATTATGGTCACTTTTGGGGGGGGGGGGTGAGAGAATGGCTTCTCAGCCGGTTTCTCCCCTACCTCCCTCCCCGGGCCGCGTGCGTTCGCGCTCCCGCCACGGGAGGGAGAAGAAGAAAAGGAAGAAGAGGAAGAGGCGTCATCGGCACCTCTCCTCCTCTCCATCACCGGATGGGAAGGTACGTCGCCAGAGCTGTCGCTCGGGCGTTCCGCCTGCCGGAGGGAGGCAGGTCTCTCCCTTGGCAATTCCCACTCCAGACGGTGGTACAGTGGTGCGCGGATCGGATGACTGGGTGCCTAGTCCCACCCGGGGAGTCGATCAGTCCGGGTTGGAGGCTCAGCCATCTTCTCCCACCCCAATGGAGATTGATCAGGCGGTCGATTTTTCTTCTGTTGGGGAGGTTTTCTCTGCGGTGACCTATGCCGATGTGACGGCGGGCCGGGGCGCTTCGGCGCTTGAGCCTACCCCTGCAGAGGCTAAAGGAATCGCTTCAGAGACACTGAGCCGGTGCAAGAGGTTGCGGCAAGTGTCGCTCCCCCGGCCCCCAGGCCTATTGGCCTAGTGTGTGCAGGCAGGCCGGTGTCACCTCCTCCCGCAGGGGAGCTTCTGTTGGGCATCTTGCCCGAGGAGACTCTTCGTGCGTGGGAGGAACTGCAGTCTCGGTACAGTTCTGGGACTCCGGCACCGGCCGCAGAAGCAGTGTCGCGACATCTCCCGGACGCCAAGGCAAGGACTGAGGAGGAGCGCCTTGAGGATTTTCTCCTTGCGTCGGGGGACGATCTGGAGGATTGTCCCACGGCCGAAGACATTCTCGACCTTGATTGCTCGGATTTCCCAAGTGCTTCCCGACAGCCATATCCAACCGGTCTTAGGGGGTGCCTCCCCCACTCTCTCCAGCTCAACCGAGCTGGTGTAGGGGCACCGGGGGTCCAGGATGGTTTTTTTCTGGTCCATGGCTCTCTAGTGCTGAGTTTTTTGGGCTAGATACTTTAGGAGGTACCTCCCTCCTCCAGTCTGATTTTATATCAGCTTAAGTGACCTATGGTGTTGTAATGTGTCTTTAATATGAAGTTTTTCAACGTAAAACTATTATTAAGGAACATTACTCACCATAGGTCACTAATATTCCCACCCAACCATCCCGGCTTTCGGTCCCTCCTACACAGTGTAGGAAACTGATTGCGCATGCTCGCTAGTATGCATTACTGACACTAGGGGTGCTGTGACACGCCACAGGGCATCTAGGACAGTCATTGCAGCAGCATGGTACGGCACTGGACCCACGGAAATTTTTTGGGAGCTCTGGCAAAGCACCTAAAGTGCGTGGAGACCAGCGTAAGTGACCTATGGTGAGTTATGTTTCTTAATAATAGTTTTACCTTGAAAAACTTCATATTTACCTATTTATAAATACTTTTTGCGGTATTTAGCCATACAGCTCCTATCAACAATACAAATGTTCTTCTTTGCTAGCTTCTTGATGATAAGCAGTATCTCATACCATTCATAATCATTCAGCAGGCTGCAGGGAAGTCCTTCTCTCAGGTTGGTTTTTCCCAAAGCCCTAAATGGGCAGGCGGGCAGGCAGATCATAAACCGGTGCCACTGATAAAGACAACCTCCTCCTCCTATTATGAATTGGTGCCACAGATAAAGACAATCTCTTCTTATCAAAGTGTGTGTGTCAACAGACACTTTTCTGTTTTTCCTGAAATTGTGTCTGTGTGCCAACACAGACATACTGTTTTTCTAGGAATTCTCTCTTTCTTTCTTTCTTTCTTTCTTTCTTTCTTTCTTTCTTTCTTTCTTTCTTTCTTTCTTTCTTTCTTTCTTTCTTTCTTTCTTTCTTTCTTAGCAAATATGTCCAACATTTCATTTGAAAAGTATCATACGTAGAAACTCCAAACTTGGCACAATTATACTTCTATGGATGAAGTCAGGCCTTTTTATAATGAGAGGTCATGCTTTTCAAAATTATGCAAATGAGGGCTAATTAAAGTTTTAAATCTTCAATATCTTGTATACTATAGTAGATGTAGTGCCGAGTGTATTGGAGTTTGATCATATCAAGGCAAAGGTCATCTCAAATGTCAAGGTCAAAGGTCGGTTTTGGGTCAAAATGTGATTTTAAAGCCAAAATGTCATTTTGAAGGTCAAGGACCACTTCAGATAGAGGTCATTTCAAGGTTAATGGTCGTTTCAAGGTCATAGGCCACTTTTGATGGTAGCTTTCTTCTAGCCATAACTTGATTAATTTTTATCCAGTTTCGATCATTTTGGGCTCAAATTGTAGCTATTGTAGCTGCATATTTTTGAAGTCTCGCCTTTTTATAATGATAGGTCATACTTTTCAAGATTATGCAAATGAGGGCTAATTGAAGTTTTAAATCTTCAATATCTTATATCTTATATACTATAGTAGATATAGTTCCAAGTGTATAGCAGTTCGATCATAGCAAGGCCAAGGTCATCTCAAATGTCAAGGTCAAAGGTCATGTCAACGTCAAAGGCCACTATTAGGTCAAATTTCATTTTAAAGGTCAAGGTTCACGTCAGGTAGAGGTCATCTCAAAGTGAAAGGTCATTTCAAGGTCAAAAGCCACTTTCGATGGTGGCTTTCTTCTAGCCATAACTTGGTCAATTTTGTCCAATTTTGATCATGTTTGGCTCAAATTGTAGCTATTGTGCAACACTGCACATTTTGAATATTACATTTGACCCCCAAAGGTCAAAGGTCAACATCATCTGGACCTTTGAAAGTTTCACCTAGCCATAACTTGGCCAATGTCCATCCAGTTCTAATCATGTTGGACTTAAATTGTGGGTTTTGTAACACTGTACATTTTCGCAATTTACATGTAACCTATAAAGGTTAAAGGTCAAAGGCCAAGGTCATTTGGACCTTTCAAATTTTCATCCAGCCATAAGCTGAATGGAATGTGAAGTACCAAAGCGCAAAATTTGATACCATTTAATATTTACAACTTTGGAAGGAACACAGACAGATTTGCTTTGAAGCAAATCTTCCTTTCTAGTTCTTTCTTTCTTTCTTTCTTTCTTTCTTTCTTTCTTTCTTTCTTTCTTTCTTTCTTTCTTTCTTTCTTTCTTTCTTTCTTTCTTTACCAGTAAATTTGTCTGACACTTTTCTCATACCCTATTATACATAAAGACTCCAAACTTGGCATAATAATTGTACCTCCATACAAGGAGTTTGACCTTTTTATGCAGAGGAATGAAGATGTTTAAAATTATGCAAATTAGGGACATTTGAAATTTTAAATCTTGAATAACTTCAAACGTTTATAGATAGAAATGTCATTCCAACTTCTACTAGGGGGTTATTGACCAGTACGCATCTAATAGATATAAAAACAAGGTGGAGGAATTTAAATTATGCTAATTAGTAGTATTTGAAACTTAAAATCTTGAATATCTTCAAAACTATTATAGATAGAGATGCCACTTCAATTTTCTGCTAGGGGGTTATTGACCATTGCGCTTGTAATGAATCTAAAACAAAAGTTGTACAATTTAAATTATGCTAATTAGCAGCATTTGAAATTTTAAAGATTGAACATCTTCGAAACTATAATAGATAGAGATGTCATTCCAACTTGTACTAGGGGGTTATTTACCATAGCGCATCTAATTATAGCCCAAAACTATTATTTGGAAGTAACTCTTTGTTTAATTACTATCAGAAAACATTTTCATAAATACTGTTCTGCAATTCAAAGGTACACAAGTATCAGTTGTTTCTGGAGTATATATATTTCTATGGAATTTGTTTCAAAAATTAAAAATTTGAAAGCTAAGAGTATACATACTTTTGATTTTTCAACACTTTATACTAATTTACTTCTTCATAAGTTAAATTAATATTGGAAAACATTATAATCAAAAATGTGCAAACATTCGGCTCACAAATATATAAATATCAATATTTTTTAAAAAACATCATTTTGGTCAGAAAAAATGATGAAGGAAAATAATTGGAAATCTTACACTATAGGACAACTTATAGAGGCAATTCATTTTCTTTCAGATAATACATTTGTTACATTTGGATCTCGCATATTTCAACAAATAAATGGAATCCCAATGGGTAGTAATTGCTCTCCTTTACTTGCTGATCTATATTTAACATGGCTTGAATTTGAATTCATGCAAAATCTAATGAAAACAGATTTTCACCTGGCTAAAAAAATTGTCCTTCTTTTCAAGATATATTGATGATATTGCTTGCCCAAACATTGAAAATTTCTTCGAAATTGCCAATAGAATTAACCCTAAAGAAATTCCTTTAAAGAGCAATGATGTTGATCCTTATCATGATGTATTTCTAGATTTAGATATTAAGATAATTGATAATAGTTTTGTGACTAAAATTTATCACAAAATAGATGATTTCAATTTTGAAGTTGTTAATTATCGTTTTCCAGAAAGTAATATCTCGGTGAAATTAGGTTATAATACTTTTTTATCTGAAATATTACATTTCAGTCGTGTTTCGGATAAATTTATAGATTTTGCATTTAGAGTTAAATTTACTTCCAAAAAACTTTTATCAAGAGGTTGCAAAATAAAGTTTATGAAAAAAATGTTATAACACTTTTTGTTGCAGACATCCAGGGTTTGTTTTAAAATATGGCTTCTCCAATTTTAATAAGTTCTGGCACTCTGTTACATCATAAATAATTTAAATGTGAAAAGTTTCTGACATACGACATAGTTATATTTGTCCTATGTGTTTTTTAATGGTCAGATAGGCCTACATAACTTAAATTCATGTTTTTTAAATAATTAATTTTATGGTCTAATAACAACATGCCTGGTTTCATCTGTGTGGAGTTGAAACTACCTATGGGTTGGGAGAATGCCTTGAGCTGGGTCAGAGCCGCAGAGGCTATCAGACGTGTATTCTATTGTAATTTTTTTTCCAAGCTTGACTTAGCAATTTAGATATCTGCATAGAACTGCTCATTTGTTTAGATTTCAGATATAATTAGTAAGGTTTTAGTTAAAATTAGAAAGAAAAAAGTACATGAATACATGAAGAGTTGCTCCAAAAGGTACAGTACCCCCCACCGCGCAACCCAACCCCACCCTTAACCCGTAATGCATCTTAGACGATTCGAGACTGAGAGTTAATATGCCTTATGACAGAAATTTCAGTGGAAGGTTTCCTACTGATGACCCGTTTATTAAATTCATTTGGCTCTTTAAACCTAGAATTTTCAAAACATCTTCATTAAATGTGATGTAATTGATGAGTTATTAATACCGAACTAGACATTAATATTGATTGCATTGGCTGTAAAATTCAGCAAGTTTATAATAAATAGGCCTATTTTTATGTCTGTATTAGAACAAGGTTGATCTGACCAGTTTTCAGGTGTGACGCAATTAATAACGTGACTCTTTTATGTCACATTGTTACATTTGTGTTTTACTTGAAGTTGAAGAACTGGTTTAATCTATTTGATCTGATCACTCTGTCAGGTAGGCCTAGTCGGGTCTGTTGTAAGACCAAGCGCTGTAGGTAAGTGTGGCGTTTATTATTTTATGATTCTATTTTAGGAGGGCTAATCATGAATGTTAGGTGTAGTTTCATTATATTTATGTAATGTGGGCTACGTTTTTAAGTAGGCCTATTAACAAAGGAGCATCATATTCGCTTGATTCTGTGATACATCAGCTCAGGATGTTTGAATTGGAAATGCAAACATGGTGCCGCCAGTTAGCAGAATGACTTGTCTGGGGATTAATGGCACAGAAACAAGTCTTGCGCTGGTTCCCCGGTGATGACCCGATTTTATAAAGGCTAACAATGCCCAAAACTTTCTTCTAAATTTCAAATTTCATTAATATGATTTGTTCCTTTTATAAATTAATTTGCTATTATGATTTAGAACTATGCAGTTTTTCAGTTAATTGTACGGAATAGGACTTTGCTCTTAGAATATCGGACTTGATAGTGTTCAAACGGTACATTGGCTTACAGAATTAGGTTTGTTAAGTTTCTCTTTGTATTAAATATGAAGTACCAAAGGACAAAAGTTGTAGCATTTAAAATTTACAACTTTTGAAGGCACACAGACAGCTTTGCTTTGAAGCAAATCTTCTTTTCTAGTTTCTTTCTTTCTTTCTTTCTTTCTTTCTTTCTTTCTTTCTTTCTTTCTTTCTTTACAGGCAAATTTGTCTGACATTTCATTTGAAAAGTATTACATGTAGAAACTCCAAACTTGGCACAATTGTACTTCTATAGATGAAGTCTCACCTTTTTATAATCAGAGGTCATGCTTTTCAAAATTATGCAAATGAGGGCTAATTAAAGTTTTAAATCTTCAGTATCTTATATACTATAGTAGATGTGGTTCCGAATGTTTAGGAGTTCGATCATAGGAAGGTAAACGTCATCTCAAATGTCAAGGTCAAAGGTCAATTTTAGGCGAAAATGTCATTTTTGAGCTCAAGGTTCACTTCTGGTGGAGGTCATCTCAAGGTCAAAGACCACTTTAGATGGTTGTTTTCTTTTAGCCATAACTTGGTCAGTTTGCATCCAATTTTGATCATGTTGGGCTCAAATTGTAGCTATTGTAAAACTGCACAATTTGAAACTTACATGTGACCTTCAAAGGTTAAGGTCATTTGGACTTTTGAAACTTTCATCCAGTTATAATTTGGCCAATTTCCATCCAATTCAAATAATTTTGGACTCAAATTGTTGGTATTGCAATACTGCATATTTTTGTAAGAACATGTAACCTCAAAAGAGCAAAGGTCAAGGTCATTTGGCCTTTTGAAAGATTCATCTTTCCACAACTTGTTCAGTTTTTCATCTGATTTGATTAATGTTTGGCTTAATATGTTGGTGTTGTTACACTGCACAATTTACGTTTGACCTGTAAAGGACAAAGGCCAAGGTCATTTGGACTTTGAAATTTTTATCCAGCCATAAGCTTAATGTAATGTGAATACCAAGGGATAAAAGTTTTAGCCCTTAATATTTACAACTTTTGAAGGCACACAGATTTGCTTTAAAAATCTTTCTTTCTTTCTTTCTTTCTTTCTTTCTTTCTTTCTTTCTTTCTTTCTTTCTTTCTTTCTTTCTTTCTTTCTTTCTTTCTTTCTTTCTTTCTTTCTTTCTTTCTTTCCTTCCTTCCTTCCTTCCTTCCTTCCTTCCTTCCTTCCTTTCTTCCTTTCTTTCTTTCTTTCTTTCTTTCTCAGCAAATTTGTCTGACACTTTTCTCGGACACTATGACACATAGAAACTCCAACTCGCCATGATTGTACCTCCATACAAGGACTTTGTCCGTTTGATACAGAGGAATGAAGATGTTTAAAATTATGCATATTAGGGGCATTTGAAATTTTAAATCTTCAATATCTTCTAAAGCATAATAGATAGAGATGTCATTCCAACTTCTACCAGGGGTTATTGACCAGTGTACATGTAATGAATTTAAAACAAAAGTTGTAGCCATTTAAATTATGCTAATTAACAGCATTTGAAATTTTAAAAACATGAATATCTTCAAAACTAATGTTGTCATTTTAACTTGTACTAGGGGGTTGTTGACCATTGCGCATGTAATGTATCTAAAACAAAAATTGTAGCAATTTAAATTATGCTAAGTAGCAGTATTCAGAATTTTATCTTGAATATCTTCAACACTATAATAGATAGAGATGTTATTCCAACTTCTACTAGGGGGTCATTGACCATTGCACACCTAATGAATTAAAAATATAAGTTGTAGCAATTTAAATCATGCTAAATAGCACCATTAGAAATTTTAAATCTTGAATAACTTCAAAGCTATAATAGATAGAGATGCCATTCCACCTTCTACTCTTGTGTTATGGTATAGTTGGACATTGCCATATCAATATGTTTTGAAGACACACACACTGATTTGCTATGCAGCAAATCATCTTTCCCAGTTATAAACTGATGCCAGTGATAAAGACAACCTCCTCTTCTTATTATTAACTGGTGCCACTGATAAAGACAACCTCCTCTTATTATTATAGATTGGTGCCACAGATAAAGACAACCTCCTCTTCGTATTATAAACTGTTGCCACTGATAAAGACAACCTCTTCTACCTATTATGACTTTTTATAAATCTTCTGTCACAGTGTGTATGTACATTCTGTTTTTTGTCACCATGACATTGCACAAGAGGCTTTCATATAGGCATTGCCTGTTGGCCAATTGTTTTTGTTATAAAATATGTTTAAACCAAGTGTATGGTCATGTTTTTTATGGTGTAAGTCATGTTCTGACCTTCATCTTCTTGTGTCATCTTATTCTGATGTCCAAGTATAAAGTAGATAGGAATTGTATTAGTTGTTACTGGTTGCAAGTGCTAAAGGTATACCCAGTGTTTACTTGTAAATAAGTTCTTTGGAAAATGAAGATGACAAAAAGGAATTTCCAAAAGGTCATGAAATAGCAAGTATATTCTACTCGTGCACTTCAATGTGATTCATCTTAAATAAACCTCAGCATAATGACACCATCTGTCAGGTGAATGAGTCAAGCAGCAAAGGATTCATTGGACTGTAAGTCCCTCAAAAACTTGTGGTGTCATTAAATGAATATACTGGTCAGCTGTGTCATGGGTCAAGTGCTGTACAATGCCATGTAAAGTGAAGTCCCACAAGACTATCACAGTATAATGAATGTCTCAAATGTTTGGAATGAATCCTTCAGGCTCCTGCAGGGACAGACAAGATCTTATGAAGTGTGCACCAGTAACGACATGCACAGAGGGCCTGAAAAAGTACACGAGTTGACCTCTGACCTGTATTTACAAGGAATCACATAAGTAAATGACTCGACTATGTTGCCCTAACCTAGATGTCTCTGGGCTGTTTGTGGCACTGTGATGTGGCTGTATGAGGCATTCCAGGTACTCTACTTAGTCAGCTTGTCACTTGTCCAAATTTCTGGCTGCCCGAGAAACAGAAACAAAGCCAAAAGTTTTGCATCAAGGGATGTACTTTTGAAGTTGTGGACAAGAGTCAGTGCAGTGAAGTTAGACTGAATGTGTGGATTGGACCAGTAACAAACTGCTTGTTAGCTGTGCTCACAGAGTGTATGCAATCACTCAAGTCCAGCTATGTAGCCGTCCATGCATCTATCAGTCCCTAAACTTTTGCTTGTGGATGTGATACAGTCCACAGTTTTCAGGTTAGCCCTGTAGAACTTTCATTACTTAACAAGTGTATGGAAATCTAGGTCAAGTTCGCTATTTGTGGCATCACCTGTGGTAGTACACAGGGATTTTTAATGAATCATCACAAAACTGAGCAGGAATGTCAGCAAAGGAAAATGGTGGCAAGTGTACCACAAATATGTGTATCATGTGGAAGTTCCATGTTGCATGATATGGATAACCTTGACTCATTTCTCTGTGTCAGGGAAGGAATGCATTTCAGGAAATGAATTTTTGGTGACAATCACCAGATTAAGTGTCAGCAGAGGATTAGGTGCAAGGGCTTCTTGTTACAACTATGCCTACCACCAGCAACAAAATGCTCACATAGTGCAGGTCAGGATGGCCTTAAACACAGGTCAAGTTGTATGAGAAATAGACGTAAGAGTGCAATGAAGGGCAGTCTTAAGAACAGGTAAGACACCAAAAACCTTTGCAGGGGCAATTTTCAGATTTTAACGGCTTTTACAAAATAAATGTACTTTCTATAAGTTGGCAAAATTTCAAGGTCATTACTGTAGTAGAAATATGAGAAAAACGCAAAAATCACAGAGGCATGTGGATATCTGACCAAAAAACTGTCACTCTTTTGATTTTCAGCCGGCTCACGACACAATGCCACCCGTCAATCATACTCAACAGTCTGTCACGTGGCTACAGGTGGCAACGGCCCAGGGCAAAACAAGAGTGGTATCCCGGCAGCCCTGCGAAATCAGGCGGCATGCCGAAAGAGTGTTTGTGGACAGGGAAATGATGCTAACATACGAACATATGATAGCCTTAGTGGTTGAATTTATAGTGTCTTGCTTGTTTTGTGTTCAAACGAAGGAAGACGTTAAATGTTCAGAAGCAGCAGGAATCGTCAGACGATGTTCCTTCAGAGGTCGTGCCGCGACAGATTACCCCATTGGCCCTGCACACCATAGACAGACGTAAAAAAAAAAACTGGCACTTTAATCAACAATACCCATGTACATAATAATATTTTATTGAAACCATAGGATGAGGAAATAAAAGTACAAATAAATACATCAAAATTAGCATTAATGTGAACACAAGAGAAAACGTACAAAATAGTGATACAAGACTCAGGTTGGAAAGAGAAATGAAACTCATGGAGAAAATAACTACAAAATATCGACAAGCTAACTAAGTAAAGTGTACAGACAAGTCTAACAAGCTAACTACATAAAGAATACAGACAGGAGTAAATACAATAAAACACTATCCCTAAAAACGGGATGAAGAGGTAGGGGGCGGAAGACCAAACCCGCCATCCGTCCACTGACCACGAATGGCCTTGGCCGCCTCACCAAAGCAAGGCAACACAACTTTCGCTGCCAGGCTTGAGGTCACGGGGACCGAAGGGCCGCCTCCATGACGTCACACTTTGAAACCAGATTGTTGCCATTTGACAGAACGCTGAATAATGTTTTCTGTACTTCAAAGGTTCTTTTCATGTGATTGGCTAGTAATTGACTGACAACCTCACCGAATGTTAAGGGACAATGTTTACTACGTTTTGTACAAATATTAGCTCAACTTGAGCAAATGGTATTGTTTCAGAGGCTAATGATCAACATTAAAGGCCTTTGAAGCTTGTTTTCTCAGAAAGGATAATAGGATGGGAACCCCACCTGGGAATGGTCATTCCAAGAAAAGGGCTGAGCAAAATTTAATCCGGTTAAGGGCTTTTGATTCTGTAATCTGTGAACTGCAAAAGCAATTCAGTGATTTTCAAAATTTTACTTCTTTCTCTTTTTTATGAAATGAAGAAAATGAACATCTAGGAAATCAAGGGGAAAATGGGAATGTCAAACTCTGAGGATGGATAACTGAAAAATTAAGCCAAACATAAAAAATCACAGGATTTTTTTTGTTGCCAATATGTCAGGATTAAGATGCAAGTGTAATTATGATTTTATCAGAAATAATTAGTGACTTATGTCAACATTTATGGAGTGGATGCTTTGCGGTCTATTTTCAATTGTTTATTAACAATTAACATCACAGACACCCAAATACGGGACATATAAATTCTTTGGAGTATGACGATTACACACATATTATATGATATGTTATCCTAATGCAAATACATTTTGAGCTGGGATCGATTAAAGTGGGATTTATTTTTGGTGTCTTAGCTGTCCTTAAGAAAGACATCTTTGACAAGAGAAGGTCTTTAGAGTAGATGTCTCTGTAGTTCCCTCATATGTGCAGAAAACTGGCTGTAAATTGCAAACATTGGGTTTCCACCCAATGTTTTGGTGCAGGGACCCAAGTCCAGGGCAAGCAGTCATCTGACTTAATATCACGTCTCCCCTGCCAAGTGAAGTTTTTTGGGAAGATGGGGGAGGGTTGTGCTGTTGCAAGCAAAATGATTCCTGATTCACTGGCTGCAGAAAACCAAAATTTATCTCAGTTGTACCTTGACACTTTTTCTTGACTTGATTACATTTTGGTGACCTTGACCTCATTCTTGAGGTCAGAGGACTCAAGGGTGTGAGGCTGGGGTCCCCAGTCTGTCGGTGATGTATGTTCTTGTTCATACCAAGTCACTGCTCTGTTCTTGACATCAACTTGTGAATAGGATTTCAAACAGCATTTGTCATATGTAAGAGGAAAAATTGACAGACGCTTTACTGTTCATGGGCTTAGCAAACAGTTAGAAAGCCTGCAACAGATCAAATGTTACATGACTGAGACGGGATACATAGCACACTGTGGTAAAAATTGTAGATCTTTTCATAAACTCATGATATGTTATCAATTTCACAATGCCTCAAAAGTAAGCAGTTTGTTCAAGGTTAATCTAACAAGTAACATACAATCCAGTGGGAATACATGATGTAGCAGCAAGTATTTTGTGTATTGGATCATGTATTCATCTGAAGACAGGACATTGCTAATGGTAACCTGCCCTATTGCATAATATGATCAGATGAAATACATTTTCCATCTTGCTCAGGATTATACGCATGTACATGTGGGTATGCATATCATGGCTTTGTATACCGTATGACACTGGGAATCAACGCATGCCTGTAGTCTGGCAGAAAAAAAAAACAAAAACAGTATTGGTAGTGTTGTCACAGAGATTCCCTTCACAGCCTAGTTGTTTATAAATAAAGGAACTCATATGACAAGCTTTTCTTATGATTGTATTGTCAATTCACATGACAGTGGCCTTTTTATTGATTCGTGGCCAGGCCGGTCAATAATGTAATCATATTTTCTCTCAGTGTGAGCTATTGTGAGGGTGCATTGGTGCACAAAACGACCAGCAGAGGTCAGCATAGTCTGCTTACACTTTCTAGTGACCAGTATTGCTCTGAACAGTGTAACTTGCATGAAGTTGATTGTCAAGGTTGTATTTAAAATGTTCTTGGCTGATTCACCATGTTCACATGGGTCTTCCTGTTGCAGTGTACATGTGTATTTTAGACTTTAAAGCCCATTTAAAAATACTTACTTTCTGGACAACATGAGCATTTTTTCACAATAGAAAACTGGTCCTTTTGCCAAGTGTGGTAACTGTTGATGATAATTCCTTGCCAGGAAAGGTTATCATTGTGCTTGGAGTGTTCTTGTGATACGTTGGATGGCACAAGTAATCCGTTTTTTTGGATTGTTCTTGGTTGCAAACTAGTAGTCCTCAGTGTGGATGGTTGCTGTGATATGTTGGAAGGCACAGATAGGTTTCCTTTTTTGGATGGTTCTTGGGGACTTATAGAAAAGTCCATCCAAGTAAAGAATCCAGAGAGCTGTAGTTAAACATGAAATAAAACATAAAAAACTTGTCTCTGGGTAAAAAACAAAGCTACACCGTCAAAATCCTTTATTTTTCATATTTCTTTTATTATTTTAATTTTTTTAACTTTTATTTTTTGATGGAGTTGGGACTCATGACTGACCAGTTTGATTGAAGCTGGTATTGTAGCTGACCTCACAGGATATGGGGCCACTGTGCAACTGCCTGTCTGGAGATGAGTGTCTCATTGAGGACAGGGTGGAGTCACCCTCAGATAGATGTTGATCTACAATCTTACAATATACACTGCTAATCTTGTACTGTTTTGCATTTTATTGTTGAAGGTGTATGCTATGTACCCACACCGAATCTTGACCCCAGATGACACAACGCGGGGCCGGGTCAACATTGCAGCAGTAGGACTGGAATATGAA